>JAPQRN010000012.1:19208854-19229512 GCA_037367275.1 Coranthus polyacanthus
AACATCTCAAACATGCTGGATTGTGGCCCTCGAGGACCGGAGTTTGACACCCATGATCTAACGGATCTGATTTTGAGATTGCAATTGCGTGTACTTACCAGTAGAGGGTAATGTTGTTGCATTGATGTCCACGATAATGCTGCTGCTTATCGTTTCCACTATCTTTTATCCAATCAAAGCAGAACACAGGACTTTGGTTTTGAATCTTTTAATTCACTATTTATTTTTGTACATCTGTTCACAAAAAAATCACAATCTTCCAACATCTTTCTTCCTGTCTGTCACACACACACACATAGACACACAGACACACACACAGACACACACACACACACAGACACACACACACACACACACAGACACACACACACACACACTCTTGTGCTCTTTTCTATCTTTGATTCATCTCTGCTTTTATAACTTAAGAAATAATTTAAATAAAAAACATTGATTTTCATGGGCACTTGAGCGAGATGAAACTAAAACAAAGGGGCTGTCTGACGTGTCAGTGGTTTTTGTTACTGAAGTAAAGGAGGGTTCGTTCAGAGTTTAGAGATGTTCTCCCAAAGGAACGAGTCATTCCGCAGAACTTTGGCCAATTTCTCATTGAACGGCATGTAAAAATCCCGCAGGATCTCTTTCGTGACGGGCAGCATGGGTCCCAGGTTTTTGTCAGCGGGCCTCCTGGTGTTTGAAGCAGGACTTCTTGTGATCTCCGACTCTATCTGCTTTGTGAGCGGCCCTGTAAAACACACAGAAAACACTTCTTTGACATCCCCTCTTTCTGAACTACTTCAGACTTTGCCACAAATAAGTGGAGCAGAATCCAGTCTAGGCATCTGAAATGTCACAGTGTATCAACTCTGTGCTCATTTCATCCTAGAGATTTGACTCTCTGGGAGGTAATCGCACCTCGGCTGGTGTCTGCAGCTCTTTGAAGAGCTACGTCTGAGCTTTGGGGCAATTAAACCAGTGAAATGGAAGTAAGGGGGCTTCCAGCGTAAAACTACATTTGACTGTCAGCCTGAACAAGTAGAAAAAGAGACATGCATACACTGGAATGCTACGAACGGCTGGTTATAGCCCAAGGAACTGTTGGACCTTTAATACAGGGAGCAAATCAAGTGCAGGAAAGTCAAGGGCTAAATGTGATTAAAAAGTAGTTGTTTGTTAACAGGAGGTTATGAGTGAGTTACATTAAAGCTGAATGTGTTGACATTTGGTTTGCAGTTTTAGTCCTTGTTACCAAACCCTGTGTGGATGAAATTAATGGGTTTAGTCATCACTGAATTTAAGTTGTGTCAAAATGAGTTCAGTTTTGGCTAGTTGTTTGTTTTTTAATAGCATGCAGCAGTGCGAGACAGTGTCTTGGTTTTGTAATCCACCCGGTGTTTGTTTTGCTTTGGGTGACAGTTTAACTTGTGGTTAGCGAGGTGTTCCCGCTGCAAGTGTTTTTTTATGTGGAAAAATGTGTTCCAATTGACAGCTCTCTACGGCACTGATCTTTGAGGGAATGACGGGAATGTTTCTAGCATCGCTGTCCTGTGAGAACCACATATCTCTAAAAAGTCAACTTTTCATGAGCTCTGAAAAACAGGCTTGTTTTCAGCTTCGTGATGCGTGCATGTGCGTTTTCTGGCGAATCCAAGAGGGGTTTTAAAGAGTTTATTTAGCTAAAGAAGGAGAGGTTTAAACTCGACCCTTCAGTTTACCACAACGCATTTGGAGATGTGTGGTTTTCACTGGACAGGAAGAGGATGAAAAACTGCGAGTCTGAACAGTAACCCAAGCTGTCAGACAAATGGAATAAGGGAAAAAGTACAATATTTGCCTGTGAGATGGAACATGAGTAACTTTGGTACATGATGGGATGTGTTGCTCACTCACCCAGGTTAAGGAAGTCAAAGACTTTGTGCATTGTGTATTTCCTATTAGAGGCATGATCTTCCAACCTCAGGACCAGAATCTGATCTCTGCTGAAGACCGTTAGCCAGTCCATTAAGTACACAATGTACAGGCCAACCTGCAATCTGACCTGAGGGCACAAAACAAGAGAATGAATCGATATGAGACAACAGACATCTATGCAATAAAGTTCCTCCTCAGCAGAGTGAGGGACACAGCGGCACAAGGAGATGCACGCATGGTTAAACTTGTTGGAGGAGATGAACAGTCGGGGGGTGGGAAGGCTGGGCATTGCTAAGCACCATGGGGCATGAGAGTATGTGCTCATGTGGTCTGAGCTGAAACCTGAAACGGAGGATACCTGCACCCGGACGGTTACTCATTTCATACCCCTTTATGTTGCTATTATTGTTTGGCATCCTGTTCTTGTACATTTTTAGCAAGACAGAAGCTTCTCAAATTTGAGGATTTGGTTTTTTTTTTCTTGTTTTCTACTTGTCATTGTCACTGTCATTGGTTTTTTGACTGTTTATTGGCAGATAAACAACTTGAAACAGGGTTATTACAATTAATGAAGACTAAAATTGAAAGTAAATTTACACAAACTAAAATGAAATCAGACTGCAGGTGAAATCAGCTTCATTTTCCCTCCATGTTAATGTTTAATCACGTACAAGAATGCAGTTATTTAAATCCTATTTGTTATCATGTCAGAATCAAACTAAAGCTAACATTAAAGTCAAATCAAAAACCAAACCGAAAAACTAAATAAAAATAAAAACTAATGTCATTTTCAAACTATAATAAGTCTGGTTTCAGGGCACTTTTCACTTTTTGACATTCTGTACATGCATTGATTACTCTAGTTGTCCAAAAAAGAGACAGAATAATAAGACATAAAATCATCCCTTGCAGGCAAAGAAATAAAGTTTCCCACAAATCTTTGGAGACTGCACCACATCATAACGTAGCAGCCTAATTGTTGCTGGAATAGATTTTAGGTTCTCATAAGGCGGCTCATTGCAGAACTGTAGCCAAAAACTAAATACCTTGTTTCAGCTCAAATACCTCTCTTTGTGTCTTCTCGCTCTTTTAGCAAAACTGAAAGGCCATTCAGAATGAACAATTACAAGCAGGGCAAGCAGTTCTTCTTTTGTTAAATCAATTTGGTGCAACAGCGAAGGCCAATCCCGTCGTCACGTCACTGTTTATTCCTCTTTTCTCCCCGGGTTTTAATCTGAGCTCTAAAACTTTTATCGAAGAGGCACAGGCGTGAGACGCTGCTGTATGGACAGCTGTAATGCTTTTCACGTGGTCTAATAACTCTGTGGAGATATTAGCCGATGGACAATTAGGCCAGCGGCTGAGAGTGAGCATGCTCCCAGAGGGCCATAAAGCTCGTCAGTGCAGTTGGGTAGGAGGGCCTTTGAATACAAGGCGGCCTGGAGGGCGAGCCAAAAGAGGACGGGCCGGTCCCCTCCTCCCCCTCTCAGCCAGTCTGCCCCAGCGAGCTGTGGGAAAAGCTGGCCAGGGGCCCAAACACTGGGGCCCTGCACCGGCTGACACTGAGACTTGGACTGTTTTGTGATTAAGAATAAAGTTCACACCACTTGTGAACTAGGTTTGTTATACAAAGAAAGGCTCTAGAGGCTGGATTGCAGTTCTGCCAACTCCTTTTATAAAATACGTACTGCAAGCTTTAGCATGTGCTAATGAAGTGTGGATTTCACTCCATCTGTCTTTTTCGCCCCCTTTTCTGTCCCACTCTTCCCACCAGCTAATGTTGTTCTGTAGTGCTGCGAGACAAAAGCCGAAGGGAGGCGCACTCACTGGCATGGCATTGTTGACAGTTGTGTTGTACACACAGGAGCGCATTGTGTACTCCATAAGGCACCCCTCGAATAACTGCAGCGACTCTGACACTTTTTCGTGGAAATCCTCTGCAGACTTATTGGCGATACCGAAGTAAAGATAGTCAGAGTAGAGCCTGAAAAACAACAGATATGCTGCGTTAAAAACGTTGACCTAGAGCTGCACAATTAATCAAATTGCAATCCTCATCCCAATTTCAACCTGTGCAACTGTAGAATCACAAAAGGCTGCAGTTTAAAGGTCCAGTGTGAGTCTGCTGACATTTTGGATTCAGTGACACTGAGCAGAGAGAGGTACCGTGTCAAACAACCTTTTTTAAAAAATCATCTTTTTGAAGTATTGTATCAACTCTTGTCAGTCTTGAATTTTAGTATTTTTAGTCATTTTAAAGTTTGTGTGTTTGAATTGAATTGAATTGTGTATTTTCCTTCATAACAAGGAAGTAGACTCGAAATCGCAAATAGCAACATTGTGAATAAGAATCGCAATATGTTTGGGGTTTTTTTGGAGGCAATCTGAGGATCTTATCGTGACTGATCTCACAAATGTCCACAATCTCTCATTTCGGTGTTGTGTCATTTGTCGTTGTGTACATTTTATGTCGTTTCCAGATGTCACGTGCTAAGTTGACTTCTTTAAATGAACTCATTAATTATCCAGTAAACCCAGGTATTACTCATCTATAGTGGAAATACTGGTATCTTTAATGCGATATTGTGTTCCAGTTGTGTCAATACAGAACACAGTACATTTCAAAACTGAGAAGAAAGATGGCAGTTCAAATGTGATTTAAAAACATAGGGACGTGATCCAGATCGCCCCGTCCTAACTAGTCGTACAAAGTAAGGAGACAATGTGCAGAAAACTTTTAGGGTAGAGTTTGTACATAGACCTTTGGATTATTGAAGTTTTGTTCAGGCTTTCATTTGTGATATATTAGATTTATTTACTTGTAAATGAATCTGTAAGTACTAAGCCCTTTGCTTTGCGAATACACCAGGAGCTTAGTGAGCTTTTCTGTAGGAGACGGTTCATCTCTGATGATGCACGGAGCTTCAAATATAATAAAACAAAGGCTAAACTATTTGCATGCGTTATCTGATTCATGTTTGACTCTAACAGAAAGGAATTGTGGAGACATATGAGCCATATAAACGCTCCATTACAGTTTAGTTTCAGACATTATACAGCATCTGTACCAATGAGATGTCTTGGTTGTAAACAAGTCTCACATAATAAAAATGGCACTGCTAATCTAATTGAGCATGCAATTCATTTCCTCGAGAATTGCTTTTGGGAAAGGTTGCACAGCCTGCGATTTGACAGACAAAAGCAATTATAGAGAGCATGTTCAGACATTCTCTGAAGTAAAATCGGCATTAACTGTATAAAGTAAACCCCAGTTTAAACTGCCTGCGAGGCATTCAGTAGTAAGTTCACCACACGTCTGATAAAGGCATCATAATAAAACCTATGTGACAACCAGACTGAGTAAAAGGCAACAAATCATCAGTAACAACACGTCTTTGTTTGGTGTAAATGATGAAAGTAGCCGTCTGCATGTGCAGTGTGAACAGTCATGATGGAGGCCCAAAGGTGCTGATGTGTCCCTCTGTCAAAACTTTATCTTTATATCTTTACGGTTTTGAGGCGGAGGCTGTAAATGATCTGTTACCTCTCCACCGGGTCCCTGAGCATGACGATGAAGCGTGCATCTGGCTGCAGGGCGTGGACGAAGTCCTGGATAAGGAAGGGGGGCTCTCCCTCTGTGGTGTTGTCGTAGAAATAGACCCAGGCGTTGTTGTCCCACATGGTGGACGCGCTGGCTTCTCCTGCAGAACAAACCCACAGACGTTCAAATACGAGACATACGATAAGTCAGCCGACCAAAGGAGCTCCTCAGTCAACTGACGTTCTTCAAATCAAGCAGGGTTTGGTTTGTTTTTGGTCAGTCAGTGTGCATTACACTAACAGGATAACACATATAGAAGCTTACGAAAATGGTACAGATAACATGAGGAATTATAAGTAAGGGATAAGCAGAATCATAAATATATGTCTCGCAGGGACAGATGGTGCACTAAAAAAACAATCCATGTGACAACATGTGCTCGTGATGAGGGAAGTTGAAACCTGAGGTGGAATCATTGATAAACTAGGCCAGCTATACCCGTCTCTCAGAAGAACTGAAAAACAGGTATGTTGCATAGGCGCACTCACACAGACATGGAAACAAGCAGTAAGCAACAGCATCGCAGATTTCACTGAACTAGATATGAGGCCTGTGAATATTACTACACTGTGAATCAAAGGCTGAATCTTCATCGCGAACGGTCAAATCTAGTAACGAAATTGGGTACATCCTGGATTTATGCCTAGCAAGAAAAGTCCGCAGAGGAACCGCTAATCTAAATTATGCAATTTAGCCATTTTTCACAATTTTCAGAAAACAAAAACTCAGCGATTAATGGAAAATACAGTTGGCAATACAAATTATCATTAGTTGCAGCTTTACAGATGAGTTTAAGCTGATTTTTCACTTCTTAACACCTCCAGAAGGTTCAAGAGTTCTACATAAAAGTAAACTACATAATTAGCCTCCATATGTACCTGTTTATTTTTGCTTCTATAATCGAATGCTCAAATCTAAGCTGGAACGAGTAGACACACTGTGAAGACCAACGAACATATGCAACAAGTCGTAAAAAGTCAAACTTGAGATTTAAGAGCAAGTGCACAAACAAAAGGGAAAGAATAATAATGTTTCCAGCTGCGAGGAAGATTGTGGCATGACTGCAACCCACAGCACTGTGTCAGTACTTGAGCTCATAATGAGTCAGAGGAGGTCGTTTCTCAAACAATTTGAGAGCAGAAACTTTATCAGCCTGTGCTGAGAAATGATATCCAGGATTCATTAGGCTGTCTGTGCCTTCATTATCCTCTTATCTGTGAAGTGAAGCTGTGATGTATTTGGAGGGAACACAACATAGGCCTTATCTGCCTCCCTTCCTCCGGGAAAGGGATGATAGCCAGGACCTATTTTCTGTGATGACAACGGTGAGAGTGAAACAGGATCGCTGCTAATGCCGTTATGCTTAAAATGATGACACACTGCGATCAAGTCTATTTAAAGGTCTCCGCGTCCATTAAAAGGGCTTATTTTTCCCCATAGGGAGAGGCTGTAAAAAGGGCAAACAAATGGCCAAGTCAGACCGGCGTGCCTCTGGTTTTTCACAGCGGCTTGGTTTTGGCCGGCGGTCCATGAGAGTCAGAAGCTCAAGATCCTGGCCACAGGCCTGCACCTTGCTGGGCTCTCCCAGGGCATGGTGTGAATACTGAGCAGGGCTTTGGCACGCTCCCCCCCTTATCAGGATTATTTATTTAAAGAGGGAAACAAAACAGGGCGGCATGCTAAGCTGCGCTCAATGCTCCATCTTAGTCCGCTGTGAAAAGGCTATTGTTGCGAGTTAAATCAGTTTTTCTTTGCAGCTGGGCAGTTCTTTAAGATGATGTTTGGATGAGAGGAAAAGACAGAGACAGATGGAAGCAGAGGGGCTGGGAGCAGGATATGCAGATAGAGGAAGGAAGCCGTAATACTTCTCCACCCCGCTGCGGATATTATTGCTGTCCTGACACTAAAAACAATGATTCCTTTCTACAGCACTCCACTGAAGTGGCTAAGTGAAGCAGAAGGAAGTCCAGTATTATTAGGCTGTTAGAGTCACTCTTTAGGGCTGAGTCACAGCCTCTCCTAAAAATCACCATCACTTGTCGGAGTAAGTGTGTCGGGTACAGGCTAAAGCCCTGCCGCTTTAATAGCTGCTTTGTAATATTGGAGGTGAAATTACATGTGAAGTTCCAGGCAAGTCTAGGGTCATTCTGAGCCAAACGCTATTGGCTGCTGTCTGACAAGGACGCAGAGTACTGTCAGTCCATGCTACACAATACACACAGATCACAGCTCTGATACATGACCTGAGTAACTAATATGATACAGCAGAGGGAGGGAGGGGCACGCTCTCTGCAGAAAAACAGGAAGGCAGATTACACTGAACAGGAAATATGTGTAACTACAGAAAAACTGATGAGATGTGATTTTGCAAGAAGGTATATCTTGTTCTTTTCATCTGTCTCAGAAACACATTATCTGATATCCTGATGTTTTCCTTTGAATAATAGTTGTGTAATAGACTGTTCAAGGCTGATGGGGACACGTAACTGCTGATAACCGTTAGTGTCAGGCGGCGGGTTACTAAGCTCGGTGTGAAATCATCTCTGCTGTGTGGGCTGCAGTTGCTACGCTGCCGTTCAAAAGTTTTACAATACCTATTTTCTCTAAAACAAAGATCTGCACGTTAACTGGTCATAACAGTCTGTTAATTTTGTTTACTGCCTTGTTCTCACCATTATGACTTCCCCTGCTGTGCAATATTATCCACCTGATTTTTCTGCTTTTATTCAGAGGGTTTGGAAGTAACCAGCAGAAGTTAGGACACCTGTAGGAGTTTCATGGACTTTCGAGTCTTAATTTACTTCTACTGCTGCAGCGCCTCTAAAATGTATATTATTTTTCTATTCTATTTCTGTTATGAAGCTCTAGCGGTTTACCAAAACAACACTAAAAATAATAGAAAAGGCAATAAGGAAGACAGACAGACAGACCGTTATAACCTTAAGTCGTTTCTTCAGAGAAAATGGAGGCGTTTTTAAACGTTTGACAGGTAGTGTATGAGTCAGGTTGAGCCTGGTTTTAAATGGGGCTCAAGGACTCAGTTGGCTTCAAATGCTGGGAAAAGTTTATATGTGCTTTTAAGGGCTTTTTAATGTGCACTCGTTTACTCACCTAAACTTAACCTCTGCTGAGTTGTAACTATATAAAACAATAGTTAAATGTAAAGGTTCCACACAGTACTTGAATGTGAAGGCATTCAACAAAGTAATACACGAAGTCATATTTACGAGATGCCATTAAAACATTATGGTGACTGAATGATTATGACTCAAATGAATTGTACTTAGCTGTGAAGTATTTCCCATAAATATTGAAGACTGTCATAATGCTTACCTATGATGATGGTGGGTTTGCTGGGGGCTCCACTGGCGTTAGTGGTCAGGTTGCCCTGGATTTGGTACGCAGCCTGATCAAACAGGTCCAGGTAGTCCTCCACCGGGTATCGATCATGGAAGCCCTCGCTCAGACGGATGATGCCTGGTGGAGAAAACGCATTGTTGCAAAACTGAAAAACACCGACAGGGACCATTTTACTGCACAAGGACTACTTTTACTTTTCATACTTTAAGTACATTTTGCTGATAATACGTACATACTTTTACTTTTGAATGCAGAGCTTTTACTTTTGGTATTTTCACAGATTATCGTGTCATTTGCATCGTGCCTGAGTCTCTTTAGTTTTCCCCTGTATGTGTAATGAGCAGCATTATCCAGGAATTGTGACTGATTCTGTAGAGACAGAAACAGACTTATACGTTTCTCTTTAAGCATTTTGCATAATTTTTTTCTTTCCTGCCTCTACATGTGTTTTTGTAATCACTCTAAAGGAGGTCATTAGGCCTCCTGTGTTGCCCTAACTGTGGGGTGACTTAATAAAAACACAGATTCAGTAACGAACACTATCCCAGCTCAGTTTTCAAGGTTTCCAATTAAGTGCCAATGTCAAGTAAATGCTTTAAATGTAGACCCAGCAAATGTGTTTTCCATCTGAGCTGCTGTGGTCTACGGTATAATTACAATTTACTAGGCAATTGTGAAGATTCAGTGCACGACTTGAGGAGTATCCGTGCTGCATGAGGATAATGAGGTGGCTCAGACGTCTGTTAACTTCTGCTGATGCTTTGATGGTGTCGCAGTAAAACACCTTTCTCTAGTTAGCAGGGAAACATGATTAGGAAACTCTAGTAAACTCTCCAAACACCCAGCCTGCATCATTATTCATCCACAACTGTCACAACGATATGAGGAGTGATGGCGCTGGTGGTGTGTCTCGCTTCAGGGCGTTTTCTCTCTCTCTCTTTTTTTTTTTTTCCTTTCTATCCCCTTGCTTTTTGATATGAATGAGGCATCACGCAATTTCCAACTAGTCTGTGTTTCTTGATGGGTACTGTATACAGCAGACACGTCTGCTTAAGATTCAAACCGCTCCTCTTAAGAAAGTTATGTGGCTCGGATCGCATCAAATCACCTTTTCACCGCTCGGTGGAGCCTCAAGGGGAATGAAATAAATAAATACAAAACAACAAGACCATTTGAATTCAGAGTGTTTTCAAAGGATGTCTTAAGAGAAAAGTGCTGATTACCAGAGTATAGCGCTAAGTGCGACACTAGGAGGGAGAGGAAGAGAGAAAGGGAGTGACAGCAAAGATGAAAGGATGGGGAATGAGGGGGGACAATAACTGAGAAGGGACCGTGTCCTTGGGATACAGCTGTATTTGCTGCTACGCAACATCATAGACTGCGAAAAACACGAGCAGGAGGGAGGCAAATTAATGCTGCCACATCCAGCAGCTTTATGAGGTTCAAATAATTATCAACTGAAACTCAACACAGCACATTAAAATAAGTGCTGCACGCGCACTGATCAATCCGCCAATTAGGTTTTGTGAACATAAGAAGGATTAAGGGCACAGTCAGCAACTGGATGAACTTCAAAAGGAACCCTTTGGCTGCAACAGCTGAGCCTCGTCTGATATCTGTAGTGAGAATTAGGATGAAATTTACAAAAAATACGACCAGTATGTACCAAAAAAAAAAAAAAGAAATTATTAAAACTATTAAGTAATTTTAGATCTGTAGCTCCAGGCAAAACAAAATATACATCATTCATTGCTGAGTAGAATAATAGTGCTCATCTACAATAAGAAATCACCATGAAAATTGAGTCCTCACGCTGCTGATGTGACGCTGTAGCTGCCGTTCTTAAAGGGGAATTATGAGATTATCTGCATACTGTATGTACACGGCGTTCAACTCCGTTTAAAACCATTATCTAATCTGTTTTTGATTTCATAATCAGAGCCGACTTTAAACCATCAGTCAAGAGGCACAAACACACACACAAAACGATCCATTATTCATGAGTCTTAATGGCTGCCTCAAGTTGTAAAAGAAAACAAAAAAAATGCACCTAATGCAGGTATAATACCAAACATCTGTCGAATCCATTCGAATCCTAGGCCAGTTATTATTGTTTCTACTGGTAAACTGGACACTAGGTCTGTGTGAAGCAGCTCAGTGAACTGCATCCGTCGCCTCATGTGATATATACGTCACCAACGCCAAAAGAACGGTCACCTCGACACGTTTCACCTCGTTCTCTGAGAACGAGTAACGAAAAAGTATGAAGAGATGGAAATCATGTCTGGTTATGTTGAGACATCTTCAGCGGCTTCTGGGCAACGTTTGGTGTGACGAGGTTAGGATGACGTCACTTATGACTCTGTAGTCTTTTCTAATCATCACAAGCTCAGCAGTTACAACAGCTACAAGGTTCTGGGTTCGATTCCTGGTCTTTCTGTGTGGAGTTTGCATGTTTCCCCCGCCATCAAATAACATGCATGCTGAGTTAATTCTCCTATCACAGCCCTTGACCAAGGTTTGGATCAGAAGTTGGTCCTGCTTAATGGACGAGGATGGGTTAAATGCAGAGAATGACTTTCCCTATGGAGACGATAATGGTGAACAGTGAAAAAACGTTATTTCGTCACACACTAATAATTTTAGGTCATTTTTATATGTTTTTAAACAGGGTTGGTTTATGTGTGATCATAGAAATGTGATTTTGTGAGCTCGCAAGATTGCAAAGACTCACAAATCCAGCTTTTTCGCAAGGTAATGTGATTTTATCTGTTATTTCTTTTATTTACTGATGCTTATTTTGTAACTTTTTGATTATTTGTCTCGTTCACACTTACTTGGACGAGGTAATTTTAGAAACGTCCACAATTTGTTGCATTTTGATCCCTGTCTCTGTCTTTTGCTTTATTGTGCAAATAATTAAATCCATAAATCTATTTGTACAGAAGGACTGCTTAGCCGATTACAACCGGTATGTGACACTGTTTCGAGACTTGTTTTTATCTCTTTTATATCTATGTGACGCAGTTGTTTTTGAAAGGAAGGTCCAGACGTATAAAAGATGGAAATCATCAAATACAGTTTGGCCTTACTGTTCAAGGCTGGTTTGAAACTGGATTTATCATAAACAGCTCCTTTAAGCAGCTCAGCATGATCCTTTTTCACTGTCATAAGAAGTGTTGAACCAGAATGGCAACACAACAGAGCATCTGTACTTAAAGCGGGGATTTTGTTTAATTTGAAGCATTTGGAGTTCATTCTGAGCTCTCAAATGACTTTTAATCCCATCTGTGGTGGTGTGGCGGTTCTTTTAACATCACAGATGCACATGGAGAAAGGAACACATGACAGCATCCACAATTTCAAGCGACAGAGCCGCCTCACGACCAGATGCCTGCTGCGAGGGAGCTCTTACCTCTCAACGAGCAGTTTGTGGGCTTTATCTCGTGTTTGAAAAAAGGACAAATTACCACCTGTTCAAACTTAGCTAACAGGATTGTGGCAGGAGGTTGTGTGCTTATCAAAAACTGAGCGGAAACAAGCTGGTGATTAGCACGAAACACTTAAGTCATCCACAGCTTATTGTATTTACTAAAACGGGGAATGGGCAATCTGACAGTCTTATATTATGATCAACGTCCAGAATTTCTGGAGATCGTGACATCGTGATCGTGATATTTTTTGTCGCCCTACTCCTGTTTCCAAACTTCACATGTTAAATAAAAGACAATTTAATAACGTGGATCTGCGCCACGTCCACAATCCAATAAAGCCGTGTAGCCTGATATACAGCTCTGAATGAATGGACATGATTGGAAGACCTGCTTTTAAAACCAAAGCAGTTGACACTGAGTGAGGCTTTTGAGAGGTTGACAAAGTACGACCGAAATAGCAAATGCAGGAGAGAGGTGACTGAAGTGCTCACTTTTTATTTAGTCTAAAAGAACGTGGGTTTAAAAATGCTAATGCACACTGTAGATGTGTGACATGACATGACAAGCTGCAGATATTTTTTCACATTCAGGAAAGTGCTAGACAGATATCTGTAAGTTTCAAATCTCTTAATTAATTGACTTTTTCAATAATAATGTATTCATTCAAATTAATTGTGCAAATACCGAAATCCATTGGCTGTTTCTAGTCTGTCTCTACAGTACATTTCAAAACAAAGAAAGAGTGTGTTTCAAATCATGGGTCGTGGTCGTGATTAAAAACATCCTGCTATGATCCACCCCCGTAACTAAAACTAGAACCTGAAAGCAAAATATGTGCAATGTGCAAGGTGTATCTCGTAAATTTGGTATGTAATTAAATATGATTGTATTTTTAAATGAGAGTATAAAATCTGTCCTTTGCAAAGGAAGGCTGAGCAGAATCGAAGCTAAATGAAGCAACGCTTGTGGTGAGGAAGTAGTGCAACAGTAACTGAGCAAGTACAGGAAACCGCTCACCCCCACATTTGGGTTTAAAGTGTGCAAATCTATGTCACAGGTGATGCTGAAGCACAGCGAGATCACAGTCTAGATCTTTCTTCATAGTGGAGTAGCTAATGAGCACCGACTCTACATGAGCTCAAACTTCTTTGTATCGGCATACTGTAGAGAAGTTGCACTGGAGCGAGGCTAATGATGAAAAACAAGACGATTAGCATTCAAAATGGTGAACAAAGGAGGCAATAAAGATTCTAAATACACCATTAGAGGTGTAAATCTGGGGCTAACAACTCTCACATAGAAAATAAACAGTTTATTCTCATTCACAGCACAAGATGGGTCCTGAATATTCATTTACCAGTTAATTGCAGTGGGAGATTGAACATCTGAGATACTTATTCTTGTCACACCCAGGGCTCACATCCAGCAATTTTGTTTTCAGTGTTTAAAAAAAGTGTTGTCTTACATTTGCTGTATTTGATTCAGAAATACCATGTCATGTTGTCAGTTAATACCTGGGGGACGTCTCCTCCCAGAAATCTGAAAAACTGTATTGAATCTGTGGCATTTAATAAACAATCCATCACACATCTCAGTGATGTGTAACAATGGTGCCAGTAAGAAGACTGGACTTTAATTATACTAATGTAGACAGCCGTGCCTCTGAGGCTAAGACCTCTTCAAGTTTCTGTCACAGACTGCTTTTCTGAAGCCCACTGAGGTAGGACTCTGCCAAAACCGAGTCAAATTTCACACTTGGCAGTGCTCTCGGGTTTTCATCACTGTGTACCAGCTTGAAGGCCTTTACCGTGGCAAGTTATAGTTTCCCGTACTCACCAAACCTCTTGCGGGTCCACCAGTGAGGCTCCTTGAAAGTTGTGAACTTGACGTCCGGGTGAAGTCTCAGTCTGTCATACAGGTCTGTGGTGCCACACTTTGGTTGGCCAATGATATAGAAATAAGGAAGGCACCGCAAGCGGTACAGTTTGCCATCCTGGTGAAACAAGTGTTCTCGGAAAGTGTTCCTCAGTTGCTGAAACACGGTCCGGAAACGCCTCGAATAGCGCGCGTACAAGTTTGTCCTGTAAGGGTCAGAAGTGATATTCCCAGTGTATTCCTCATACCAGCAGGGGTTCTTGACACCAGGCAGGAATTTGCGGGGGATAACCGAAAACATCTGCAAAAGCAAAGAAAACAGGCTGCTGTCATTTTACGTCCCAGATATAAAAATAAACCAGAGTAAAGTCCTGTAAAACCTTAAGCTTTTTGTTGCTTATACTTCATGATGAAAGATAAATAAGTCCTTTCCGAGTTACAATAAAGGCAGAGTTTGCAGACTTTTGTAAGAGCAACTGTTTTGGCAGGTGTAAGCAAACACCATCTGTAGGATTCAACAGCATGTTCACCACAAGTCTGTGCAGGAGGAGACAGAAACCTACAGGACCTACAGTACTGAAAGTGGATGAAAGCAAGGTAGTCGTGCACTTAATCTATTACCAAAATAGCTGCAGATGCATTTTTGTCTTGACTAATCGGTTAAGGCTTTTCTCTGTGCTGGGTGAATGTTAAAATTAATATTTTTAGATAGTGGTGAGTCACTGTTGGCTCATGGATGACGTCTTCAAAAGCTGAAAAGTCAGCACTTAAACATCATCATTAGTCATGGTCAACCTACATAAAAGGATTCAGCAGCTCACATGAATTTTCATCATGACGTTTATTTTTTCTGTGCACTTTGTATGGAGATGTGAAGTATAAGGAGCCGGTGGAAATCCCCACAGTTTCCCGACGTAAGCTGCAGTTACATGGACTATATTTCTTCAACCCTAGTTATTCCGATTAGATTCCGACGCAGCGGTCTGTGTTTTGTTATATTTGAAGCACTGTGCACCATCAGAGAACAGCCCAGCTCACTAAGCCCTTGCTGTATTCTGGAAGGTCTTACGGTCACGTGACTATCTGGTGCGTAGACCCGGTGAAATGGATGTCAAGGAGTCAAAGGTCAGAGGCCAAAAAAATAAACGCAACCTCTGTTGGATGGTGACACTGACCTCGATAACCAAGTAGACTGATGCCATTTGTTTATCTCGATTGCAGCCGCAAATCGCAATATATTATCCACAAAAATCACAATATGACATGTCCACCAATTCTTCCTGGGCTCCATGTGAGGCCACATATTCCAACCAGAGAGAATCGATTGGAGCAAGCATTCACCTGGTTGTCAGGGGCTGATATTTTCCTATTGAACAAATTATCAAAGATTTACGTCACCTCTCTCAACCTGATTGAAAATTCCTTCTGATCAGGCCGGATCTGTTCAGCCTCTTCTGATTTAGGTGGTTACGTTCCATGAAGCATCCAGCACAGTGAAGCTGGATTTAACCCAGGACAAAAACATAACGCCTCTGTTGTACGCACACAGAGACGCAATCTGCCTAGAGATGTAAAGCTGATGCGTCTTCACATATAGAAGTGAAGCACTCTTGTTACAGCCCCCTCATAATTCAAAGTGTTTTTAGATTATTCAACACCACAAGGGCCGTGTTACGACGACTCGCTCACTGGCTGCGAGACACAGCTACTTTAAGGACAATTAATGTCGGATCCATCCACAGACATGGTATTGATTGTCCCGCAGCCACACTCTCCTATTCATTAGCCCGTTCAATAAGAAATTAGTTATGTTGCAAATAGCCCTGGAACAAGCCATTATCATTAGGATTAACAATTAATTGAACTAAGCTTTGAGGTGAGTCGGACACTCTGAGAAAGCCACAGGGCCTATCTCGTTGGAAGACTGTGGGATGACTTTGAGCTTTAAATCCCTGAAGAAAAAAAATTAGGTAGAGACATATGCAATTATCTGGTGTGGCATGAAGTGCTATACAAGGTTTTCAGCACAGTTTTATCTCTTTATAAATTAAATTAGAAAATGCAACCAGTGGGGAATTGCTGCAGCGCACCTGAATACTGATTTGAGTCACTCTTTTATGAGAGTTTAATTATGCTTCAAGGCACATCTGTCATTGTCCATTAAAAGCAAGATCAATATCATGCTGGACCGTGTTTGCATTATGATTAAAATAGATAACATTTAGACACACAAGCACATAAGTAACACAACTATACGTTAAACGAGTCGATCTGATAAAAAAACCTGCTCCCTAAGACCCCTAGGAACAGATTAAGGTGATGAAGAAGGCTCTTTCACTCACATGTGGTTCGCTGTTAACCAGTGCCTTGAGCTCAGGAAGCTGTCGACTGCTGCGAAACTCCACTTTGGATGTGATCGACTTCACCACCAGTTTGATATGTGCATAATCCTTGACTGACGAGAGGTTAAAAGCGAAGGGTCCCGGGCTGACCAGTCCGCTGAAATGATAAGGTGAAGGGGTGAGGATGAGGCCTTTCTTGTCTCCTGTCAGAACGTAGGAGGCCATGATGAGGAACATGACAGCCAGGCCGAACAGAAAGCTGTAGACCCGGACCTTGCGGAAGCAGTTCAGGGTGCTCCAGCGCCTCGGCACCTCCCGTTTCACCTCCAGGACCGCGAACAGGTTCATGGGCGTGTCATCCACCTGCAGCAACAGCGGCCTCTTGCGGTAGTCGTCCACCACGGAGCCCAGCAGGCTGTATTTGTAGTCCATCTGCGTCATAGTGTCAGTGATCCCAGATGTCAGAGCTCAGACACGTTAATGCGGAGGCTGAGCCAGCCAAGAGGAGGGTTTGATATGAGGCAAAGATGAGATATCCATGATGGGTTGTGAAGAACAGCCCACCTCATCCAATGACGTGTCCCTGTTGAGAGGAAAAAGAAGTCAGTCACGAAATGTCACTGTTTGCACAATATTGAATACTGATGCTGCAACTTCTACACCTCAGAAATCATTCCCACGACATGCTGTTATTAAAGGAAGCACATTCAAATTAATACCGTTGTTTAATAGCATCTTTTTAACTTTGAACACAGACTCATCTGTGAGCTACAGATTTTTAACAAAATCATCACAGCCATCGAACCTGATGAAAGGTTGAACGGAATATTATATTATTATGTGCACTGAAAGAAATAATAACAAAACCCTGGACTATGTATTTGAATTGCAAAACCATGAAAGACATTCAAATTAGATGCCAGCTTAAAAGAACGAAATGAACGAAAATGAGCGAAAAAATGAACAAGGAAAGATTCTCCTGAGAGTTGATAATGTTGAATGTTTCTCACTCCATGGAGACAATTTGACTCTTTTACGTTCAGCCAGTTACTGAGACATAAAAGTCAGAATACCAAGGATTGACAAGTGATGTCGGATCTCTCGTTATTTCAGAAATGCTCGGGTAAATGTAGCTTGTGTAGCTGACTTTATCAATGATTACCACCACTCTCCTGCCCAGTACTGGTTGGTAGGTCGTTAGTATTTTTCACTCATTAAATATTTAAAACCCATCACAAATATTAACGTATTAAATTAGCGGCTGATCCACTGTTTTGTTTTTTTTCTTTGTTCTATTTTTTAAAAGGCTTAGTTGTTGTTACCACCATTTTACCAGTTTACATAGGTTTTTAAACGTTGCGATTTCTGCTGCTGCGTTCAGTGTACACTTACATCCGGACCAAACGCCATACATTTACATCACATAAGATTATTCTCCTGCATTTGGAAAAAAACGAGCTAAAAAATACCCTTAAAACAGCGTTCTAAGAACTGCGATCGTCCTCGGTTCCAACAGTACAGACGCAAAATAAGGGGCGGTACTCCACCTCCAACAGTTATTAGAATTATGAAATGAAATTATGAAAAATTTCCTGTGGTCCAAAAGCAGCTGAACAGTCACATCCTGTTAAAATGCTGACTTGAATATCGGTTTAATTTAGGAACCGAGGTGTGACCAAATCCTGACACTGATGGGATTTCTTCTTTTTGAGTTTCCGTACATTTAACCTGAAGATCACGCCATCAGAATCCTTGGTCTCGGAAATGACAGAGTGTCGGTTTGTGAAAGCAATCAAACAATCATATAGATACAGTTGCTATGGAGAACTCCGCTTAAACCTCTGTGCTAGTTTTAGTATGACCTCAGGCAGTGCACAAGAAAAATAGACTGACAGTAGAGAAAAAGACTGACTATTGATGATTTAGAGGAAACAGCAGTGAGGGTAAATAGTCACGTAATTGTGGAAATCAAAGGGCACAAATTCTGGGAAATCTGTCATCGTTTTCAAATTGAGCGATGTCTGACTAACAATCAAGTTGCGCAGGGTTAAACTCATTTCACAGACTTCCGCTTACGCTTCCTGTGTAATCAGACAGCACAGCAACACCACCCCCTAACCTCACCGTCCATCCTCCCAGCCGCCAAGCAACAGAGTTACAATATGGAAGGAGTGATAAGGACGAGGGATGCATTCAGCCTGGAAACTACGAGGCTGCGTGTCAGACTCTCCTGGGGAGAGACACGAATATAAGAGATACCCGGTCTGGAGCGGAGAAGGGATTATATTATCAGAAAATGGTATTCCTCACTGTGAAGTCACATGGATCAACAGTCACCCACAGATAAACGGAGGGCCACTGTCTAAAAGGCGAAAGACTTGGGGATCCTTAACGATAATGCTCCAGCAGCATTAGGTCTAGTTTTATCCTTGAGGTTCTCTTTGTCTCTGGAGCTGAGCCAGCGTCATGGCAATGAATGCAATACTGCATAATGACAGAGAGCTGAGGGTTTAGGACACTTTTCAAAGGACTGGGATATACAGTTATTATTTAGCCTTTAACAAGTGCATGAGTAGTTTTATTTTTATTTTCAGAAACTCGTTTTAGTTTACTTTCTATGTACTTTTAGTGTTACTTCCAGTTTTTCAGCTATTATGAGGAAAGCCTTGATTTGTAAAAGCCGAAAAAGGTACGATGAAAGAATGTACCACATATGATTCACAAAACCAGTGTTAATAATGATTCCATATTGTGCAAATCCATTTCATCCAAGGTGCAATATGTTATATCTGTGAAGAAATGTACATGTATTAATAGCTATAGCTCTTAAAAATATGACAAATGTCTGAAAGAGTCACTTCCTGATCAAATCACATCCCGTTCGAGATTTGCCAAAGTAATAAAAGCTCAGTTTCTGCTTTCAGTAGAAATATTATATAATACAGGTTAGTTGTTCCGGTCCATTACTGCTTTTTATTTTAACAGTTTTATAACCCCTTCACCCTGAAAAGGCCAAAATCTTCCATTACAGGCTACATTTTTTACAGCTTAAAAACGGAGCCAAGAGAAGGTGCAGAAGTCAAGTTTCTTCTTAGATCATTTGAATTACAAAATACTGAAAGGTTAGTATGATAATTTTGGTCAGTGACACCAAAACATATCGCCTAGAGAAGCTTTAACTGTAATAATCCTGCTGACATGTTGAGAAATATGACTGAAGCCTGCAGTAATGTTTTCCTGATTCACACCTCAAACCGCATAGATACAGCCATGAGGGTCCTATATGTTACACCAGCATCCGACTCCTGCTAACATACATCATAAGATAAGGGCTGTATGGAAGTGAGTCATCGCTCCTCCTCACAGATGCTGATATTGTCTGCACTCCCCCCTCCTCCCCCCACATCTGTCCGTCCCGGCTCGTTGTAACCAGGAACTGAAAAGTCACCATCATCTCAGCCAATTTGACATGGCTTTAGACGTAGTTCCAAAGCCTCAATTAGAGTTGCCAACCGTCCCTTAAAATACAGAATTGTCCCGTATTTGACAATGAAATGGTGCGACCCGTTTGGACTGGACGCTGGACAAAGGTTTGTCACGTATTTCTGAGTTGACTTGAACGTAAATTTATTTTGGATGCAAACTCACGTTTGTTTCCATGGATATTGCGCAACCCATTCACAACAACTGCGTACTGGCTGCGTAGCTTGCCTAGAGTAGACTACCAATCAGGATCGCTTGTTCTTTTCAACTTTATTTAATTCCTTTAAAAAAAGCACTTTATTGATTGCTGTGTAAAAATAAGTTCAAATTAACGATTTCAATACAATTTAAACATTCAGCTTATTTCTCATGTCTGTTGGTAACAAAGCAGTTCAAACTATGTGAACCCTCTACTTTTTTGAAACCCTACTTTCAGTTATGATTGACCACTACTGGCGAGCCACTGGCCTGTGATGGCCATGGCCTCGAGCACTGCAGAAGGCGTCCTTTATTTTTCTCAATGAAAGTTGGCAACACTATTCGAGAGGCATATCCCAGTAACTTAGAATCTTTCTTCAAGGTTTCCATACCTGTCATGAAGGTATTCGGTTTTTTCCTTTTTCAGATTTTGGGAAAGTTGTACGCGGTGCTGAGC
>JAPQRN010000012.1:19240166-19252219 GCA_037367275.1 Coranthus polyacanthus
CACCATCAAACCCCAGGAGACCGCAAAACCTGACCGTGACCCGGCCGAGAAGCAGCCGGGTCAAATGACTTCTCACCTCTGCCCTGGATTCATAACTGCTGCTCAGCTGGGATCTCAGGCCGGGAGTCCCAGTTCAGCATTTTCCTCCGTCTTTATCTTTTATTCATTATCTTAATTTCACTGGCAGCCTCCCATTGCCAGTGAGGTGGATAAGCGCTTATGATGGTGTCATTAAAAACCGCAAAAAAATACAATGGCTGCCATTTGAATTATTGATTGTGGTAGTAGAGATGTTTTGAGGAGCGAGAGCTGAATGGAGCACATGGAGATGTCGATGAGAGGTCACCTGAATTTAAACGGTCTTATCTTGAATAGGACCCTACGATACATGTAATTACAGATACACGATAGAGAGATGATATTTGTGGAGCGGCATCTTAAACACAATGAACAATCAGGAATTTCTTGTGTGAATGAAAAGGAGCTTCAAGTTTGAGGGGCATATGCAAAACAGTGCTGCGTTCACACAGCAGCTTCTGATGAATAATTTATCAGGATGAACTTAGATGTGATGTGTGTGTAACTTATTATCTAACTTTAGAAAACTTATACCCCGATGAATTCAGATAATTCCGGAGACATCTTGTGTGCATTTCCATATTTTCCCGGAGTGGATTTTTAAAAATTATTATTCTAAAATCATTGTTTTCATCAGTGATCTTCCAGTCACTTTAATTCCCCATTTTGCGCAGTGCTCCGTGTCAGTCGTCACATCGTCTCTTGATGTTCATTCAGATTCTTTATTTACTGAATATTCATCCGTCTTGTTGAGAGACTTTCAAATGTAGGTTAAAATAAAGACACGTTGCTGCCTGACACAAGTTGAGTTGAGTACGTTGTGTTGAGAGAGACAAAACATTAGGGTCCGCAGAGTCTTTGGAAGCTGAATGTTGATTCAAGGATGCTCCGTGGTGTGTGAGAGGAACCTTTTTTCACTTCATTTTTAGGGATTTGTTAAACATATGCCAATCAGTTCCTCATCCCCTGAAGGTCCACATCATCTCGGATCATTAACGGTGTGGGTGGAAACTTCAGCCTGTAGCATTTAGCAACTGTAACTATCTCATTTTTCAGAATATAGATCGTTACAGGCCTTTTCACACCGAAATGTTAAACCAAGGTTACATGTTTTGGTTGCATTGCAAACATTTGATCTAGTTAGTTCTGGTTTCTCGTGTCGTTTCCATGACAAACCTATGTCCTGTCGTCATTAGAGGGCGACACCGGAGTGGATTTTGTTCCCGTGTCAATCCCACAAGAATGACTCCTGTCCCTGCTCCCGTGTTGTGCTTCGTTTTTTTAAGAATGAGAGTAGTCTTTAAGCACTGCAAACTTTTTCTGGCACCTCTGACACCTTACATTTCACAGGAGGTGATTTTTATTACTTTTCATATTATCCCTGATCCATTATTCATTTTAGAACTGCATATTTATATATAAAAATTGACCTTTTGTTACGACGATTTCCTACTCCTGCCCATTCCTCTTCCTCATCCTGTCCCGTTCCAGTCATCTGATGAATAGCAAAACCGACTCCCATCCCACTAGAGTCCTACAGGAATCCTGAAATACTTGTCCCGCAAATTTGTGAAGCAGGTGATTGTGAATTGGGAAAACATGGAAGATGCTGCTGAAACGGGCAAACTGTTATCTTCTTTTAAGTCGTGTAAAAATCAGCACTCTGCAGACCTCACCATTACCGCGATCGCCTCTTTTATGAATGAAGGAACGTAAAGAGAGCAACTGTGGACTCGTCGTTTGTGGCGGCGCTACATGAGCCTACATGCAGCTATAAATCAGCCTTTGCCTCCTCCTCATCCCAGACGCAGACCACCACAGCTCATTTTTCCGTCTTCTGGTTATTTTTTCCGTCTTCTTTTGTGTAATGGCCAGTGATAGCCTGCTGTAGCTTCCTGTAAGTGGTGATGTTAATGGATGACGGATAACTAGAATTGGACCAAACCAGTTTGATCCGGGACCGAGACCGCCTCCTTTCCTCAGACCTCGATTTGGCTGTTTAGTTTGAATCAAACTGAAAAGTCCAACAGCCCAGAACAAACCAGTCAGGCATGAACTAAGACTATATCCAGCGTATGGTGTTGTACTTTGAGGCTTCCTTTGATGCTGCACATAGGTTGACTAAAGATGAATGCAGGTCTTAGAAACTGGCCTTTTCCCTCATCTGACCTCTTCCTTCAGACGGCCACCTTTTCATTTGTTCAACACTCTCCCAACACCTGCTCCTTCTCGCCTCCTCACTTTTTTATTAGAGCTGACAGCCAGGCTCCCTACATGTGGACCAAAGTTCAATCTACTGTTAATCTTCCCTTTGGAAAAGAGGCAGACAGATCTGGGGGAAAGCATTTGGTAATTAATCCAATGGGAATGTTTACTGTTACCAGTGGAATGTCTCTGAACCCACAGCAAAGGATAAATGACTCCGGCCAACAGTAACTCACAGAAAATTTGGGGAAAACCAGACATAAGACAAAAGAAAAGCAAAAACGCTCTGGACAGAACTGTAGTTTGTAGCATTTACAACAGTTTTGTGGGACACATCTGCATTTCCATTTGGTAAACCACTACTATTTATGGCACTTTATGACACATCTGTGCAGCTCGCAGCAGGATATTTTTGTAAAAATTGTTGATGAGAGCCAATAAAGACAAGAAGGCGGAGATTAAGGCCTCGTTCAGGCTGCCAGCCCAGTCCGTTTTTTAGCATATCCAGACTGTATCCAGATTGGCTTTGGAAAGCTGGGAAAGGAAAAAAAAAGTCATTCCATACCAACTCACCTAGGACTCCCAGTTCATGTCATGGATTTGAAAACTTCTATTAGGTTCATGGGACCTTGCAAAATCCTTAAGCTCTACTCCAAATACACTTTTAATTTTGGACTTTTGAAGTTTGGCCCTTAGAGCAGAATTTCATCATTAGTATATGTATTTATAACCTTGCCAATTGCATATTTTTCACTGGATTGGGTTGAAATTTGTGCTGAACATCAAAGAAAGCCTAAGGATCATTTATAACATGTGTTCATGTAAAAGGTTGTTGCTGAAATCAAATTAATATATATAAATAATTTGTTACCCAAACAAAGAATCCTTCATTTTCAAGAGTTAGTATCTCACTATTTCATTTTCCCTCTCTTGCGTCTTTGATTCTGTGCAGTTTGAATCATCATGGCAGAAGTTATTGACTGCCACAGATCTTGTTAATTACAGCTTCAGAGTTGAAAAACCAATATTTTGACTTTATATTTTGCAAAGAAGGATTACTTGGTTCCCACAAAGCATTATTTCCTTGAAGCAGTTGTTAACAGCGGACAAAGCTAGAAAAACATGCAGACACGCAGAGGAGGTTTGAAATGCACTTTGAATCGGATTTCTACAACGCACAACAACAACAACAACAACATGAAATCCAGAGCAACAGAAGTGCTGAGCAAAGTCCAAGCTGCTATTAGCTATGGAGGTCACCATGGAGAACAAAAGTCTGTTGGCACTTCTTTGGAGCTTGAGATGATGGACCTCCATTTCTCATGTTTACATGTTGGAAAACTACATCTCCGGCATAGCTACATAGTTAGCGACATCTATTTCGTTACCGTAGCCACTCCTGCAGGTTGGTGATGCCAGGGTCTGATCACTTGCAAGTAAAGTTGTGGACAGTCTTTCTTAAAGATCTGATTCGAGAAACAAAGCTGATTTCAGTCGGAACAAAGCCTCAGATTTAAGAGCTCTGTGATCCCAACAGACTGTGTTAACAAGGAATGTTAAAGCCATCATGTAGCAAACATCTAAGTATTCCTCTTATAAAAACCAACTGCCTGTAATTCATTGTCATCATTTGGTTTGGATCAACTCAGAACACACATCTGTAAAATATCACCGACTAACCAACGGAAAGAGCGGCCATAAGTCTCCATAAGCTCTTACGTTGAAATATACTGAAAAATGGTAAGCACTTTTTCTTGGCAAGCTTTTTGTATTTGAACCCAACTTTTCCAAATGGACTTTATTTTGGGAGTCCGTAGGTTTTTAGACAAAGTATATAGACAAAATTTCCTGTTACACTGCGTGAGTTTGAGGGCAAATTGGCCTCCATGTTGTGGGTTTGTGTGATGTGTTTGCACAAAGATCTCCATAAGAAAAACATAAGCTTTAAAAGCCCTGAGTTGTGACTTATTATTCCGCAACTCAATCATGGGCAATTCAATTAAATTAGAACTTGATTGCTTTAAATGTATTGCGCTTAAGCCTCATTAGAGCTTGTTAGCAGCCAACACTGTTATTAAATCAAATTTCTGAATTATGTGTCAGTGCTACACGTAATGCCTGACGTTAGTGTTCTTGTTGTGTGATGAATTTGTAATCTGCAGGGTGTTATTAGTCTTTCGTTTGTGCTAAGGAGACACTTGGGATGTGTTGTGTTGCTAATTCATGCCCTTGCGATAAGTGTACTTTGTAGTTTTCTAGCGGACAGAGGACGAGGATGATGATGGAGCCAAAGACTCGCATAAGCTTAAATCACCGAGGAGGAGACGAGGTGAAGAAATGAAGAAATGAAAACGAAGTGGAACTCATTTGTTAAATCAAATGATGCTTGAAAGTAAGTTTTTTCTGAGTTGTTGCAAAGCTTTTTCTCCTGTTCCATCAAATGAACGTACTTATCATGACTGAAGCTGCAGGAAAACTTTCTCCCCTCGAAACGCGGCCTCTCTGGAATCCCACAGTTCCCGGGGTAACTCCACACAATCTGAAAAATTCAGCCTAACTCTGTGCAGATACAAGTTGCGCACCATCTCCAGTCACTGAACTGAGAAAAGTCGGCCATGTTATTAAAGTGCACACTTTTCCATCTGTGACTGTGTGAAAATGAGGAGCAGCAGCACCACAGGCCGTGTAATGTTTTCAGAGCAGGTTACTGTTCCCTTCTAATTCTCTGCTTTCTGAACGTTCTCCAGGAGATGTATAGTAATCCTGCGCAGCAGTGTTTCACGCCTAGTTAACAGTCAGAGCTTCATCTCGAACTGCAGTGAGCCTCCTGCCAGATATGTGCTCGGATTGAGTCTTAGCCTATGACTGCCAAGAAAATGTGTGAATTAACAAAACTTAGGCTATTACCGAGCTGGTTGGCTTACTGCGCTACAACTTGGGAACGGGCCTGATGCAAACACTTTTACGGAGGCTACTTGAGGGCATCCCAGCAGATCCATAACATTAACTTACCCTGTGGATTTTCAACTTATAAGATGCCTCACTTTATCCTCTCACTGCTACATTATACATGTGGCTCCACAATAATGAAGACTTGAGCATATTCCAGAGGCTTAACAGGCAGCCAGGCAGGTTAATTCTGCAAATTGAGGGTGAGAAAGAAGAGCAGTTCTTTTATTAAGAAGGATTAATTGCGTTTTATCTTAATTTTTAAGGTTGCCAATGCATTCCACCTCTCTCACAGAAGGATCACTTGCACTCAGTGTGCGGTTTAGCATAAATCACAATTACAATCTGTTCTGCAGTCAGCAGATTGTTGCAAAAACTGTTTAATCAAATCTCTACCTGCTTGACAAACAGTGGGAGGAGGAGAGGTACAACAGCACATCCATCTTGGAAAAACATTTCCCTCGTTCGCCAAAGTTCATACTGGCAGAGGCTGCCTGCACAGATATATAACTCTAGACCCAAATTAACTTGGCAGGGATAATCCCACAAAATGATAGCTGCAGCAATGGAAATAACATTTGTACAAATTCCTCATGACCCGAGCGAGGATGGAGTATGCCGCCTCGCTGCCAAAAAGCCGGAAAAATGTAAACAACCCCGCAGGTGAGTCTGACACTTCAGCTGGGCATTTCTAGGCTGTCTGGTAAACGGAACTAAATGTTGACCTTTGAACGCAGACAGACCGATGTGAGGGTAGCCGACAAGTGCGTGCAAGGTTTTTGTTTACCAATCTGAGACATGAGGGACAAGAAAAGACTCTGGCACTTCTTCTTCGGGGTTAAATGGCTCAGGTCGCTGTGGCTTACACTAATAATCACCCCTTAAACCACACGCTAAGTGACATTACACAGAAGACGGAGTGAGAAAGAAAATGAGACAAAGAAGCGGTCAGCTGTGTCTCGGCGGTTTGTAGGTCATTCTGAAAAAGAAAAAAAAAAAGGGAGACACGACAGCGGTGGCTTTCAGAGTCGCTCATTTAAAAAGAGTCGCCTGAGGTAATTGGAAATGAACACTTCTCTTGCCACCGCTGTACATTGTCGAGGTCCCTACAGGTCTGCGTTGAGGCCCATTAGGGTGACATCTGGAAGACAGATACTGGAGACACACACACATACACACACACAACCACTAATACTGGGTCTTTCAGCTAACCTAAGGGATTCCATGGCAACACATGAAAGTATCCATGACCCAGTGTCCGGGTAAATATAGATTTTTAAAAGTCATGCATGCAAAAACAGAACTGTGAATGTTTTTGATGAACACCCACTGAGCAGAGTTCAGGTCTATATGTGGTTTAGTGATAAATCATACAAGATACAGAGCTGCTGAGGATGTACGTTTCTTAAATAAATAAATACTTCCACCGAGGCCAACGTCTTGTGGGATGCGTGAATCTGCAACTGAAGCCGTCATGTACGTCTGGATACATTTCTGAAACTGTTTCAGATGCGTTAAAACTATCTGTGCCCTGCTGAATCCTCCTTATTTCAGCAACACATTAATGGGTTGATGTTGATGTTGTTGATGATGGGTTGGATGTTTTTCTCCTTCTATTTTTGTCATCATATAATGACTAAATCAAGATCACCCCGCTACCAAAACACCGGTTCCAAACTTTTATCCACACCAAATCCCACACATACATGTAGATATTACCACTCTAAGTTAGAGCGGCTTGGCTCATTAATCTGTTTAACAAACTAATCGGTATCAGCAGAACGCGGCTCCAATAGTGACCGATGGCTAATATCAGGCTTCGTTCCTGACTTTGAGGGAGAATAACAGCTAAAGAAAAAAATATGGTTAGTTTGATGTTCACTTCCTGATTCATTGATTAAATACTCGTTCTTTTTTTTTTAGGTATTTCTTACTTTGTCTTCAAGTTCACCTCGTTTCTAATGAAGTCAAGGGAAGTTCATGTTTGGCAATATCAGCTGATTTAATTGGCTTTCTCCTGCTCCAAACACATAAATTATATCAGCCTTTAGCCTCTACTCCGAATATTCCCTTTGTTTCCATGAAAATCTGTATAATATTTCCTGAGACATTAATAAAACGCAATGTCAGAGAAAACGATCTGCACCCTGATCTGGATATAATTTACAAAGTACTGCCTTGGCTCATGTTCCAGCCTTTTACAAAGTTTGATGAAATTCGGTGCAGTAGTTTGTGCGTAATCCTGCTGACAGACAAGTAAACAGTAACAAAGGCATAACCTCCTTGGCAATGATTTAAAAGTCTATTTGGAGCGACATTCTCCTTTTTAAAAAAGAAATTGGTGAAAAATGAAAACAATGAGTTCACGATACATCACTGCGCAATAACTTAACACTGAAGATGAAGAGCGCCGACCAGTTATGTGGAATATTTACATAATTGTAAAGACACAATTATCTAAGCAGAAGTAATGTTATCCCCACAGCACACAGTGCCATAAATCAAACTCCGAGCTCCACAAAGAAGCCTGTTCTTATTGGCTAGACTCTCTCTGTGGTACATCTGTGTACAGATGGTGAGGGAAATAAAAGCCAGTTTAGTTTCCCATGCGTCATTAATACAAGCAATGACCCCCAACTTGGCAGCGGGAGACAGCAACTCCAGGTTGCCAGATTTACCTTCGTGCTCAGCACCTCCAAGTCCCAGTATGGAGTCCAGATTATACACAGTGTCTCATGTCCTTATTACAGAAATATGCCCTACAGATGTGTAAATAAAACAGACTGCGTGTTTTTGGGCAACTTACATATTAACATATTTAGGATCAAAATATCTTATTAGTTATAAATCTCTTTATAACTAATAAAACTAAGTATTAAACCTACAGACAGGGACCAAATTGAAGGTTTTTGTTACGACAATCGTAAACTTATAGCGATCAGCTCAGCTTGAGGAAGAAACCCATAGCCTCATCGTCATCGTTATTGCTCAACGCAGTACAATTTAAGAAAAACTGTGAATATCCAAATCCAAAATATCAGTACTTCAGATCCCACTGTTTCAGTTTGGAGATTTGTGTCTCTGGAACCACCTCGCATCAATTCACACCTGTCCGCTGTTTTATTGCCAATACTCTGTACATTTTAATGACATTTCTGTGTTGGTTTTAACTGATTCTATAACCATCTATAAATATCGGTATCGGCAGTACCACACTGGGTTTTACTTGGCGTCAAATCAGAAAAGAAATCAATGTCACTTTTAAATACTGGATATTTTACGTTCGCCTCAAAAGACCAATATGTCTCCAGAAACTGTATGTGTGTGTTTTGCAGCACTGCATTATATTTCTGACATATTTTAAAGGGCTAATTCTGGCTATAAAACGCCTCAAGTATTCCATGTAATGGGTGTAATAAATGGCTCTTTAAGAGGCTATGACAGGATTGACCAGAACTGGAAAGACAATGAAGCATGCTGCCACCATTCCCCTTGTTTACTAGAGCCAGTAACACTGAGAAAAGACTTGCATGCAAGTCATTCACAAGATAAAGCAGATTAATGTCTGTCAGCATGTTGGCTTAATCACTGGAAACTCATCAATCACGCAGACAAATGGCCTCGCACCGCTGCCTCAAACCGACAGCGTCTTCTGGAGTGGTTGCGCATCCATATCCACATAAATCCTGCCGGTGATCCACTGCTCTCATCAGGAATACATAACATAACTTCATTGGAGGACCCATCCATCAGCGGGCTCTCACATGCACCATTATTTTCAAAGTCCAACTCCTACACTTACGCACAGCCGGAGAGCGTCTCTAATACTGATCGTTCACTCGAAACTTGGCTCCCGCTGCCACGTAGTCGCGATTCCTCACAAACAGCAGCCTGCATGTGAAATATGTGCACAACAAAGGGTTAGCGGTGACAGGCGTGATGCTAAAGATGGCATCTTTAAGAGCTGACATGTTTTGATAGGTTGCTGAAAAGCCTTTTGAATAGACATACAGAACAAAACAGGATCTGACAGTCAGCTTTTTCACGCCAAAAAAAGCTATCTGCATGCCGGTGATTGATGTAAAATATGTCTTCTTCACGGTACATTCAAATGCCGTCTTCATTTTATCAACCCTTAAATGTAATCTATTTGCGTTGGAGGACAAATGTGGCAAGGTCATCTTTGTTAAAAACTCACTCAAGACTGATTCAGTGCTTGCCGCATGCCATAAAATACTTTTATTAATAAATAAGCTCAAATTTAATAGCAAGTGCTTTTTATTTCAATTTAAATCTGTGTATGTTTCCACCACCTACCTTTGTGTTAATACGCTCAAGAAGATGGTCACATTTAAAACATTACCACCAGACAAAGACATCAATATTAAACAGTTCTGCAACGTTACTGCTTAAGGTGGTAGGGACATGTATTCCAGCGTCCTGCATGAAGTCAAACGTGGTGCACCCTCATCCATCACCTCAACATTATTTACTCTCTGCTTTATTAAATTAAGAGCACTCAACCTTGTGCATTGGCCCCAATATTGGCATTGGATGCAAAACATGATGAACAACATGACCAAGATACTGGACTGATAAAATGAGTGTTAGTACCTCCTTTTTTATTCAGTGCATTTGCACGTGGTGTTTTTGTTCGTCTCTATGGCGATAGAGAGGTGGGTAACAGTGGCCACCATGATAATGCCAGGGTTCCAAGTTAACAAGCACCAATGTGGGTTGATTTTCCATTTTCTTTTAGTAAATCTCAGAAGACTATGTGCCACACTGGTGGGTAAGTAGTCATGGGAAGAAAAAAAAATATGTACACCATATTTCGAGGTCATTTACGGGTGTGCGAAGCCCTGCCCCTACTCTGCCTCTGATTGGCTCTCACCCTAACATTTTTTTTTCCTAAGCCTAACCATCTAACTGTAAGCCGAAGCAAGCGGTGAACACTAGCCAAACAGACGCCAAACAGACGCAGACTAGGGCCAGTCAAGCTGCTGGTCTGCTGCTAGCTACTGATTAAATGTCTATCATGTGGTAATATTTACAAGGAGTCTATCTAAGCCGCCAGTCTAAACAGAACAAACCCATCAACAAAAAACGAGGATGAAGCGTTGATGAAGGCAGTTCTGTTAAACAGGAAGGTTTGGAGATGATTAGACTGGAGGTTGGTCTGAGGCCCGGTTCAGACACAAAACATTCTATATAAGACATGGACGGCTTTTCGACTGCCATTATGAAGCCAGGGGGAGTGCGAGGGATGAAGGGTGACCAAACGCTCACTGACACAGTAAAACAGGAAGTAAAACTTCACCAGACGTTTGCTTAACAAAGTCATGTGACTGTCTTGTTGTTATTAACCCCAACTTTAGTCGAGCTGACTGTCAGGGTCCAAATAAAACGAGCAAGACCAGAATGACTTCAGGAAAAATGTTATTGCCTTAGTATTTTTGGAGAGAAGTTCAGTGTAAGTCTATTGGAGACAGGACTTTTTGGAGCAGCACCTAGTGGCCGTCCGCGGTATTACACTTCAAGATACTTTGGCCATTGATTCACAATGAGATGAGCTGAAAACCTGCAACACTTTGCAAAGCAGAGGTGCTCTTGTACTTCTGGCTTTTCAGGCATTTTTGTAGCTGGATATGATTTATAGTGTCTTAAAATATGAATGAGAATAGTGAGCGTGAGTTGCTTACTATAGTTGTATTTCTGATATTGATGAAACAAGAAACAGCGAAAACAAAAGAAAACAAGACGGTTGAGATTCCGCCGTCTATTCCTGGAGCAGTTCCGTTGTTTAGAGGAGTTGGTAATAAGCAGACAAAGCACCACCTATCGAGGCATGACCTCACCAGGGAAATGGATGATATTACGCTGCACTTCTTGGCGACAGGTGAAGAACAGCCCTTAAATACTGAGGAAAACACACTACATGCCCCCACGTTCTAACACCATCAGCAGCAGCATCGAACAGTTCACACCACTGGAACTACAGTGTTCTGATGGTTTTGTCTTATCGTGAATCCTTTAGTCTGAAACGGGCTCCAGAGGCTGGCTATAGTATGATGCAGAACACCTTATCTCAATGAAATGTGATGTAAAAATTCAATTTGTTGCTTTGGCTGGTAAAAAATACTCTATGTTTTTTTTGGTTGGTGGATTATTTCATCTATCCATCTCCTTGGCCAGTTAAAAAGTTAATTTCAGAGTCTGAGCTTTGGAGACTATATCCTCAGTGTGTTTATAAATATATATATATATATTTTATGCTGTACTGTTCTTGGATTTCTGGTAAAACAAAGGAGCTTCAAGTCAGCATTCATTTTTGTCTGCAGCAAAAGAAACCAGAAGAAGGTTACAGCAACATCTATATCAAATGGAATTCTGTTTCCTTCTGTCTTCATTGCTTCTTTTACATTTTCGATTTGCCAACTTTTCCACCTCAGCAATGAGAAGAGATGGATCAGACAAATCGCCCCTGACTCCGTTATATTTAAAGGAGTCAGCGCGCAGGCAGCACTGTTTTCATTGTTTCTGTTCGTCTTCAGCCAAGCGTGAAGATCTTTTTTGCTGTATTTAAGCTTGTACTCAACTTTTACACAGGTGTTTTTAAGAGCACATTAAAACTATGCATAAAAGGTAGAAAGAAACGTTTCATAAAAGACCAAATGTGATGTATTGATTTTACGACTGCCGTCACAAAACAAGACGACATCATTTTTTGACGTGAAGTCAGCTGACCCTGTCATGCGTTAATGCTGCCTGAGTCTATTTGGGTGGGGGGTGGGTGTGTGGGGGTCCATCTGTGCGCTCTG
>JAPQRN010000012.1:19260820-19291676 GCA_037367275.1 Coranthus polyacanthus
GGAAGGGAGGAAGGGGGGGACAATCACATTCATTAAAAAAAAGAATAAAAAAAAAAGGAAACGAATGCGCTGACTCGAACCCCCCGAAATGAACTCCTGAAATAAAAAAACCTACCACGAGTTTGTGGATGGAGCCGGCGGCAGCGCTCATGCGATCACCCGGATCAGATCAGACAACTTCTCCTCCTCCTTCCTCCTCCTCCTCCTCCACGCGTGTACATTTCCACTCCGGTCACGGGATTAATGGCATTTGCAGAAAAAAAAGAAAAGAAAAAAAGAAGAAAAAAAAAAAAAAACCTCCTAAAATCCGTGCAGTCGTCGCGTGTCTTCTCCCTCCGTGGACGGAGACACGTGAACAAGTTGTGGACTCTCTGCGTGTGTGACAGCTTCTCTTCCTCTCTTTCCTTCTGCTTCTTTCAAGCTCCAGATATGACCGGTGGGAGTCAGCCTCTCTCTCTCTCTCTCTCTCTCTTATTCGCTCCCACAGACGCGGGTGGGGGTGATGGGTCAGAGAGGGAGGGGGGCGAACAGGGGGGACCCACGAAATGAATAGGAATCATTTCTGTGGGTGTATAAATATGCTTTCGGTCCAATAGAGATGCGTGGAATTTCATTAGTGACTTTGAATATTGCGTCGGGCATCATTTAACGACATGTAGTCTGAATAACCCACGGGCCTTAAAACTAATAAAGAACCTTTTACAATCATCATTTACATCTCTGGACAAAATAAAATACTATTTATACGTATGTGTTCGAATAAAGGGAAGGTTTTTATTTATTCTGCCGACACGTTCCAAATAAAAGAATGAAATATTGCCGCTGTATTGTGTTTCTCCTAATCAGGGATAAATAATGTCAACGTTTCTGAAGTAAAAATGTGCTCCTTATCGCCGTGTAAATCGACGTGATAGTGTTTTTGGTTCAAAAATGTTCGATACCGGCGTAGATATCGGATCGATACTTGTTCCTGAGCGATGCCGTTTTTTTCGATACCAATTTTTCAATACGATTACCGTTTTCTCCAGCTTCTCTGCCAAGCGATTTCATAGCATGAAAAAAAATAAAAACGATTTAACTCGAGTTGTCAGTTTCTGTAGCTGTAGTTTTATGTTTCGACGGAATAGAATTTGTCCAGTCAAAGCAGTTTTACAACATGAAAAATAAACCTATGTAGTTGTTTGTTGGCATGATATCGTTAGTAAAAATGTGTAAAAGCTGTTTGAGGCTGTTGAGATTGACCCCTTAGTTACTGAAATTTAGTTCATTTTTCGATGCTCGATATCGTTCACACATTAAAGCGCTGGCGCTCCGAACCCAGCCCTTTGGCACGAACCATGTAAATTGGTCATTATTTTGGTTTTCCAAGCATAATTACAGATATTATACTTAAATATTTAGTTAGGTCTATGCATTGGTTGCACTTGGATAGGTTTATGTAACGATAGTCCAACCAGGGCTTTATTTAAAACAGAAAAACAACCGCGATCTCCTCCTGGATTTTGTATCATCTTCCCCTTCGCGCCTCCTCCCTATTGAGGACAGGCAAAAGAAAAATCCTTCTATGACGGATTCAGTTGAGTATTTGTATCCGTGGTTCGCAGAAACATACAACAACATTTCTGTGGCAACGCGGTTGAAAAATAAAGTCATTTTGAACATTTATTTGCAGAAAAAAGTTTTCAGACCTCAAACAATCCACAGAAAACAAGTTCACTATTGATTTTAAACACCTTAATAGTAATGTTTTAAGTCAGAAACGGGTGTTTGCTGGAATAACACAGCCTTCATGTGCTGGATGCTTTATTCCACTCGTCGGCTCGCCTTTGTTTGATGGCTCATTACCATCCATCTTCCTCTTGATCACATTCCAGAGGTTTTCAATGGGGTTCAGGTCTGGGTATTTGGAGTGGAGTGGCTTAATTCTTCCCAGAGCTGTAATTTAGCACAAACACCCAAATAATGTGAGGATTTGATGCTTTTCTTTTGTTTTATCTGATGGTAAACTTTGGGTTTGGGAAAAGAGGCGAAGTAAAAGCATTTCAAGCCAGGTTTCGAGTGGTAGTCTCCTTTCAAATCTTCAAACTTTCACTACCTTATTGTAAACAGAAATGAGTGAAAAATATAGTTTTTGAATGATTTTGCTATTCAGAACTAAAATAGAAAAGGATAGATATTTTTTTTGGTCCATAGAGACTATTCATTTCATTACAGCAAATTGACAGTCCAGACAATGAGAGACACATCCAAACACTGAACACAGTAATACTGAAAACGCTAAATTTATACTAGTAAAGCTACTGAAAATTGTGCTGCATATGAAAATACAAGAGAGTTCACAAGCAAATGACACCGTCGCGATACCAGATCGTCACTGTTTCCTTAAAAAAGAAGCAAACTACACAGTGTTGCCGAGCTGTGTTTTAAAGATTTATGTGTTCAATAGAAGCAAATGGGCTTGAGGCTGAACGTCACACACAGGACAGACATCGCAAAGCACGGAGAGACCAATGCTGCTGGTTTTGGGTTGTGTTATGAAATTCTTAGCAAAATTAGTCAGCTTTATCTTTCAACTTATCTCACTGTGCTGTCAACGCATTACAGTGGTCCATGGACGCTACACAAACACAAAACACACCGGAGGTCCATTGTTTTATTGTGGTGGATTCTCCTCGTAGAATATAAAGGGGGTGGCAGTGGGGGAGGGTGTAGGAGCAAACCAGCAGCTGCTCACTGGCCCGTCTTTCACACCATTGTGGTGAAGACAGATTTATAGGTGGCAACATTATTTATGCCATTTTGTGCTCAGGCTCCTGACATTTTGCAGTGACAAGATATTTTCCGACCAAGATAGTATCAAAGGTAAAACGAAGAGTTCTGCACAGCGGTGTTGGCTCTAACAAGAAAACAAGGGCCGGTTGTCACACACCGGTTTGAGAATGTGTGTGTCTGTTAGTGCCGTGTTAGACTGACAGACTGACTGCTGTTTGAAGATGCACGTAACCCAGAGATGTGGGCAATGATTCACCATGACTCGCCAGATACACGATGCAAAGCTGGACTGCGGTGGAGGTGACTCCTTTTTGTTTTTTGGGGGGTTTTTTTGCCAAAAGCTGAGAAATGTGTCGTGTGGTTTCATGTTTCTTTGATTTCCTGTAGCTGCCACGGTTGTGTTACCGCTACCCCTGACTCAGCCGCCGCCATCGCCGTCGCCGTCGCCATCTTCATCGTAATGGCTACCATTAAGCCCTCAGTTTTCCACATACTAGTTTCAAAAGCCTCTTATATCCACTATTGCTTCTGTCTCCTTTTGAGTTATTGCAATAAACAAGCAGCCTGAAGGAGGTTATAGATTTTCAAAGATTTCATCTTCTCGCTATATGAATCTGCACTTCTGCCCGCAGTCATGGATGATCTCAATCTAATCAGGATCGTTAACTACTTCGACATGGTCTTGCTTGCTGATGGCAACACATCTGATGATGATGAGGATAAGGATGATGCTGATGATGCGCTGAGCAATAGCTGGTTGTGTCTTCAGTCAGTCATGTAGTGCATATGAGTCACTCAGCCTGCAGTGCGCCTCATGTTTGCAGTCAGACATGCCTTTCAGCAACAGCCTGTCTCTATCTAAGCCTGGTGGAAACTTCTGAATATGACACGAATGCAAAGAAAAATCACCGGCCTTGTTTGCTTTACTGCTGTGTGTTTTGAGTCTAGAAAACACCAAGTGATGAACAGCTTGTATCATCACTCTGTGGAAGGAAGGAATGTGGGAGTTTATCTGTGGTTCTGTTTCCTCATGTGTAACATCTTTTGTCATTTCTTTTCACCTTCAAGCCAATGTCAGGGGAATAAATAACCAAATATTTGGACCTCAGGTTATTCAGTCTGACCGTGGCCCTTCTGTGGATTGAATTGCTTGTTTTGTCACACACATTTGAGCGTGGCTTTTTCAAAAGAAGCATGCCAAAGATCAAGGTGTTTACAGCAGGAAGCATAACTGTTTCCAACTCTGTCACCAGAAGAAAGTTGTTGCCGTTGTGCATTTATGCAAAACACAGATACAAATAATCTCAATGTAATTTGACATTAAAGGAGCCAGTATTTATATTCTGCCGCTTGGTCAAGAGCCCATGGCGTCTGTTTTCAACGCCCGGGGTACCACTACTACGATAGAAGTCAACGTAAGTCCTAAGACTCTGGAAACTGATGACGTGGGCCAGACGATGTCGTTAAGTAGCAAAAACCTTAGTAGGAGGTGGTTGGGTTGGTCACGATGGGACAGGGTTCGTGTCCCGTTTCCTGTTTCTTTTTGTGTTTTCTCTCTGTCTTTCTTATTTTCGCCGTTCCCCCCGACTCTTTTTTCCCGACCCTAACCCTAACCCTTTTTCGGACTCTGAGTTGTTTTTATACTTAAACCTAACCAAACCGTAAACACGGCATTCTCCAGACATCTTTTGTACTACCCTGCACGTCGAAAAATAACACAGTACTTAATTCACACCTCAATATACTTTTTTCAGTTACTGTTTTTGTCATGCTGGATGCAAATGTTAAGCATCAGAAACAGCAACATATTTTTTGGAAGAGGGTTGATTTTTTGTGTCTTTTTACCTGGAATCTATACAAAACAAAGTAACATAAAAGACTTGAGAAGATGCGCTGGAGCATATGAACCACCTTTCCATAAAATGTCAAGGGAATTTGAAGCAAACTTTTCAAAAGTTGCAAAAAAAGAAATTGTGAATTATCTGCAGATAAACCTTTAATAAAGACCTTTGAGGAACGCATCATGGTCTGGTTTAAATATTAATAAATACATTGTGAGCCATTGTTTTCGCATCTTTGCTGACATTTTCTGTCTTAAACCAGTATCTTTCTCTAACGTTTAAGTTGTTAAATATGAACGTAGTTTTTGAGAGTTGAAAAGTTCCACGAGCAGATAGAACACTAACTTTGACGTACAAACATGTTGATCACTGCACATTATTGGTGGCCATCAAATCCTATATATTTTTTTCTTTTATTACACTGAGGATTTTTCAAGCCTGCCAATTTGATCTAAGAAAGTGAAACTAAATTTCTTCATCCCACCTCTTGAAACTTAAGCCAAACGTTGTTTTTTCATCTTGGGTAATAAACCTTGGATAACCTCTTTAAGAGAGACGGTGGAATATTTTTTTTTGTTTGAATCCGTCCTGGCCTTGGATAACGGAAACTGCATCCGTCCTGATTTAAATCATAAGAAATAAATGCAGTAAAGGGTCTGGGAGCGCAGCGAGACCCCCCACAGCTCCTCGGTTAAACAATATTCTCACTGTCAGCTCCTGCAGTCTCTTTGACTTTTTATACTCTGCATAATAGGAAGAGTAAAAATGTTGCAAAGAACTCAGCGGGGCAGTTAAATGAGATTAGAAGTAATAGGTTTCACACATGCTAGTAAGTAAGACGGGGGGAGGAAAAGATGTCTGATAAAATCATGTTAGGGGATTTCTAAGGGCCCGAAGCCTGAGGGCTGACCTCATCCCTAAGTGTTTCACTCTTTCCACCGAATATGTTTCCAATATATTTGGTCATGAAAAGTGGATGAGATGTCTTTATTTTGTCTTCTGTGTTTGTTGCTCAGTCTGGTCTTAACTCCCAGGAGCTCAGGCAGCTGCTGCCAGGCGGTTCTTTCCAGCCCGAACATTACTCATCTCTTTTCTTCCATTTTGTGTGTGTCCAGGCTGAACGGTGATTACAGTCTGACCCTAATGACATCTGTACAAGCTTTTCAGCACCGATACGAGGGTTGAACAATGGCTGCGGGACGCGGCTAAAAAGGTAGAGGAAAAAACATGCCTTCGTTCGTCTTCATTTAAAACATTTGGAAAAAGCAACGCTGGAAAATGACAGATCTGCTGAGACGATGACGGCTCTGCTCAGCACGAACCAATCAATGCTAATCGAGGTTTGTTAAAAGAATAAAAATGACAAACAAAGGCTGAGAGAAAGTTGGTAATTATTGATTTCAAATTTCTCTGAGTACTTTTTTGAAGTAATTGAAGGTGCGGTTAAGGCAAAAAATATACAATGGAGGAAGTTTTGTTTGTAATACATGAGGGTCTGCGTTGTTACGATTCACTGGATGTGGTGAAATTTATGACATGAGATTTGGGGTGGGTGATTTGTAGATGGTCATGAATCATCTTAAATTGTCAAATCTTCCATGGTCCAAGCGTTCCCAGTCCACTGTACATACGGTGTTTTAAAGAGAGCGTTACTTCATGGATCCTTGGTAACATTAATGTTGCTAAGCTAGTGAGTGTATAGTGATTCTTTAGCTTCTGTCACTCTAACCTGCAGGAGTTTGTGTAACATGTTTTTCTGCCGCTGAGGAAATAAAGTCTGAAACGAGCCTGAAAACGAGTTCGGATCGTCTCCGTGACGATCTGTGGTTTTACTCCAGAAATGGACAAAGAGTGAATCTGTCAGAAAGTCACAGATGATGAGCTCAGAAAACCGCAAACTGTCAGAGAAAGTGAGTGTGAAAGAAAGTGACTCGCTACAGTAAGTGGGTGAGCTGCTGGTGGCTGCAGACATCAGAGACCACGCCGTAAACCTGGTTTGTTGACACTGTGGTTACTTCATCAACGAGCAGATTTGTTTCATGTTGGCTCTAGATATTGTCTAGATGTTGTAATATATCGGGCTGCCTCCAAACAAACAAAGAAATTCCTATTGTCAACTAGTCGTGGTTAGTTCCAGCGATTAGTCATTGCATGGTTTATGACATTAAGTGAATTATTTAACAATATTTGCAAAAGTGGTAATGATTGGAAAAATCTAATAGCACGTATTTACCTGAGCTATCTGAGGCAAGGACCTTGGCTACAAAGTGAAGCCAACGTGGAAGTATCTTAAAGTGTAATACCACTGACAGCCACTAGGTGCTACTTCAAAAAGCTCTGGCTTCCATGGACTTACATTGAACTTCTCTCTAAAAGTACTGTCAGTATTGTTTCCAGGAGTCATTCAGGTCTCATTAGGAGCCTTTGATGAATGAACCAGTGATCCATCTTTAAATTATTGCGCCATCATTAAGTCTTTAGGGCGAGTAGGAGGCTTTGACGTCTGCCGTGTTGGGCTTTGATCGACAGGTGTGTTTGACAGATCACTTGTCTGTTTACATCACTAACACTAACCTGTTTACATGTTTCAGATGATACGCCGTGTCTGAGGTTGATGAGCGATAGGTGAATGTTTTCACCTTCTTGGGATCGTCCTTTAGCCTCTCAAAATGATCCCACACTTTGAACAGAATTAATTAATAACTATGATTTTCTGGCCAGATAACCCAGACCTACCTGAGTTGTGCATCTTTGTCTGAAACAATCCTTCAAATTCCATCTGTCGATCCACAGCCGGATTGTGCCGTGGAGCTTTTAAAAACACCTGTTATTGCACTGGGAGAGACATGTCTTCTTTAGTGTTGTTGGACTTAGTCCCATTCACACAAAATATTAACTAGAGCACCAAATGTGTATTAATCTGCTGCTGTAAATAGTCCCTACAGTTTTATTGTGTGCTGCTTTTTTTGAGTAATGCGCGCTGAAAACTACAACGCTCAGGTGTTCTTGCATCTTTTGAAACAAAGCTATGGTTCGTGACCAGTATTTAAAGTTTCTTTTTGTTGGGTTTTTCGAGCTGAGGCTCAGCGTCGTGCCCAAAAAACGTTTTAAGTATAATGGATGATTCACAACTTTAATCAATTTTTTTCTGTCTACATGAACTCCAGAGACTCAGAAGTAGTTTTTCTGTATTTCATCTAAATTCTGTATATGTGCAATTTCAACAAATAACAACAATAACAAAAACTGAATGGGTGTCAATGTGCATTATGCAAATACCTTTAAATAAAAAGCACCTGGAACAACGTAGTCACAACGAATATATTACAACAAACAGGATCCATTTTGAATCTTTGTTGAGCAAGAAAGGAAACACTCGATTTATGATTTAAGAATTTTTCACATTGATTAAAAAGCAAAAATGATTGCTGTGATTTGACATATTGCCCAACCCGTCTTTGAGCCGCCGTCATTGTCAACAATTAGATTTGTTCCTAATGAGAAAAATCTACCACAAAAAAAAAAAAATCCTCAAAAGCTTCTCAGTAGTTCTCACACACAACAGCAACATTTTCAGCTCTGGGTTTCTGGAAGAGACACGATATTACAGCTTATAATTTTTTCAACTCTGACAAGACTAACATCATGTAAATAAATAATGCAAATTCCCCTATGGCCTGACACAGCACAGGCTAAATTTACCACCATCAGGACATTTTCCGTTTGGCATCCAGAGGTTCAGCTGGGTTCAGGTTTATGTCCCCGGCTCAGATCAAAAGGAAACCCTACAGTGTGTGTTAATCTGCTATAATTTCTCTAAGATATTTGACTCAACAATCAGAGACATCAGTACCTGACTCCACCGAGAACAATGCTGCCTCAGCAATTCAGCAAACCGGGGCTTTCGATCGAAGCTGCCACAATTTATTGTCTCCGTCATACCTCTCTGTGCTTCGGAGGCTGCTCTTTTCAGATCACCGGGCGAATGGAAAAATGGAATATTTCTGTTGCAATACTCAATAGAATCAATAAACCGCGTCACACATCGACTAAACTGAGCTCAGAGAGTCATCAGAGGGGAAATGGAAGAGTTTTCTCCCTGAAATGCATGTTTGATTTATGAGACTCTGCTTGCGTTTGTAGCTGCCTCTTGTGGAAAAGGTTTTTTATTTTGTTCTGAAGAGGTTCTGTCTCCAGAGAGAGCCAATAGAGCCGGATCCTGCAGTGCTGAACAGGGTGCCATACATCAGGTTTCAGGGCAGGGTCAACCCAATTTTCCCATAGCAGTACACCTACAGTTTCCATAAACACACACATAGACACACTCCCAGTGGGTGTGCAAAGCAACCGGCATCGAGACGGCGTAATATACCACGAAATATACCACGAAATATAATAGACCTTCAGGCTACGAACAGGTTTTTTCATTAAGGAGACATTTTTCAGTGGTTTTCTCAGCAGTGCTGCTAACGTGACAAGATATTTGTTCAGTTATTTCTCACAAGAACATTTTCTTACTTAAATTAGATCCTTTTAAAGCTTATTACAAGTCGTCTTTCCTGCATCGTGCTATTTCTCCATTGCTTTGCCAAGTTATTAATGAACTACAATAGTATCACAACAATATCAGTTTTTAAGTGATTTTCTTTTTTCTTTCAGGTAATACATTTTGTGATACGCATTTGTGGTTTTTGCTAAAGCAAGATGCAAGAAGTTTCCTGTCAGATAAAAGCAATGTGTCATGAAAAGTTCCCAGTCAAATATTCCAACATTTGTCTGTTCCATGTATCTTCCCAAAGTGAGGAAGGACAAATGTCATCCTTCAACCTTGGAAATGTTTCAGTTAAATCAAGTCATATAGCTGAGTATTGACAGTGCTTTTTCCAGTACTGATCTCGTGCACGCAAAACAAAACACTTCTACACAGAGACTAAAATCTCCCGTTCCCGTCCTGTGTCTTTGTTTTCCGCTGCAGCGAGGCTTTGCACTGCTTTCATCAAATAAAAGGTGCGTTGATTCATTTGTCTGCAGAGAACGAGGTTTTTAATGGTTTTTAGATGTTCAGTGAATGGAAATCGTGAGCATCTTCACCTTGGACTCCCTTTTAAATTCACTCTCAAGATCTGAATTGTGTGTTTGCTGAAAGAAAGGTGTGTTTTTCCAAAGCACCGAAAGCACAGTACATCTCAAGGATGGTCAGCTCCAAGGATGAGGAGTGGTGACCGTGCCTGCATCTTACCACGAATGCTTTATTTCTTGGCATTCACCGCTCAGATAATATTTGAAAGACTGGGATGCCATATATTTATGATGTGCCTCAGTTGTTTCCGTGGTTACAGATACAATTACTTGCTGTATGGTTTTATATTTATTATCATCGCACTCTGCAGGAATCAGCAACGGGGCTCTGTTATTGGAATGCTATTGTTATTGGCAATATGAGTGCTGCAGGTTATTGCAGCAAAGGTTTCACAGAAAATGTGTTTCCACATGCTGATAAGTGCTCCGTAATGGGAAATAAACACAATTGCGAGGGACAACAAACTCTTCTCGAGCACAGTGTGTGTCTTCCCAAGGAAAATTTTAAACAAGTCGGATGCCAGGAAACAAACCTCATCGGTTTGGGACTGCACGTTTTAATGAGGCGACAAAGGAATTCAAACAGTGGCACAAACATGAGCCGAAACATGGCTGGAGGTTAATTAAAGTGTATATATCATTTGATTCCATTTGCATTTTGAGGGGATTTAATGAAATTTGTAAATGTCACGAACATGCACAGTGTGTGAGGTAATTATCACTGACTAATGGAAAGCTGTCAGTTCAATCAGTATTATTTTTCAGGCGTCGGTGAAGTATTTTTCTTTACTGGTCTGACAGGCATCCAGCCGTCCTGCGCTGCCGGTTCAGTCACCATAGGCTCAGCTCGAGGAGTTTATTTTGATGATGTTTACGTTTGAAGTGAGGAAGACCACATAGACGCTTCTGAAGTGAAGCCGAGTTGTGGATTCTGCGCTACGTTGCTGTGTGCCAGAGCGTGTATGTACATGTTATTTTTCATTCAGCTCACTTCAAATCTTGTGCTCAGTGTTTCGGGGGTGTGCACCACAGGGGATCGCATTTCCTCTTCTTCACATGAAACACTGTGATAGCGTATCCGGTTTTGATTTCCTCACCTTTGCATACCCTTATCCTGCTCCTGGAATTCATGCTCAGAGGACCTGCCAGTTTTGTTGTACATTTTTAGCTTCCGAATCACATTTTCATCTCGGGTCTGTCATCTTCACTGAGACAACGGGATAAGGAATAAATGAGAAATCGTTTTTTTTTGTGAAACAGCAAGCTCATAGATGTGTGGCTATTATTTCCACCGGTCAATACCCATTTCCATGCAAATAAGAGTGATTAAAGCTGATTTTACAAGCACAAAGTCTCTGCAGTGCTCCGGTCACAGATCAAACAGAGATAATTGGCTTAACCAAATGATTTGCACCTTCAGTGGCATAATCCCACATGGCATGATGTCTGCTGGCCTCTAAATGTGACCGCGGTCAAATGACCCTGGTTCTAATGGGTTAACCTATGATGGGCTGCCTCTCTGAACCAAAGCACGCAGAGATACCCCAGCAGAGTGGCTAACAGCAACCATTTCATTAAAGATCACAGTCTGCACAAGGAACCGAAATTGGATTTTTTTATTTAGCTCTGTGATCGCAGGAGGTTTCCGAAGAGCACAGGGTCAAAGCCACGGATTTCTCAAGAAAAGAAAAACCTAATATGCAGATTGAGCATGGAGATGACTTCCATTACAGTCCGTATTTAAGAGGCACAGCGAGTTATTATATACATATATTTAAATGGGGAGTAAAGTGGGAGCAGGTGCTGAGTCTATTGAGCACAGCAGCGCATTAAATTGGACAAGCTCAGGTTGTTCATAAAGGGATATTAGTGTTTAACAGCAAGCAGAAAACTTAACTTTTGACTTCAAAAGTTAAAGAGTTTACTAATGCATTTGATGATTCATCCTGTTTCAGAAAGTGAAGATAAGAAGCACGCTGTTATGTACAGAGGGGAGAAAACACGAAGGGTTTGCCCTCACATTTTACACATTTAACAAGTAAAGTTTAATTTAGAAATACCTAATGGCACAGCTGCTAACTTTTATAACGCGGCCTCATTATCACTTGAAGGGGACATATGGAAAATAAAGTTTCATGTCTTTTCTTATTATAAAACAGGCCTGAAGGCTCTAAAAATAATGTTCAAGTATCAAAACGCTCACTCGAAGGAGAAATGCACACACTTTACAGAAAACCGGGCCTGAAACAAGCTGTTTCTGTTTGTTTACACGTCTATAGAGAGAAGTCCTGCCTCGTGGGACCTTGTTTCAGAACAAATATGAATGGCGGTCAATGGCAAGAGACAATTTCTTTTTGATCCTGTTTGAATCGTGCTGTCGACCACATTTCTGATGTTTATCTAAGTCAAGAAAGTTGCAGTTTGCGGTAAAGATAGTAAAGTAACGGAACGGAACTCATGTCACCGACACCAAAATGAGCGTTACCTCGACAAGAACCTCGTTCTTCGAGAGCGAGGTGAAAAAGCATCAAAAGAGGTGAAAATCTCTGCAAGTCTGAACAGAATGTGGACAGAGAAAGTTACGATGACATGTCAGGTGCGTAGTCTTTGGATTTCCAAACTTTCTTGACTTGTAAAATTATCTTTTAAACAGACAAGCATCATATCTGTAAATGATGGCAGAATTCAAACGGGAGCAAAAAAACTACTTTCACGTTGACTGTAATATAATATTTTTTCCGAAACGAGGTCCCATGGGGCTGGAAGGGGCGGGGCCTCTCTATACACACCACCGTCCTCTGTCGGTCCTCCACGACCCACTGGACCCAGCAGAACCATGCCTACATGACGGTATCCATGGCACAGACAGGAAAGCGGGACTGAAACAAGGCTTTAAAATGAACGATCTCTGCGTTAGTTTGAGCTGAAACTTAAAATACGCATCGTAGGGACACGTGAGACTTAGACTTAACCGTATTTTATATTTATTGTACTTTTTTTTTTTTTTTCTGACTTGGATTTTATTGCTATGACGTCTTTATGATGTTGTCCGTTACGATGTGATGTTTACATGTAGAACAGTTGCTGAAAAATGTACCTGTATCAACAAAACTACTGCACATGTAATCACCGGGCAGTCGATCCATTCGAAAAAAAAACTGCTGTGAGTGACCTCGATAAATCAGTTCTAATTAAATTCAGATCCTGTTGGTTGATACCATCTTTTCAGCCTTTTAAACTCTCTCTTCTGAACTACAGATTTGCAATAAAACCTAGGCGCATTTCATACCAACAGACATAATAACAGAACCCAAGCCTATATGTTTGAAGTGCCATTTGCATTTCAAGGACATTAAAAGATAGCTATCATCTTAGAAGGCAGTAATGTCTAACATATATGTATTAATATGATAATTAGCAATATTCAAGGACGGATTCCGCTGAGAGGTCAGAGTGATTCATCTTTCTCACTCTACGGAAACAATTCAGTTCAATCCCTCATTACATTCAGCCTGTCACGGGACACACGGGTCTGTTTACGTCATCAGGTAGAAACCAGTGGAGCGTCACGTCACCGTCGTACAGCTTCGACATACTGTATGCTGCACAGTGTGGAACGCCGGCATCCATCGCTCATCCTTTTGTTTTATTTCCAACCGCAGCAGAAAGCAGCTAAAGGAGAACGTAGCTTGTGTTAACACGACTTAACCAAAACAATTAGTTTCACTCATGAAAAGCTGTTTTCTTCACAAAGCGGAGGCATTACCACGACACTGATGAGAAAAGTAATCACGCTATTTCCCAACACTAGTCATAGGTCAGCTGCAACGAAGCGGTTGTTTAAACACACATTCTATATTTCAAAGTAAGCTTAACACATTAATTCTAACAGCACTACATTATAATATGTTTAATAAGGAACATTAGATGGCGACAAGACAGTCAGTGTTGATCCTTTGCCTCTTTTAAACATTTATAAAACATTACATGAACACATAATATGGAATTATGTGATATTTATATGAACTTTTTTCATTATAAATGTAAGCTTTGCTGACGACATCCTATGATGATAGTAAATTCTGACACGTAAACATCACTGAATCGTTTAATTTAGACGATAAGGTCCTCATTTTGATACTGGCCTTTAAATGTGGTCATGTTGATTAGTTTCTGAGCTGAACACGCTCTGAGGTGTGTTCGGTATTTCAGCCGTACTGCGTACCAAGACAAATGAAAAGTGACTTGGGTCAACAGGTTGACAGACAGTAATGCTTTCATGGAGCCATGTCCTGTAACTCTAGATTCTGAGTAAGCGATGCATTAAATTAAAGAAAAAGTTCACTTTCTGAGGTTGAGCATTCCAGAAATAGAGAAATAGAGCCATTCATATTCAAACAAGATCCAAAACCAACCTCTGTGCAATAGATTAGCTGATCAAATTACAGTAGAAATGCATCCTGTTGGGTTAAAGTCGTGAGGCCTGTCAAGACGTGATCTATTGAGTTAAACAGACACACAGACTGTGTAAAAACAGATGAATTGTTTTGATTTGGACTTTCGCGTCTGTGTTTTCTCCTCGGGTGTCGAAATGGAAAAGGGGGGATACTGTCGAACCGAGCCTCGACCTGGACCCGCTCCGCTGGTCTGGAGTGGAAACACAGGTGAGTAAATCTGAACTGGAGCAATGGCGAAGTCAAAATGCCTGGAAGGCTGATGTTGGTGCAGATTAATTGCGTGGCGGGCGTCCAGGCCGCTGTCTGCTCGGCTGTGCCGCCGCTTGTCCGGGTTCCCAAGCTGCAATCTGTCAGTTACAGACAGCGAGACAGCTGCTCCGTCCAGGTGCCAACCTGTGTTCCCGTGCCAACGGGGTGACTTCACATCCTCCAGTAACACTGAGTCCCATTCATCCACAACTGGACAACAGGGCGAAGGGGAGGGTCAGGCAAGAGTTAAGAAAAAAGAGGGGAAGGAAATGGAAAGTGGACGCAGAGTACTCATCACAAGAACTTGGCAAAAATACATATTGTGCTCATGTACACCTGTACAGTGAAAAGCTGACACACTGAGCATTAGACAAGATTAGAGCTGCATCTAATGGGTTTAATTTTAATTTAATGATAGATTCATCTGTTGATTAGCACTTACAGTATATTTATCCCAACCTTCTGCAGTTGCTAGGGGACAATTGTAAAGGGTGTTTATTAAAAATAGAATGTGAATCATGCCCTTCACAAGGAAAAGAAAGCCAAATAGGATTACAAACTCTTGTCCTGCTGTTCTAAATGTACAGCAGCTGACCGCTTACATGAATCAGTTGAAGCCCTTTTAACGGCGTACGTTGCAGTTAAAAGTGCAGGAAAACTAGATAGATATCAAACAGAGAGGTTCATTCAACCTTTATTTTATCTTGCAGCATACTGAGGTAGAGGCCTCATTTACAATACAGCTGAGCAATACTGAAAAAGACTATAAAAAAGGCAATTCAGAAAACAATAAAGCTTTAAGAATAACAACGGGGCTTAAAAGAAACATGGATAAACAGTGGTGATAAAACAATAGAAGGCGATTCGGAAAAACAGCAAACCAATAAAAACATTAAGGATGATTAAAGCAATTAGGATGTACAGCAAACAAGTCCGATAGAAGTAAAATATAGTGAAATCTTAAGCTTTTTCTGCTGGTGCACAGCGAATACAAGTGGATTATCCGAGATCAGTAAAAGCAGCTGGCATCTGCAATGTGATACCATCATTTCAGCGTGTTCAATAGGGGCCCACATTAAAAGATAGTACTGAGGTAAATGCAAGGGGTAAAAGGCCAGTAAGTGGCTTATGAATAAAAAATCCAGTGACTATCATGCCTTACAGAGAGGGAGGGCCACCCGACCTCAGCACACAGCTCGGAACGATGAGTCTTATTGTTCTCGGTAACAAATCTGAGGACAGAGTAGTGTTGTAGAACTCGAGGTCGGTCTTATTCTCGTCTCAAGACTGCTTTGTGAAGGTCTTGGTCTGCGGCAACGCGAACTCGGGATTTCATTTTAAGATACGTTGCGAGGTTACGAGATTTACTTGTTAACGTCGTTACTGTGATTTGATGTGAAACGTCCTGCTTTGAATGCAACCAGTAAAATGACTGATTTTAAGTTCAAATAGTCACAGATCAAATAGGCCTCGATAAAGTTTTACCCTGGTGTGTGTGTGCTTTGTGTGTTTTGTGTGTTTTGTGTGTCGTCTCTCAGAAGCTCGCTTCACTCGCTTTCCCACCCTGGGTGTTTGATACTTAAAAGAAAAATACACACCTACCGCCTTTCTGTGGAAGTTCAATCACCTTAAGCCGCTGCTTGGCTGCGTTATATCAGCCCGATTCCAGCCCGATCCAGGTGAAGCAGGGTCAGCGTCTGAAACGACAAAGGGGCGTCGGGCATGACAATCGGCTGTTTAATCTCATGTAGTGACGCTGAGATGCCTCATGATATCCTCACGGAAAGTCTAGCATGTCTGATGTTCCCAAGACGGGCCAACCGACACCGACACCGACCAATAAGAGCGCAGAGATCGTTCTTTTCACCTTCAGTTCAGCCCGTGTTGTCGTCTTCCTGCGACCCCAGAACGACTCCACAGTCGACTCCAGGTTTTTTTCCCAGCACAGTGTCAAAGAGTACAGCTGGATCAATGTAAGTTCTTTGTCAGTACCACACACACCGCTTCTGACTCCAGTGTTTATGCAGCTCTAGACGAGGATTATGAACTGTGCCTTTACTTATGAAAGCTATAAAACACCACAGAGGCTGTATCTGAACCCAGGCAGGCATGTTTAAGTGGGTTTTTTTTTTTACACAACAGCATCTGAAATCCACCCTTCCATTCTCACCTTTCTACAGTAAAAGCTGTAGACGTCGTGACTGAACTTAAACTCGGCAGCACCTCCTTCCCAATCACATCACCTTTATAACAGACAAAAATATCATGTAGTCTGACCGCGGCTTTAAAGATATAAGCAGTTAAATGTATGAATAAACAGCTGACATTTAGTTTAAACATTTAGTCCATATGAGCAGGATTTAGCAGGTCAGTAAACGGCGAATTCGCAATATTCCAGACTTCAATGTTTTTAAATGTCTTAACCATAAAAAAAACAAAATAAAAAGTACTGTACTTCGTCGCTTATACCAGTCATACCTCGATTCTCATTCATCCCTGAAAAATACACCTGGCTAATGGAGGCATTAACGTTAAACGCTTTGCTGTTGGCTCGGATCATGTTTCCACCACAAACAAACTCTTAATTCGAACAGACTCGGTGAAGTTGTTTTGATTTTGCTAGCGGGTAAAACCGCTCTGAATATCTGCCCAAATGAAACGTACCAAAGGGGAAAAGTTAACCTGACATACAATGCAGTCCAACTGGACGAAGATGAAAGACTGATTTGATTCCCGGATCAAAACGGCGCACCACACCTCAAGGAAAGCGTGAGCCGGCGGAGGTCGTCGCCTCGGTCAGATGTGACGTCCCTCAGTCTCCACTCACGTCTAATCATCGCACAAATGCGTTATTTCATTCTGACACGTTGGCTTATTTCATGTCAGGACAAGCAGTATAGAGACAGGACTCATAAATCCAGTCCTTTGAACTGGCTGCAACCTTCAAATCCACGTTCACGTACTGTACCAACATGCTCAGATCCACACACACACACACACTCCTCATCCCTCTGGAGTGTGATTGTGATGGCTTGCTGTTTCACACTCATTCAGGTGTTGTAGCAGCAGCTCTCTCAGCAGCACAACACAGTCTGCTGACTGAAACAGCCACGGGCCCATGTCCAAGGTCATTATTCCCTTCCAAGCTCCTGTTTCCAAAACATCAGATCCTGCACACTTCCTGCCCTGATTTAGATTCAGGTCATTATATCTATCGTTGTACGGGTTTAAAAATGCACTTTGTGGTTCACCCTGACGCTGAGTAAAGGTACTGTTTTTTCCATATTCTATAAAGAGTAAAAGCAGAAAGCAACTGCGGTTCCATGGACCGTATTTCTTCAACCGTTTAAATAAAATGAAGGGATAGGATGTGTTTACGTCACTCAAAGCATTTCATGAGAACGTTTTTGACACGTGAAGTGCTTCGGCCTGCTGTGACGCGTCTAATATTCTAGAAATAGAACTGAAGACGTTTATCCTTGTAAACTTTCTCAGTGGTTTTTGATCTGCTTGGTGGTTTGGTGGATCCTGCCTTTCTTTCCTAACTCTTATTTGAACAACTTGTTGTTTCTAATCTGATTAATCAAATTATAACAGACGGCAACAGGGCTGCACAATACGGTGTTTGGCGTCATCATCACAATGTGCACATGTGCAATAATCACATGTTATGTATAATGTTCTGGCCACAAAAAAAGGGTAATATCATCCAAAAACTGTGCTTTCAATGTGAGTCATCCAGTCTATTAAACTCATTTTCCTTCCAAAGATTTGTTTCATCTTTTTTTCCACAAAAATGATTATTATTTTCTATGCAGATGCCCTGCCCTGTGATATAACTCGTTCTAAATAAAGCTGTTCAAGTCATCTGCCAAAAAAACCTGTATTTTTTTTAATATCTGAATATATATCTTTGGGAAAAAATAAACATTGCAATATGAGTTTTTTCGCATGGCAAGTTTATTTATGTAACTGATTTCAAGTCGATGAACTGACGTCCAGATGAAAATAAGACCAAAAGAGAAGAGATAAAGAAGAAAATAAAGGGCAAATTACTACAAATACTAATAAAAGTCAGTAATATAATCAAACAATTATTAATTCAGTGCTCCACCATAAGATTAGAGCTCCACCATGAGCAGATGAAATGTGAGAGAAATGTTTTTAACCTGGATTTAGAAGTTGTTTTCTTTCTAACTTGTTGTGACAAGAACAAGAAACAACTCTTTGTTTGGAGCCTTTCGACCTTGGAGGCGTTGAACAATCCTTAAATCTTTTAACGTCTCCAACAAAGCATACATCGGACCGACGTTTTGTTTTTCTGTCCCTCCTGGAAACTCATCACGTCGAATTATGTTACCCGCAGAGACCTGATCAGATGAAACATTTACAGAGTTATTAGGCGCTAATATTTTCCCCTCGGATCAAAGGTTTACACAACGCCTCTCAACCCGGATGAATATTCCTTCTGATTGAAGTGGTAACACGAGGCATTTGTATTCTGATTGGGCTGTTATTCTGATTGTTAGTGGAATAACAGGGTCCATGTAGTCGAGAGCGAAAACAAAAAACTAATCGGAAGAAAAACACGTTAATGTCCTCGGCTTTGATGGACTAATTAACCACAGACCACACTTTAAACATGTTCGCGGAGTTAAATCTCTTTCTGTAGCCGCACAAGGACATTTAGAGTTGGAACATATTTTCATCCCTCTGAATTACTCCTCCTCGGTGTAGAATCGCAGTCTCCTTAGAAATGTAAGAACACAATGCTATGTTGCAGTTATCATTCTTTCCTTTTGTTTTCCCCACTAAGTCCAAATATACAGTGAGTCTCTTTTAACCACAGTCATAAGCAACCGTGACCTCGGGCCGATAATGTTCAGTGTTTAGTTAAATACTATGTGAACATTTTCAGCTGCACCTTGTGTAATTTCACATATCGTATTGCAATATATTGTTAAGCCCCGTCACCCTTTTTTTTCTTTTTTTTCTCTGCAGTATCTCAGCCCTTGTTTTATCCCTTTTTTTCATTTCTCCCACTCCTGTATGCGCAGGCAGAGCCAATCGGATTCCGCCGGTCATTTTCTTTTCATAGCTTTGAGCTGTGAGAGTCCTTTCAACCAATTAGCTCAGACAGCAACGGTCTCCAACATGAGCTGAGGGGAGGCGTGTAAAAAAAGATTTACAGCTTTGAGAGCCAAATCCACCCTCACGTCTTATCTCATCCCCCAGGGCTTTGGCCACCGTACAGCATAGCCAAAGGCTTTATTGCCGGATAATGGCCGGTCCGAGCTGCTTTCATGGGGGAACAGTGGGATGATGTCTGTTGTGTCCGACTCTTAGAAACTGGGGCATAAAGTTCAAAGTGGGCTCAGCTCTGCAGCCCACAACACATTCAGAGAGGGCTTAAAGTCCACTGAAACTGCCTCATCTTTTCCACCACTCAGTTTACATACTCACGCACATAAAAGCTGTTTGTCAGCGCTATAGCGGTTTTAAGTGGGTTCATTACTCTACTACAAATATAGCTTGAATTAACGTTGATGAATAGCGCTCTTAACTGAAACCACATCTGTTAACTCTGAGTTGTTGCTCTCTTTGTTTATCGCTGTGCATCACCAAGCAGCGGTTAGGTTTTCATTTCCTCTGCATGCTTACCAGTTTATCTTTCTGAGATGTACATCATGACGCGAAGCTACTGCCGGGTGCTTATTTATTTTTGTTTACAAAAGTGCCGAGTAGACGGCAGAAGGCGGTAAATTAACCTGCAGCTGTGGTCTCATAGGACAAGCAAAAGACTCACAAACTCACGTTTATAACAAAAAAAAAAAAAAAAAGACTGCAAGAGCCAGTAAGAGAATGTGTTATATTCTGAATTTAAAATGATTTCCAACATCTTCATTCATGAGTCGAGCTGAATAACAATGCATATGCTAATTTGTTACAAGAAACCGTGGCTGCAAAAGGCTAAATAGGAGCAAAAATGCCTCCGACTGAAGAAGAGCCAGTAGATATGTCAGAGGAGATGAAAATCAGATAGATCAGGCTAATATGCTTCACCTGATTCCCACATGTTATTTTGACCTGTGCCGTTGTATTTGTAAGTCAGTTTAGCGTCTTGCAAACGGGCGGGAACAGCGTCGTGTCAAATCAAATGCACACAATCTCCATCACCATCGATGCATCTGAACCAACTTTTGCTCTTAAGTCCAGTCGTTCAGGAACACGAGGCCTTCGGGCTGAACAATAGCGGTCAGAAGAAAACCCTGCAGCTGCTCCAAGGTGAATACAGATTTATCCACAAAGTAGGAAAACAATATACTAGGTGCTGCGAGTATTTATGTTAGGATGGAAAAAATCGTGTTGCTAATGGAAACATGGATGAAGAGGATATTTCTGTAATAATAAATGTTATCATAAGTGTTTTTGGAGTAACTATAGTTGCATGTAACGGCATATGGTAATTAAATTACTTTTATTAATCGTGATTACGAAGAGGCTGCATTTGAATTCTTATTTACACTTTTTGCACAATTTGTTGCATGTTTGTTTCTGTGTTTTATGTGCTTTTTTTCTTGCTTTTCTTGCCTTTATCATTGGTTTCTTGTGCGGTTTCTTTGCGTCTTCTTGGCTTCTTTACGAACAGCAAAGCTCCTGGTTTAAACGTATGTCTTTAGGACTTTCACGCGTTGTTTCGTGCTGTTAGATACTACTACTACTTACAGGTCGACTTACATTTCACACAGAACGCTGGTTATTATAAAGTAAACAACTGAAGCTTTTCAATTGAAACGATGCCGAGTATATTTAAAACGTATGGTGAGTGAGTGACAAAAGGCAGAGCTGAGACTCCTCTTCCACGGCCTCTGAGCCACAGTCAAGGCCCTGCAGGGATACAACAGATCCTTTAAAGGACGAAGGCTCTGTCTTCGACCACTTACACAACAAGATGTGACACTTAAAACAGAATGAACTATAGAGAGTAACGGAACAATAAAAAAAAAAAAGAAAAGCCCTGTTTATAGATGTATCTGTTTGAGAAGCGCTACGTGTAATTGCACGATACCCACAGTGTGATTGCTACATCGCAGCTCTCTTTGCTTTGATGGAAGAGACATCAGAGTGCGGGATCGATCAGTGTCTTCAGCCGAGCTGCAGTGGCCCGTTATGGTGCGTTAATGGAAATATCAACCCGACCACATGGGACCACATGCAAACGTGCGATGGGCTTTCTTGCCTGTCAGTGCGATTTCAGCTATAAGAAGAAGCGGTTTTGAGCATTCTCTATGCTCGTGTTTCTTTAATGTGGAAAGTATGAAGGCCACACTCCACTGGAAACAGCTTTCTGGTCAGCTCCGATGCCCTCTTAGGTCGCCAAGTTGCTGAGCAGTCGGTACAGAATGTCTCAAAACATCTACACAGAGTTTCCTGCTCATTTATGCTAGAAAAGGTCACTGTTGTGATTTGTGGGGCTGCAGCTGCGGTGGCAACTTGGCTTAATGCATTTTTAAAACCAAATGTGACAAAGGAGGCAGTTTGAGGAGGAGACAAATTGCAGAATTGACAAACTTGCCTGTTTATGAAACGAGTTGGCGTGTTTGTCTCCTTCTGCTCCGCTCGCCGGTGGAAAACATCTGCAGAGTGTTTGAAATGTGGACGTTTTTTTGGACTAAACACAAGTTCTGAGAAAAACTGCGGGAGCTCGGTAAAAGCTGTCACACGCAGTTGGGATGCTAAAACCACGATAAGATGCTGACAGATATCATTTTCTTCCTGCCAATATCAGTCATTTCTCAGGAGCCTGAACAGTCACTTCGTGCGTTATGTAAGGCGTACAAGTCATTCAGAAAAGTTCGAATTTGTTCTTTGTTCCACAGGTTTTACTGAGCAAAAGTTGTGTAATTTAAGTAAAATACCTCGCCAAAGGAATCTCAGTCAAAGTTTTGAGGGAAAATACATTGACTAAAGAGATACCGTAGAGGATCAAACGAGGCTTCTGAGCTCCTAAAAGGCCTCAGGTATGTAGCTGCACAGAGCTGATAAAGAACCAGATTCTGTTCCACTCTGCGTATGAATATTCATCGAGATGCATCTTTAATTGTGGCTAATCCCTTGTGTTTGCATATTCCATATATAGCTGAATATCACACATTGGATAACTGATCTCGGACCCTTTAGAAGGTACCATTGATCAGCTTCACACTCATTACCTGGAATCTTTAATCAAACCATTTTCTTTGATTAATGATGCAGCCCAAATTAACTCATAATGTGTTTTTCTTTCCTTTAAGCAGCAGAGCGACTCAGTCAGTAACCGAACCTCCTTATTTCACATTCTTCTGGCATTGCTGCTCACCTTTAATGAACACTGCAAGCTGATCTTTAGTGCTTACGCTCATCGCTCTTGATTTGAGCGCTTTCAGTCTTGAATCTCAAATGGCACCTCGGCTTTATCCTCACAGCATTTAAGATGAACCCGCACTGAAAGGCTTCAGTCTGTTGTCAGTAAATAAGCAAATTCAAAGCGGGTATTCCTGCTGTAGAGAGCTTTTGCAGACAATTTCATACATGCATTTCTATGCTCACATTCAATTTGCACATAAACGCCTTGAGCAGAAACATTTAGAGAAAAGAATCTGAAACATTGCAAAAATAAGTTTCATAAGTTTCATAATTGGCTCCAAAAGCAAAGATGTATTAAAAGCTTACAGATACGGATTTTCTAATACACCTTGACATTTTACCTCTTCTCCAGTGGGGAAGTGTTTATGTCACGAGCACAAACCAAATCCCCGTTGCAAGAAAATCAAGCATTAAAAAACATGTTGTATTTCCTGTCAGGGTTGTATTTCCCTGTTTTATATCCAGCTGTGGGCCCTTATTGCCTGTTACCCACAGATGGGTGACAAATTAAAGCTGCAGGAGCTGAAATCAGGGGTTTGAAAATACACACCTTCCTTCTGCAGCTCTCTCCTCTCGGTCCAAACCAATACACTAAATATAAATGTAGATGAACCTGACGTCGAAGTTTTCTTCACATCGTCATCCCAAGTTGGCCTCTTTTCCCGAGTCACGACCAGATACTGGGTATACAGTGGCACAGATACAGACGACGTGCGCTGATGACGTTTAATTCTTGTACTTGTTGCCTGAGTTATCGTCACGCAGTCTGCGCACACGCTGTACCCCGGTGTATTCGATCCATGTTGTAATAAACTGATAAGACTGTTGAAATCTCACAGTCTACAGGAGCCTTTCGGGAGGTGTTGTTCCACTGTGTGCCTCTACAACAGCTTCATTGCTCCTTGGCATCGATTCTAGAGTCTGTGATCTCTACCGGAGGGATGAACACCATTCTTCCTAAAGATATTCCCTCATTTGACGTTTTGGCTAAAGCTCAGACTAGTTGTACTTTGACCGCTGCTCGCTGTGACAAACACCCGCATGGCCAACGAGGCATCCAGCCAGGCAATGAAGGCAGAGTGGAGGAAAATGTGATAATGTGTTTACAGCACTAGTTTGCGTTTATATTGAGACCTCTGGAGGAAAGCCCGACCTTGGAAAAAAAGTGCGTTTAAGCAGTCAGGTGCGTTGTTGTAGGTAGGCAATATGTTTAAACGTAGCTTAGGTTTCTTATGGTTTTTCTCCCTCTGCCGACCTATGAGGGTTTCTTAAATTACGTAACAAGGTACAGTTTTATACAGAATATTTTATGCCATTAGAGGTTTTGAAATCAGCGCCTGTGTTGCGCCGTCCTTCACGATTCTCCTGAACAGTGCACTGAACCCTCAACACATCGACCCAAAATGTCCCATAGGTGTTCGACTGTGAAGGCCATAGCATATAACTCACATTGTTCTCAAACTCATCGAACCGTTCAATGACCCCCTGTGCCCTATTGACGGGGGCATTGTCGTCCTGGATCCACTCCACCAGGTTTTTCCTTTAGATTATCACCTGTTATCTCAGCAGAGACGCTGATTAAAAACACGACAGGGCGCACATCGATCAGAAGAGGAAGTTCATTAATAAACAAAATAAATAAATGCATCAAGGAAGTAGCAATTAAAAAGGGTTAGTATGGCTTTTTTGCAATCTTAGCACACTAATGGAAACAACACTGTTTGAGATGTGGTTTAGACTTTTATCCTAAAATAAATGAATTAATCTAATGTAAGTTGTACTTGGATGCAGTATTTATGGTGCAAAAAAGGAATTTCAAGAGCGTAAAAAAGCCTTGTTTCTGGGAAATTAGAACGAAAATACACAAGCATGTGTTTCACTAGAAGAGTAATCTGATTTTAAGAAAATGTATCTAACTTTGTCTTAATAAGATGTTCCAGCCAATATTGAGCTAGATTTAACCAGTAATGAGTTAAAACAATGCTTTGCATAATATCCCAGCAGAAGAACCAGATTTATCGCCTTATTTTAAGACTGAGACCACTTGTTCGATTCAGTTTAAGAATACTGAGTCTTAAATACAGCTTGTAATAAGCACAACTTGCTTAAATTTGGGCGTTTTTTTCCCATTAGATCCATTATGGTCTTTCAGTAGCCAGACTTTTATTGCAGTTTTAAGAAATCTAGCCAAGAAAATCAATAGAAGACGCAGAATGTTTAACTTCTTTCTAGTAAGGCTGTTTTTGTCATTTCGACCCTGCGTCTTTTTGCTGCAGCTTCTCTTTTACATTAACAGCTAAAGAGGACACTGAGCTCATTTTCATACAGCTCTAATATTTGTCCAAGGAACGATCCAGTTGTGTTATAGTTCATCATTCGCTTTAACGCCTCACTATCATTCTGACCATCTTTTTTTTCCCCCCCAGCCTGTTCTGTGTCTGCCAGAGCATGCACAAGTGTGTTCGAGTTTCCAACGTGGCCATTGTTCGAACGAACGCCTGCAGCAGACAGACAGGTGCTATTATTGGAGGCAGATGCTCCGGGAGACCTCCAGCTCACTCATGATTGTTTTTCAGCCCAGGAGGTTAGATAGAGGCATTATGGGCTGGATCCCTCTGGGAAGCACCGCCGAGCTCCTTCCTCTAGCAGCCTTGAAAATTAAATTGCTATTTTTCAAACAAGCCCAGAAGCAAATCAGTGGCTTTATGACCCAAAGTAAAACTGGCAGTGTGTGGTCTTTTTAGTCGCTCTGCTTCACCTGATGAACACTTCAACTTTTTGATTGAAAGTGTGACCTGTGGAGACAATAACAAATCACTTTTTCAGCGAAATGCCTCCAAGACGTTTTAGCAGGAAAGAATGACATCTTAAAGAAATCCCCTCTGATTTACAGTCTGTTCACTCATATTGTTGATTCTCAAAGTTGAGTGTGATTACCCCAATAACTGCATACTGTGAGTCTGCTTCAGTTTGTGGCATTAAAAGACTTCTGCAGGGATAGAGTGTGACAAATTCCTCCTAATGTACACATCAGCATTCAAATGCTACTTGTAGTTTCATGTATCCATTATACAAAGCTGCAGAAAAGCGTTAGAGTTTGCTTTTTCCCTGAGATGGATACTAAACATTCGATTTAATGCACAAAATGGATTGCTGTTATCCTGCAGCTTAGCATACAGCTGCAAAAAATTACAGCTTACCAAGTCTGAATTTAAATGGTGCTGTTTTCCTCCCATTGCATATTTCCTCTTCTTCAGCTGCTGTTGTGGAGAATGTGAGTGGCTGGCATCAGCTCATCGCCAACGAGGCTATTAAAAGCACAGAGGATCTCAAAGGTCAGGGTGCTGGTTCAGAGTTGACAGAGGGTCATCTGTTTATTTCTGTCATTTACATCAAACCGCAAACGCATTGTGTATGCAGAGTTAGGAACCGTGACGTGGTCTGTATGCTAATACGTAAAGACGAAACTCACAATTGCAGAATATTTAACCCGTGAATTCAAGAAGATGATGAAAAATAGGTGCAAGATTTGTTTGTCATGGATATTTGGCGACAGTTGAAACGTATACTGGCTGGACTAATTGACAGTTTGCGAGCGTCGCCTGCTTTTCTTTGTTTGGCAATCGTAACGTGAAAATTCAGTTTGGAAAGAGATGATAATGTGTAGATGGGGGATGGAGGGGACAAAATATCAATATGGGGACGTATCATATTACTTCCTCTTGTGATATATTGTCAATTCACTGGGTTCAAAGATCGATATATTTTTATTAAATCCCACGGATTGTCCCACATGTTGTCAATGGGTCTTTGTTAAAGAGGCATTAAAACTTTTTTGTACATCTAAACTAGACTGCACTCAGAAGAGGTTCTCACCCACGCCTGGTACCTGTTTAGAATATCTAATTCAATTTCCCTTTATATGAGATTTTTTTTTTAGATGGAATTCAATTTTTTTCAAATTCAAGGTCAAAAGTGCAAACTGAACAGATCAGGGGATCGGGTTTCATGTCATAAGGTGAGGTGTTGAAGTCCCATCCTTATTTATTTGTAGTAGTAGAAGTAGTAGTTGTGTTCATCTCGATCACCTTGCATTGGAGACTGTATAGGGATTTAAACTAATTGATCCTGTGACCTTTGACGTGGTCAACAGGTCGTGGTCAACATTAGTGCTGACTTTAATCATACCCATAGTCGAAGTGAGTAATAAGTCCATCATTCCAGGTTTTTGGGGGTATTTTTTCTTCTTCAGTTAAGCAAACATCATGGTGTATCAAAGTTGGTTGTCTTGCAATGTGTCATGTATTGCAGAATCGTTATCGTAGGCAGCGTATTGTGACGGTATAATATCACGAGCAGTGTTTGGGGGTGTTGATACGTTGCATTGTGGGTCGTTAGCATTACTGTTGCCAGGCTAGCAAGTCTATTCAAGTCCGTTTATAGGGAGTTTTAAGAGTCAGAACTAAAAGTGTTTGGTTAGTCCGCTTTAACCTGCAGGAGTTTGTGTATTGTCGGTAAAGTCATGTTTTATCCTCTTCAGTTTCAGTTTATCATGTTATGTGTCATTTACCTTTATGTTGGATTAGTGAAGCACAGACAGGATGAACAGAGTGATGTTCTGCTCGTGAAATAAATGCTGCACGGAAAGAGATGCACTTTGTGTCTGTCGAGAGTAAGTCATCCACTGCTGCAGTATTTTTTGTTTATTATGAATAGGTGGCGGCTCAAACTGAGTTATAGTGAGTCTATAAACGGCCAAAGTCTGTGTGGGAAACACTGATGAGTCGCTTTGATTCCCACCCCCTAATCGACAGTTTTCTCACATTAAAATGCCAAATATCCCTTAGTGACAGTTTCTCATTTGTGAGCATCGGCTGCTCATCTTAGGTGATCATGAAGTGAAATTTGAGGCTTGCGACATCACAGTGGGGTTTGGTAAGTGGTAGTCAAAGGTGGAAATTACAGGGGGGGTCCAGACCCCCCTTCTTGGAAAAACAGAAGCCCTTTTTAAACAGAGATATATTGCTGTTAAGAAGACCCATCATTATGCTGCCTTTGCCTCTTTACAACAAACCAAACAAAGCTGGCATAATGCTGCAGCTGTGTGTGATCTTAGATACTGTAGCATTTCAGTGTTCTGGAATCAGAGACGTAACACAACAGTGTCAGTGTTTAGAGTATAACGTATTACATATAACGTACGCGTTGCAAAAAGAAGCATAGTCTTCTTTTCAAAACAGTAATGGTGATGTTGTCCTCTGCTCCCAGACCTCTCTGAATACCTGGTTAAATTAAAGATGTGGGTTTTGTGGCTTCGTACCAAAATAATTTAATACTTTAACTTATTACCCTCTGTAATTAAGGTGTAAATATATTCTTTTTTCTTACTGCGTGTAAAATGCCTGCCATGATGTAATTTGTTTCAGAGTTTTGGAAATACTCATAAATGAAGACTTTATTAAAAAAGACAGAATTGCAACAAACGCTATGCTCACAGTGTTCTGGGCTTTTACACATTAAACCCTAATCATTATGTAACTGTAATGCCGGTACCTTTGGCGTCCTCTTCAGGATTTACTCATGACAGAGTTTCCTGTTTATTGTCCCCCCCAGCAGTGAAATGAAATATCCGCCCTTGGTGACGCTGGACATTTTTACTGCCTTCTGATATTTTTGAAATTGAAGCTGTGCAATTTCAGGGTGGTTGGTCAGAACAAATAAGCAACGTACAGATGTCACCTCCACTTGGACTCGAACATGACGTGATTGAATTTGCATGATTGATTTTCTTCTCATTCAAAGATAGTGTGATGAGGGCCTGAAAGACTAAAACAGTTAAGTTAAATTATTTTCATATACAGTATATACAATGAAGATTTTTTTTTTTGCTTCCCTGTAACAAAGGGGAGGATAAATAACAACAAAAACAAATAACAGTATCAGCCCAGAACTTCACAACTGGTGCATCCCAAAAACATTTCTCATAATTAGGACTGGGTTCTGAACCTCATTACTGTTATGCCTGGTATCGTTTGGTTTGAGCTTTAAAAACATTTTTCTTCAACTTCAAGTTCTGGTAAAAACCTTACATCTTAGGTTGGAAATCTGCTTTGAGTGTAAAAATAAAACTAAGGATTTAAAATACTGTTGAAAAGAGTATCATTAGAAACCAGCGTTGAAGCCAATTTATTGGTACTGATACTGGTATAGAAACATTTTGAGCAATACCTTAATTATAATAAGAAGCTAATGAAAAAAAAAAAAGTTTTCATAGCCTTTAAGTTTTTTTCTCACCAGCTCAAGGCGTGACAACATTTGCTAGAGCCTCTTTCTCTGCTGTTTGTACATTTATATTCATGACCTTTCGCATGACAGTCGCGAGTCCGTCCTCCATCCTTCCCCGTCATCCTTCAGGGAAAGTCACCTCTGCTGTCGCTGCCGCTGCCTTTGCAGGCATGTGTGCGCCCGTGTACACCTGAGACGCCAGCTGATGTGCTGCTCAACAATGTGCAAACATGAAAAGGCACATCAGGGTAATTGGTGCTCTCCCAGCGCGCGTTGCTCGGCATAATCAGCATCTCGGTGCCTCACAGGAGGAGCTCTTCGGGTCCAAAGAGGTATTAGGAGGGAGGGAGGGAGGCAATCACAGCTCTGGCTTCACTGTCAGCAGCACAGTGAACAAGCAAGAAATGAACGGGGTAACTCGTTCCAGCTGGCTAGACATTAGACGCTGTCTGAAAAAGTCCCCTCACACCATCACACACAAGGGTCACGCGGGCCAGACCACCAATGCTGCAGCCATCCTCCAAAAACTATTCCACCTCTCTGCTCCCAATATCTGAATTTCCACCTCCTTATAGGGTGGAAAAACAATTTCGATGTTTACCACTGGTGGATTTTTTTCGCAGCTGGTAAAGGTTATTGCAGAGTGTACGAAGCAGGTGTTTTGCAGCCCTGCCTCTCTTCTGTGGATGCCATGCTTAGACTGGAAGAGACTGACTATTTAGGTGTGGATTAGTGGGCTGGAGTGGAGTGTCAGGAAAATTGCCGGCACATGGACGGATTGATTACATTTTTTAGTCCACTTGTGGAAAATCTGGCTGTTATATATCCATAATATTAACAAAGAGCTAGTATAATCCAAACAGGGTCTATGGAATTTGGTTTAAATATAGTGTTGATATCCCCCTATGTTTACAATATGGGGAATTCCTGCTCCTGGCTCATACCACCAGTTTATCTGCTGATGCCACATCATTATCTCAGCTTCCAGCAGTCTTCTGATTCCCTCCACGCTTAAACAGCAATTGTCTTTGTGGTCTAATCTGGGTTTTAGCGCTCACTCACTTGCAGGTCTCAACTTCTTTGGGGCTCTGTTTGCACAACAATACATAATGCATCATTAGATGGATCACTTCACAACAGGCCAGAGATACATACTTAAGATCACCCAGGAAAGTCATGGGGACAGTGGTATATTTTCTGTCAGACTTCAGAGAGATACTTCTCAAAGCTTTTGTAAATGCGAGAGTTAAAAATTCAACATATAGTGCTGAAGGTGAAGCTCACGTGTCTCTCATGATATTGTAATTCCCTTTGAGTCAAAGGGTCTTCAAAGTCTCATCTAAAATGTAGAAAGATAGTTGACATCCATCCCAGGTTTGTGTGCGCATGTATTTCATTTTGATGTTCCTCTGCTTGTGTGTGTGAACCTCGTGCATCGACGCGAGTAGGGGTTAAGCCTTTGATGTTGAGGACTGTCAGTCATTGTTTCCTGTAGGTACAGAGAGTTTTTTTTAATAAAGCTGCAGGTTTCCCCGTGGACAGGGTTGGAGAGCTGAACCTGTTAGATAAGAGGACAGGGGCAAAGGCTTCATTCAAAGTCCACTGTGTTTTGGCTCGAGTTGAGCCTATAGCCGGGGGCTAAAAACACTCCTGTATCCACTACCAAGCAGAAAAATTCCATTTGACAACGTGAAGGAATTTAGTGAAGTTTTATACAGATATAAGTTTTGCTTTTGGACTTCTTCTTCTTCTTCTTCTTCTTCTTCT
>JAPQRN010000012.1:19291776-19319499 GCA_037367275.1 Coranthus polyacanthus
CTTCTTCTTCTTCTTCTTCTTCTTCTTCTCCTTTAATAATAATGCACAATAATATTGGCATGACAGGATAACATCACAACACAAACAAAAACATGTCTAAAATACAAAGGTAAAATAAAGGTAGGATCCCATTAATAATTCAAAGTCAGTCGACTATTTGAGCTAAACTGTGTATACTTTTGCTTGGCTTTGATACAAAATGCATTCAAACACCACTTCTTCCAAAATTCATGAACACCTCTCTCCGTCAATGTTCTGTGCCTGGATAAAAAGACAGGTTATTCCAATTTTTGAGGGTTTTTTTTTTTCATTTGCAGCCTTGTCTTGGTCGTGTTTGGATTGAAATGTACATGTATACAGGCAAAACGGAGTATAGTTGATTACATATCTTAAACATCTCATACATTAAAGCTGCAGTACTTGAGAGTTTTTGGGTAAAAATTCCATAATTACCTTCCAGCATATCGTTATTGAAGTCTGACAGGAAACAAGGATTCTACCAACTTCTGTGGATTCTGTTTTCAGGCTGTCGGAAATCTGCCCCGTGATGCTTTGTCTAATCACGGGTAGGAGGGTTAAATACGTGATTGACAGCTGTAAGTACTGATCGATTCCGTCAGATGTGACTCCACTGCTCTACTCCGTGGCTCAACATGGAAGCTTGGAAAATGTCGTCGCTTTTCCACAGCCGTGTGAAACCATGTCACGTCACCTACGTTTATGTTTAGTTTATGATTTGGACTGAACGGAGTGAAGGAATTTTTGTGTATTTTTTTATGTTTTCAAACTCTGCCAGTTGTTTTTTCGGCTCCTGCAGCTTTAAGAGAGTATAGTTAAGGCAGCATGAGTCACTTTTGGGATCAGTGTGAAGTGTTTCGGTGGTTGAAGTGCATTTTACACCAAAAGTTAACTGATGCGTGAAAGGTTTTGAAAAAGCTTGGTGTTGTAGCTCAGTTTAACTACTTCTAAAAATGACGTGACGAGACTCTGGCTTGTAGTTGAACCACTTCTTTAATGAACAAAGAGAGGTTGTACATGCTACATGTTAGCTCATGAGCAGCTTGGTTGCTAACAACACACCGCTTAGCATTTCCAGTTTCTGGTTCAGAATTCTGGATAATGATTTTCTTTAATGTAACCTAAGGCATTCGGCCTCTGAACATCCTCTATGCTTACTCCTTAATACATGAAATATGCAAATGAAATGTTACTGTTTTTACTTTTTATTAATTGACTTATTCATGTATTAATCCTCATATATAAACATAAACTTTCACTATACATGGGGCAGAAACAAGTGTAAAAATATCTGTAAAAAACTGTGATGTCTGGAGTTTCATCCAGTTTAAAGTGAATGTTAAGTGGCCTTGAACGCTGGTCCACAAACTTGCAAACTTAGACTTCTTTAAGAACTGAACTGCTCCAGACAAACACATAAACCTACATATGAATGTGGAGGTGCCAAGACATAGCGCGGTACAATAAGAGCTGTGTTTATGCAGTTCGACGTTCCCGCCTCATGAACCCCTGTGGGGCAGAAGTGTCTCCCTCCACACTATTTTAAGCGCTTTCCAATAGGCCGTAAACACAGCTAAATATAGGCTTGTCTGTTACTATGGACTTGGCAGGGGCTGCGAACAGTCAGAGCACTGTGCAACAAGGCCGCAGGAATTCCCGATGTTGTAATATGAAAACCAGGGGCCCCTCGTGGATGTAAACTCTGGCCCAGCCTGTCACCGAGGTGCAGCCGAGCTGAGTGGAAAAGCAAACTTCTCAAGGATTTCATGGGGCTGAAGGAAAAATTGCAGATAGAATCACAGCACCTTCACGGAGCTCGACAGTCAGGACGGTACCCGCTGGCTGTGGTTACACTCTTACATTTCATCATTTCTTATCGTCTGATCGTGTTCAGTTTGCCAGAGGACATCTGGATGCACACGGCAATCAGTTTGTTTGTTTGTTTTTTTTTGTTTGGGTCTTAGATCTTCAAAAACCAATGTGTTAAATGAACCATAATCCATATTAAACCAATATAAAAAAGGACTGCGATCTATGAATATTTATATTACTGTATTAGTTAGATATATATATATACATATTTTATTTATTTATGCCTTTATATTACACATACATTAAAAAACAATAAAATACAATATGCACAAGTGAAAGCAGTCCTGATATATTCAGGTAAATCAGACATTGGTGAAAAGTAATGATGCATAAATACTTATTATAATTTTATTTGACGTTAGAATGGTTTAATAGTCTTCAAATGATATATAAATATGACATCGCACAGAAACAGTCAGTAGAAACATCCTTCAAATGTCTACTTTTCACTTTTAGACTTATATGTGCAGAGTATGAAGTAAGTAGGATTCGTAAGGAAGTTCAACCTCTGCATTTAACCCATCCTATACACACAAGGAGCCCTCGCTGCCACTGAAAGTACCCGGGGATCTAAACCGCTACCATGCTCAAGGGCACTGGCAGGAGAATGAACCTGATGGTGTTGGAAGAAAACCAGAGGAAAACCTGCATGAACTCGCAAACTCCTCACAGAAAGGCCCATTATTAGGAACGAGTAAAAATGCAAATTTAACCAGCAGACCTGAAATAAAAAAGGCAGATGAATCTAATGTAACCTGACTGCAATGACGTCCCGTTTCGGGTTGAATAAGTCCGCGACTAAACCTGCTCTTAAGCTTGATTAACATACTGTGTCGCGTCAGCAGAAAAGAATTCAAATGTTCAGCGTCGTATCGTCCAGTTGCTTGAGCTCGAAATCTAAAAATATTAAAATGACACAAATGCATCTCACATCAAAGATCTGAAAACTGACAACATCTGCCACTGTGTTTAATGAATTTGACTTAGATGATCATTAATATTTGTGTCACATGTTTACAGTAATGAAAACCATGCAGTGAGCGACGTAAAGCGGTCAGATGTTAATTAACAGCTTTGTCTTTTAGTTGAGCTTAGTTTAGTTAAGTTTCTTTTCCTGCTTTTCATTGCAGTTCTCACTTTGTTTCACTTCTCCCCGTCCTTTCACCTTCAGTTTGTGTTTTCTGACTGTAGCGACGCCTCTATTTTAGCCGAGGGTCCACAATTCACCCTGAAGAAAGCAAAAGTTTACATTTGAGACTAATCTATCATCTTACACCAAATATGTCAAGTTTGTTTTACAAAGTCGCGTTGTCAAAACTCTTCACAGAGTCGGCGAAACAGGAGTCTATGTGGATCAAACTGTGAATCATTTTTCTTGCTTTCAAAAAAAACCCAACACATTCAATAACCACATTTTGTGAAATCCATGCACTCTTTTCTCATTCATACCCCACCACCTGCAAAACGCTGTGTGTTTAAAATCCTTTCAGCTGTTTATTTTTCACAAGTAAATGAAAATGCAGAGAGACATAAAGGATATTGAAGCAAATTGTTGCCTTTCTAAGTCATTCTTGTTGCATATACTTCTGTACAGCCACTATAGTGAATGGAAATGCTGATTTATGTGACAAATCGAAGGTAAAAGTCAATGTATGTGTCTTTTGTTTTGAATGTGTTACGAGCGACAGTGTGCGCTTTCTGGGTGAGAATTGATGCCAGTTTTACGGTCGAACGAGCTTATTTTGAGACGTGTGTGAAGCATTTCGGTGGACTTTTATTGGTGAGATTAACTGGCCAAGATGCGTGTTGTAGAAAAAGGAAAGAAGCGGCTTCAGTATTGACCGACGCTTGTTATCAGTTAAAAAAACTGCAAAAAAAAAAAAACCCCACAGCGACTGGGGAGCTGTTGTGTGCTGAGTGTGCACAGTCATATTGCAATTCCTCAGAAACCTGTCAAATCTCAAAACCCCTACGTAACTATAGCCATAAGCGTGGAGGTACAGCCCGCTGTGTGCTATCTCCAGCTGCTCGGCGGAGTTTCTCTGTGTACAGTAAAAAGTCCTGGGAGAGACTCCACAATGAAAACCCTGGTGTTCTGCTCATGTTTTATTCATGCTATGGATTCGCTGGGCCTGATTGCATGTCTTGGACTTCCTTTTTTTTTTTTTTCTCTCTCTGCACGTTTGTTGTTTCTCACTTGCACGGGATAATGCGTTGCAGTGTTTGCCATCAACCATGTGCTGTGGCGCTGACAGTGGGGCAGATGCTCATTAGGAGAGGCGGTCGACCCTGGTGGGCTGTTTACAGAGAAAGCCAGTGTGGCACCTTAATGACCTTAAGTCAATAAGGGGGTCCGGACGCTTCCCCGCTTTTCATATTTGTGTTTCTGTAAATTAACTGGCGCTCTTCTTTACTTCCAGTGTCACTAAAGCACCTGGAAGCTGAGTGTGTATTTAAAGTGTCTGCTTGGTTTCTGGCCTGACTCGTCGTTGGCTTCGCCTCCTGATGGCTCCTCCACGTCACTGAATCTCTCCTTCATTATTGACACACAAAGTTGTTTACCCACCGGCTCGCCACCCGTGATGACTCATACCGGCTGAACTCTCCTCTGTTCATCACTTCAGACCGACCATCCTCGTTTCTCCTGACCTACTTTACGCATACGGTGCTGTACGTAAGTATCTGGACAATGACACATCGCCTGCTTACCGCAGCACGCTCGATTTTAATCGAAAAGGAAGACGGAGCGATGGCATTTTAGCTTTAAAGGGCCACTTCGCAGGAATTATCTCATTGATCTAGAGCGCTGTCTGTCCAAGCAGATAAATTAGCTTGTATTTGACTTCTTTGGCTTGTTCTTGTTAATCATAGATGGGATGCAACGAAGTACAAATACTTCATTACTGCACTTAAGGTTTTTCAGGTATCTGCACTTTACATGAGTACTTTTACTCCCTACATTTTCACACAAATATCCATATTTCTACTCCCTATATTTTCAAATCAGGCTTTTGATTTTAGTTTTAATGCATTCGTGACATTCGTGACATTCGTAAATTTTGCATCATAGCGCCTTCACAACATCGAGACTGATCGAGACTGAATAAGACATAGAGAAGAAGTCAACCCCTTGGTGAATAGAGGAGTGAATATCATACATGACAGACGTATGAGACGCAGGAAGACAGTCTGAGAACATTAATAGACGAATCCCGAATCAGTACATCTACATTTACCAGAGTATTTTTACACAAGGATCTGTACTTCTGCTTGAGTAAAGAATGCATGTACTTTGCCACCTCTGTTGTTAATTAAACAGTAATAAAAAGAATAAACTGTTCACTGTGAAATTGAATGTTTAAACTGTTTGCCTGCCAGTGCAGCTGACATATACGGGTAATGTTTAGCTGAGATATTCTGTGGTTTATTTTTTAATTTTCACCGTCCCTTTACGAACAAGTTGAATAAACTGTGCAACACTGTTGAGCAAGACTAAGGTTCAGGGTTAGAGATGTGTTAGTATGAGTCATTTTCACTTCAAGTTAGTTATCTATTTTACCATCTGGTACAGAAACCAGAAAGTGATGCCTCACTCTGGCTTATAAATATATCTTTATAAAAGAGGAATTCAAATCAAAACTGTCGAGTTTTTTTCTGGAGCAGCAGGACAGTTCACTGTTTAGATCAAATGGACACCAAGCTTTAATTTAAGCAACATCTCCTAAGAAATAAATGACACAATGGATAGATTACCAAAGACGCCTGAAACGAGGAAATATATGTATGTATGTATATAAATATATATATGTTGTACATATATGCTGCACAAAGTTCAACAACATTAAAATGTACAAAATAGCTACGTTCGTTATTTAGGAACGTAGCTACAACTTGGTTAGGGCTAAAATAAGAATTTTACATGACAATAAAATGCCAGGGAGCTGAAACTTAAAAGCTTAAGGTTGAAACAGACAACGTAAGCTAAAGTAAATAGTTTTTTGGGGTTTTTTTATGTTATGACGTTGCTTTAAGTGGATAAAAATGCTGGTTTTCCCTTCCATTATAAGCCTTAGGTGCAGAACCCAAGCCATGTTTATTCATCATCTGCTCCAACGTTGGTGATAAAACAACTCATGCATAAGTATCTATTTTTTTTATTGAAAAACCTACTATTTTCTTGTGGTAGGACCTCCAAACCCCTTATACGTGCGACTGAACCTTCCTCAAACTATACTGGAATCCATCCATCTGAAAACCTGGGGGAAACCCTGGATTTGTATTGTGATGTGTAATGTAATTCTTTTTGTTAAAATGCATAATTGTTATTGGAAAAAAAAATAGTTAGGGAAGAGATGGAAGCCAAGGTATTGTGACATTTTTGAACAATACCAAGTTTTACACCAGACGTTCATGGAGGTCATTTTAATCCCCTTAAACGGTCGACAGTATTGTCATTTTTCCTGTGAGGTCGGCCTAAAGTTTACTGCGATGTTCTCGGTTTCATTTCAAATCCAATGCGCTTCGAATCAAGTCAGCAGAAATGCGCGAGCGTCCTAATACTAGCAGATCATTATGTGACTGTAACTGCGGCTTTGTGATCGCTCTTCGTGGAAATTCCAGGGGTTTAGACGAGAGGTTTCCATCGCTCGTATTTCCACACATGACTCACCCCCCCACCCCCACCCCCACTCCGCACACGCCTTCGCTTTGCAGGTGAGACTGACAGAGGCAAGTCATCGCCCTTGTCTCATCTCATCACGCTGCCAGACACTGTCTCTCTGACAGCCTCATCAAGCACACAATGAAGACACGGAGACAGTCTGAGGGCGAAGGAACAGGAGAGATCTCAATCAAACTACTGAGGGAAGAAAGAGTGGAGAAACGCGGCATGACAATACAGCCGGGCATGATGGGAAAATGTAGATCTTACAGTCCATTAAACGCCTCAGGAGGAGGCGCAATTACATACTTTGACACTGTGTTACGATTGTAAAAATACAGGCTAACATGTTGATTAAATCAGCGGCGTGTGAATCCACAGGAGGCTCCTGTTTTACAGACAAAGCTGACTGTTGGAGGTCAGACCTGCAGGGTTCACTTCAGGGCTGTGATGATGATTGCCTTCATAAATAATGTCAGTGTTTGGGGTCGAACTAAATGGAATATTCATGTCTTGAAGTGTCTGGAAGGCAACACTGATTCTTTCAGCTTGGGGAGGGTTGGAGAAAGAAATGTGCACAAATGTCCTGTGTGACGCAGCTGTATCGGTCAATAAATAGTCTATTGAAAGTCAATGAATTAAGCTGCAGTGAAGTTTTACAGCGAGCCCTCTGTTTTTCCTGTAAAAAAAAAACCCCTCCTTTCTTGTTTCTCTTTATCCATTTCTCATCAAAACAAATTTATCTGCGTGCCTGCTGATTTGGAGCGAAGTTAGTGATGACAAAGCAGATTCATTTGCCTCTAAAACAACAACGATATTGCCGAGTCAAATCAGCTCCGTCTTTGGCAATTTTATCTCCGTTTTCCCAGAATTGGTTTTATTTGAAACAAATAGTCGCTCAGGCTGAATACAGCGGCGCAAAATCAATACGTTCCGTAATGCAATGGCATTTCATTTCGCTAACTCAATTAAATGTACCTCATTTTTTAAATTGCAAGAGGGAGATATACAAGTCATTGATCTCCCTCCCTTCATTATACTTGCTGTTGCTGCTTCTCATGCACATGTACACACATACATGCCATTTTCAAATCTCATCTTCCTTCCCACGGCGCCTCTTTGGGAGAGCTATTCACGTTTTATAGTGTACTGAATATGACACTCAAGGGTTGTTCCTAAAAGTTTCTTGAAGTAAAACCTAGTCTCTGTGTGCTCTCCTCTGCGGTCGTCATGGCTTTGTTCAATAAAAAATACCCTCTCCACTTTAATGGCTGCCATATTCTGCAGCTGGCTGCTTCTACATTTATGTGAAGCATTTTATGCATCCTTTTTTCATTAGCACATCAAGTGCATCTGAAAGCACAAGCACAACTACTTCATTTTTACGCTCTGTACATGTTATTTCAGCTTTTTCTCTTGTTAGCAGAGCTCTTCAGAGAACTGTGTCTGTGTTTGGAGAAAATAAAATCCACTGGCAGGTACACAACCTGAGTACACGACTTGTTTTTGAGGCTTTTGGAGGCAAGTCAAGTCTCACGTCGCTAGAGATGAATCCGGTGCCAGTCTAAGTCATTTTAGAGCGTGAATCAAATGCAGGGCTCCTACGCAGCGTATGGAAAAGTGTGGAAGTTTATTTTAGTTGTTTGTATGTATGGATTATATGGAAAAAAGAAAACACAGTATGGAAAATGTTTGTGTTTAAAGACTACTGCGGCTATTTGTTTTGTAAAATCGGAAATAAAGATAGACGTAATCAAAGACGGTTCACTGAAGACTGACTTCCTGTTTCCGTGTCACATGGGTTCCTCCACTGCCCCGCCTCTTTACGAGACCAGCGGCAGATCATGGCCTCGTTTTTTACGCGGTGGCAGGAAGTGTCGTCCAAGGCAAGACACATGGCATGTGACTGGAGACTAAAACGTTTTCTGAGCGGTCGCCTGACGATCCCAAATCTAAAGCCTGGTTGGTTCAGGATTCCAAATGGGAAAAGAAAGCCAGATGGAAACTTTATGTAAAATCCTTCAACACCCACCAACACTGAGGCAACTGTAATCTACATCGTCTTGTCTTGTCACAGCATCATCTGCATCCAGAGTCACAACGTTTTTGGCCCAACCTCCGACCGACCTCACGAGATTTTAAAACTAGACTAGACTGGATTGTTTGGAGGACACTGTGGTAGACACTAGAGGATTTCACGGTGGAGTACTGTGGAATGTGAGGAAGGTAGGTGTGGAGTGAAAACCGTGATTGCGAAAGGTGAGATTTAAAAAGGGCAAAGAGGGAAAGTGGGGAGAAGGAGAAAAATAGGGGAGGCAGGGGGAAGAGTATAGAAAAAGAAAGATGATGACAATAGAAAGGAAGAATTGTGACAAGCTTTGGCAGTCTTGTGGAACCAGAGCGCTGGCTCTCACTCTCTGCACACAGTAGTAGCATTGTCCATCTTTCACATCCCAACAAAGAGCCGGGGTCCTCCACGGTCCACCCCCCATCACTAGGGATGGATGTTGTGCTAATACTGCCTCCACACAAGCTCCACGGCTTTCTTTTCTCTCTGCCCCCGAGGACTTTGACAAGTTCTTTGTTCTCCTGGAAATTGTATTGCTTCTATTCCCCCCGGTTCTGTTAGATTAAAAAAAAAAAAAAAAAAATAGAAAAGATAAGCATCGGTACAACAGGACTTGGTCGCTGCTTGAAACAAAACAAAAAAGTATTGACGCTACAATTGTCAGTATTTACAAGGGCAGATATGAAAGAACAGTGATAAGAATATCTTTTCTGCTCATTTCGCCAGCTCATGGCAGCAGACAGCGGCGCTCGCTCAGACATTCATTGACCCTGCGTTTTTATTCTGCCTCTCTCACAACGACACAGAACCAGGATCAGAAAAATCACGTCGATGTCAGGCGGTAAGACGCTGTAAATGCAGCCCATTTAGGTTCTGCCACCTGAAATCCTGGGCAAACATCGCAAAACATGTTTGAGACAGCCATGCTGCTCTAAAGCTATTTTCCCCTCCTCTACCCCTGCCTTTACCGCTCTTGTCTCCGTCTATAATCAGCACAAAAGTGAGGAGAAAAACGGGACCAGAGGAGAGACTGTGTGTGTGTCCGAAGAAATGTGGCTTAAATTCCAGAGATTACATTTTACCAGGAAAATGTCAAGGTGGATAACGTTACCTGTTATCTATCTGAGGTCCGGGCCCAGACTTGGCAGCTGATGAATTCACTATTAATGGATGAACAAGAAGAGAGACGGAAAGGTTTTCCACCGTAGGGTCATTTTGGTCCTGTGGGGGTTTTTTTCCAGCTCTTGGAATGTGTTCAGGTTTGAGCTACCAACTTGAAAGTGGAGCTTTGTGAGACACAATTGTAAGTTTGTTCTTAAATGCACACTCACTGCATTTACATGCACAAAATAACCCGGTTTCTGCCTTCATTCGCAAAAAAAGACAATATTCCTACAAAGCCGTTTGCGTGGCTGATAAAAGTCAAACATTTCATTAATAGTCCCTTTACATGCAGCCGTGCAGACTCCGATTAAATAGGATTTTTTTCAAACTTTCTGTTCGACTTTGTGAACACAGCCTCCATCTTTCCACCACCTTCTTGAAAAGGCATTGTGATTTTGCGCGAATCCAAAAACTTGCTGATGTCCAAGTCTTTGATAAAAGTATCTGTGTTTCTTCCTCTAACTAGAAATGGGCTTTTCATTTGGGCATACATCTCTACTCCAGCCTTGCAAACGGTTGGTTAGTGTAGAGCGGAGTGTAAACAGGCAAGCGATTGTGTGTCGCAAACTGCCATAAAAACCCCGACTGAGCCGCATATTGAGAATGTGCCGCATACGGGTCCAAACAATGCTCCTAAAACCTAAACGATATCGGCGATCAGAAAATGTCCATGTCCATGTCCACACAAATACATTTTTGTCCAACTTACTTACAACATATGCTTTGTTTACAGCTAGTGTCCACATTACTGTGGTGTTTTTTAGAAAATTTTGGAAACACTGTTTTTTAGTTTGTAGATTCCAGGATTGCGTCATTGTCTGGATGCATAAAAGCAGAGACTGTTGGACATGATGGAGCAGACGGGTCTTATCGGTCACTACGTGTCCTTCCTTAATTCATCACATCCCTGTCATTTGACCATTACTGGAAGGAAACAAGACGTCAGCCTTAACTACCGAGTGTTAATTCAACACGGATCCCAATCTACTTCTGTCATGGTTGTCTAAAGCTCTATTTGGACAGGACTAGAATAACCAGTGGACCTCCGGTGATGTAGAAATTAACCCCCCATGTGTGCGTTTCATGTGGGGCATTCACATGGGATAAGTGTTACACGAATTTACTGACATTATCCTGCAGATCTGATGTCAAGGCTAATTTTTAATAGGCTACCGCTCACAGAGAACTGTTGAACCTGTTGAAACAGAGAAAAACACTCCTTACTGTAGCTGCCATGTATGTCAAACATCTCATCATCTCTTGAGATTTCACTCCTGAACGATTTAAGTTCGCTGTCTCATTGAATGGGTCTCTATGCTGTATCGTGACATGAGCCTCCTGAATTTGCGCCTGAAACGCTTTTTAAAACGTTCATTTATAATGAACCAGCGCTGCCTCCGTGGTTCCCATAAAGTGCTCACCTGCACTGAGATTAAGACTTAATTCAGAATATATATTAGCAATAATAGTGGAATATTAGTGTGTATGTAAACGTTTTCTTCAACTTTAAAACAAAAAATGGATTGTGTAATTTCAGGAAAATATATTCCTAATTTTTTTTTTTTGCAGACTTGCTGAATTGTAAATATAGTTTTTAATGGTTTGTGTGTGAATCTGCAAGTTTCACAGAGGGGAGTATTCACAGCTGCTGCAAAAAAACAACTCACTGCAACACTCATGCATTCCTCCCAATCGCATGTTATTCTTGGCCGGACAGTTTCCGCCAACAGATTTATGACATTGTTCTTCCTTTGGAATCCGTTTTGTCCTGTAAATGATTGGTGTTGGGCTGGAGAAGGCGGTTTACAGCTATTATGTGGGTTTCTGTTGTGGGTTTTAATACGTGACCCAGAGAATGACATTTAAAAACATCTGAAAGCGAAGATTCAAAAGCTTTAGTTTGCAGGTTAAATGATGTGAATTCTCACAACGAACAGACGAGCCGAGCTTTTTCCTCGGCTGCGGCTCCGTCTGAGTAGAAGAGCTCTGTTAGATCGACTGATGTCAACCCCTTGACGCACCTGTCTGAGCTGAAGCTGCGTCTGTGATTGGCTGATCCCTGTTGGAGACGAGGTATCGAGATAGGTTTCCTCCAAAAAAAACACAAAAAAACAGAGCGGAGCGGAGATGGGTTGCTGATACAAAGCCATGTCAGCAGTTGGCAGTCATCACGATCACTAATTGCAGCATCTGTCACGGTGAGGAGAGGGGGAGAAAGCTGTTCCAGGTACAGCAACCCAAATGCCAAACCTGATTTTATCACAGTCTGTCAGCTTACAGCAAGACTCCACACCAGCAGCCCACCTGCTCTTCCAAACTCACTGTCTGTCAGGGACTAGACTTAAAACTCGCACACATATATGTATTTTTTTTATTTGAAGTATCTGCCTCTCTTACCGTCAACCTGTGGTGTAGTTTTATGCTGAGCGTCCCACAAATCAGATCACATTTGCATCTGCAAACAAGCTGTCTGAAAGAGTATCCCCTGCTTACACTGAGGCGCGATTTGACGGTCAGTTATCCCAAAACAGTAAAAGCTACAAAGCCAATTTAAGTTCGCTGGAGAGCACCAGCACATTTCATTCCCCTCTCTGTCACATAAAATTCTCCATCTGACACTGTGCAATGAGAGAGCGAGAGAGCTCCAGCTTCTGTCACGGCGCCACACCAGGGGCATACTAATATCAGCTCAGTCCAGCTGCTCTCCATGCTTGGATGGATAAGGTTGATTATCAAACATTACAAAGCCTCCCTGTCTGCTGAGACAGACCGCTGAACTGCGTGTCGGGGAGGTGACTGGACAACGTGAACCGGTGTAAGACTTTACCTCATACGTGTCTGAAATGTGGGTTTTTTTTTCGGTTTTTTTTTACTGCTGGACTGTTTGTGTAGTCTGTTCATTTCCCACAAGCACAGAACATGCCAACTGTACAAATGTTAACTGGTTTATGCACTGCCTGTATGTTTCCACTGAACCTGTTTGTTGTTCAGGTTTGTTGAACTAAAGCGATAGTTCTGCCTCTTATTTTACTCTTAAAGGTCCCGTACTGTGAAAATGCACTTTTATTGTGTTTTTAGGTTCATATAAACTCTGTGGTGTGAAATAAAAGCTGTGAAAATATGAACTTGCTCAGTCCTGTCAGTCCTCTAGTGTCTCCTCCACAAGACGTCCTCCAGACAAAACAAGACAATTAGAAAACCCTCTGCTTGTGATGTTGTAAGGTAGAACCGTATCCATAACCAATCATATTCAAGGTGTTTTTTTAAATGTGTTAGCCCCGCCCCCATCAGTTACTGACAACAGAACAGTGTCCATGTTGGTAAAACTATCTATGAAAAGTGTATCATTCCTGCTTCAGTGAATCCAAACTACTGCACAGCCTCCAAAGGAGACAGATGTTCCAGACCAGTGGATGGATTTGACTTCTGGAGACTTATTTTGACTCATCTTCAGTCTTTTTGGATGATGTTCTGCTCATTAATAACCGATAACTGTTGACACCTGTTGAGGATTCTGCCGTTGGTAACGGTTGCTAAGGGATCTGTGGTCGGCCAATCAGAACGTTTGCTGATGAAAAGTGGGCGGTGACATTCTCCTCTCGGTGTAATATGAGACGTTTGTGTCAGAGACACAGAGAAGCATCATAAAGTGAAGAAAAACCAAATGTATCCTGTTTTATTTATGTCAACACCGTTACAGACGTCTGTGATTTACACATATACATGGAATAGACAGAACTTTAAAGGTTAACATATGGGACCTTTAAAGCCATTTCACACCAAGCAAAAAACCCACACAGAAATGTATAGAAACTGATTTTGTGGGATCTTATGAATACTTGCACATCACTGCAGATCACTGCACTGGAGAAATAATGACGAAGAATTACTGTAAGTCTGCGAGCTACGGTGACGTCTGTTTCTGGACGTTTTTATGATTCATTATAAAACTCAAATTAGGCCACAGTAGGTAGTGAAACACTGCTGTCACAGACGTACATCAGGGTTGATGCAAGCTCAGTTTATGAACGCAAGTTGAACTTAGATAGTCTGCAGAAAAAATAGACCTCGATTTCAGTGGATTTGCACCTGCAAAAATATACATTTGACCAGTGAAATCCTGTTTTTTCCAACGGCCGTCGTTAATTATTACAGGCCAACCCTCCTACAACAGTGCATCCGTGTGTTATTATTATTCATGCTTTTGGCCTTGAGTCAAGCTTCTCTGAGGCATTATGTTACCGTAGCTTCACGAAGACAGCAATATCATTATGGTTAGTAAAAAGGCAGTTTGAACAAATGAAGCCCAGTTAATTATTTACCATTTGGAAGAGAAATGGCAAAGGAAAACGCTCACCACGAGCTCACTGCCGGGCGATTGGTTCGCAGTACTCAGTGCGTTTTCTCATCATCCCCAACTGGGCCTCAAACTGCTCCATGGACACCTGAAAATATCGCCTGAAGTAGGGCCGGGAAATACAACAAATCCATTCAGTTAATTGAGTTTTAATCCCTCTGGAGGTGTGGGTTCGGGTCTAGGTTTGCTTTGATTTGTCTTGATTTGCTTCAGTGTTGCCAGATATATGATCACTTATATTTGTACAATAATTCTGTCCAATAAAGAATTCATAATGTGCAATAACTTGATCTTTTTGTGACATTTATTAGTATTAGTAGATTGTGATGGAAGTGCTCATATAATGAAATAAAATTTGTCCAAATGTGCAAATTAGTGAAAACTAGTGAGAGACTATAATTACATAGATATATGTATGGATGTAGTGCTCATTAAATACAAACTTATGCTTATTTATTCTGTTGCTAATGACTTCTGTGGAATAATTTCTGTCAAAACATGATAATTTTAAGCTTCTGGTTTGATACTTTGACATTTCCCATCTGGCAGCGTGGATTTGATTCCACTCATACGTTTCTATTTACATCCAGTTTAACTTTTTAAAATACAGGACGTGAAGAACAAAATCTCCAAGTACAGATTAAGTAAAGTAAAAATAACAGTGAAAATTGACGTAAAGCAGGATCCATCCATGGCAACGTGGTCCTGAAGCGAATTAAGGTTCGTATTTTTGAGCAATGTCGGTGTAATGAGTTTGGTTCTGCGTTGACCAACTCTTGAAGATAAACATGGGTCCCTTTATCTTGTTAGATTCTTCACTGTGTCAACAAGTAGCCGTTTGTCAGGTCGCTGACACTGACGCCGACACTGACAAACATCCAATCCGAGTGAACGCCCCCCCTGCGTAACGCCAGCCCTCGAAAAGCCACCGCTCACAGTATGTTTTCCTCTGGTCAGCGGGTCAAACTGTTGCCAGGCAAAACCTTTCACAAGCCTCATTATAAGCAGCCGGGGCAGCCCACTCATAAATATACAGAATTTATAGATTTCATAACGTAGTGTTCGGAAATGTCAAGGGTGTGCTTGTTTGGTGTTTTTCGCCGGGAAGCAAGCAGGCATTGAAAAGACTGTGCTGAAAGGCAGGGTTATTGCAGTGTCAACACTTTTAGGAAGATGGATGTATACTTTGAAAATGGAGCAAAGTAGACCTAATCACACCATTAAATTGCAGTTAACAAAAGGTCAGTGATTTCAAGCTGGACATGCTCTAACCAGCTCCAGAGCAGAAGCATTAAGGAGTGTGAAAGAGAATGATCTGACGACGCTTTTTGAAACGCACTAATTTGTTTATTTACAGGTCAGATCTGGGCCAAAGGTGGTTAAAGATTCAAAGTTTTTCAACACATCTGGGTTGCATTTTCGCATTTTGCATTGCGAGCGTAGCACAGCAACAGCAGGGCAGTTATAAGTCTGGATTCATTAATACTATTGAAACAAGGGTCTTCTGTGACATATCTTGTCTTCAAACGTGATCTGGTTTGAACCAATCCTAGACAGAGATAGGAACCGGGTGAGAAGTGCTTCCAACTTTTGTCCAGTCCGTCAGAATCATCTGCCTCTGAGCGTATCAGCTCCTATTATCGATGCTGGTGTCGTTCCAAAAAGTGATCTTCTGCCAAAAACTGATTGCCATCTGCTCTAAAGATATTTAAACTGGTAAAAGGATTGGAGTGGTTATAAGGAGTGGTTATAATCTATGCCAAAGAGAAACATAAAGGTAAAATAACTTAGAGTCACGTGTGGTCATAGAGTACATAACCAACCTGTAAATCATGTTTCAGTCTAGTTACCAAATACAGGCCTAAACTGGGTGATACGATCTAGTTTTGGCAGATGGTCAGGTTTTGGCTCGACACTGGCAGGTTTTTTTTTGAACATGGTGTTTATGAAATGCAGCTCGGAGAAGATAACCTCGATAACACTCTGGAGATCCACAGCAAGATGGTCTTTGGAGACATCTCGCTGGGTTGAATCCATTGTGCTGATGTTGTGAAATGAAACCGTATAGGATCTCCCTTCCTCCCATCGATATGTTATCAGTCTTAATTATTTGATTTCATTTTATTAATAGTTTCTAATTAACTTGTATGACTTAGACATTCGTCTTAATCATGTCTGTGTTTTTATCTTAATAAACATCAATTTCGTGGCTGCAACTACTATCTGATGCTTTATGCGCCACATTGTGCTTCTATAAAAACAGCTGTAAACATATATATATGAACTGGATGATGCTATCAGTTCTTGGCATCATGCAGGTTTCTCTGACCAGGGACGGGCAGCCATGTTTATAAAGTGGAGCTCGGAGAAGATAACCCTGATAATCCTCTGGAGCTCCACAGCAAGATGTCCAGGGTCTTCAGAGACACTGGGATGAACCTGTAGACGACTCCTGGACGGATGCTGTGAAACGAGATGAAATCTGCCTTCCTCTTCTTGATTGGTTGTCAGTTTTTATTATTTCATTTTGATTAATGGTTTTCAGTAGACTTGATTTATGCACTCGTCTTAATAGCGTTCATGTTTTTCATTTTACGCCGTTCACATAGTTTTTGTGGCTGCAGCTTGTATCTCATGCTTTATGCAGCACATTGTGCTTCTACCTGGAATGAAACGCGTTTTACAAATTAAGTTTTGCTTGATCGAACATGCATCCGTATGCGCACGCACGAAATGAAACTCTTAAAGTTAAACTCACTCACAGTAGTCACACAGCTCTGTAGGGGTTTTATTTGACTGTTTTAAGACATACAGACGCAGCCTCTAGGCCTGTGTTTACGGCTGAACGATATATCATTTCAGCATCGTCACTGCAATGGGTCTGAACAGCAGTGAAATGTGATGTTAAATAAAGCAAATTAATCAAACGCAACCTGAAAACACGTGGGGAACAGGAGAAAAAGAAGATTTGGTTGCAAAAAGATGAGCAACACAGAAATACAGTGTGATTATTTTGGCTTCAGAAAAGATGATGTTGACAGAAAACAGATAGTTTGTTGATGTTGCCTTCGTGTTGAGTTCCCAGCATGCACCTGCTTTGTGTTTGATGCGTTGAAAGCATTAAAGTTCAGGAGTACAAAGTTATTTTTCAGCTTTTCAGTATTCCCCCTTGAAGGATCAATTCTCTCCAAATAGAGCTATTTCAGGTCCTCGGGTGAAAGCTCTCGTATTTTTTCATATCGTAATACATATTGCAGAAATAACATAAATCACAGTTTCAGATTTTAGATGCGTCCACGGTGCATTTTATTCGGCCGGTCTCCATTACGCTTAAATGTCTGTATCTCAGGAACAGTTTGAAAGAATGTTTCACAATTTGGCACAAACTTTCACTTGGACTCGAGGATGAACTGAAAAGAATCTGGTGGACAAAGGTCAAAGGTCAAGGCCACTATGACCTCATGTCTGTCCGTTCTTGTGAATGCAATATTTCAGGAATGACTCTGACGGGGGGTTTTTTTTTATTTGGCACAAGCGTTCACTTGACTTCAGGGATGAACTGATTAGAGTTTAGCGGCCACAGGTCAAAGGTCACCATAGCTGCTAGTAATTCAGAGAGAATTAAATGAACAGATGTTAATGCAAAGATAATGGACACGTGATTGAACTTAAGATTCTTGTTTCCAATACCATGCAGCCCTATTACACTGTAAACATAAAAACTGTGTAGGCCTGCTGTTTTTTTTCTCACAGAAAATTGATCGAACATCAATAAGCACAATTGATAATAGCATTGGAATAAAATCTAATCGTTCCCATCCATTGTCCAAGGTGTCTTTGCCCCAAAACAAGTCATACTGGAATGGTGTTGCAGTCTATTTCCAACAAAAATGGAATTGTTTTGAACCATTCTGCATGGCGACTAATCTGTCCCGAGGTCCTGCAAACACACACAGGCAGATACTGCGTTTTTGCCCTGTAGCATCACCAGGTCGAGTGCTTGGCTGTCAGAGCCGGTGTGCTGATAGCCCCCGGGCACAGAGCTGGGGAATGGAGGTGCACGGGGTGGAGGGGCTGCTTTAAATGTTCCCAGCAGAAAGCAACTGTGCTGCTAACATACCATGAGCCCTGAATGTGCAGCATCAGCAGGGATGTGCGGGACATTTAAGGATCAAAGCTCCCAAAATGCCTTTGAATGCTGGAGGTGCATGACTCAGAATTGAAAGTTAGAAGCCAGAGGAAGCCGTAATGACAGAAATTTTGTGACTGTCGGTGCGAGTGTATTCATCAGCGTCTCCCCAGCTGGCTGCGAGGGTTGTGATTTTAATGCTGGGGAATGAGTGGTGAATAAAATCGAGTATCACCTGATGTGAGAGCGCTCCAGTCTGAAAATAACAGGCGAGTTTCTCTGTGGTGACGAGCTTCAAACTGAGGCCCACACATTCACTCACATGTATAAGGAATGTCTCACACTTGAGACACAGAGACTCGGTTGTCATTTGCTTGTCAACCGCTCTAGTAATCAGCGCTCAGTTTGTGTGCGTTTCCTCCCACCGCGGCGCGTGTAAAGTGTCAAGAGTGTTGTATTTAAGTAAATGGCACAGTGCTTTTAATTAAGGCATCAGTTTCGGGTTGTGCTCCTGCCTGCTGCATATGGTTTGCTGGAGACTCCGACGGATGCAGTGTCATTCCCGCTTTAGTTTGGACAGACAGCACAAGCAGTTGCAACTCACAGAGCAGCACATGCGGGGCTTTGATTACTGATCAATCGAGAAATAAAACAATCACTGTTGCCGCAGTATGGACGATGCCTTTAAATCATTTGCCCGCCAAAGATATTCAGTTTATTATTATTACAAAATGTGTGTGGGTTGTGACCCTGAATGGGTGACAGGCCATAAACAATATGGTATGTTAATACATTCTCCTAATTAAATCAAAGAAGAGCATTCTTTTTTTTTTTGCAACAGTGGAAATGGAAAGGAAATGGAAAGTCGCGAAAAAGGACGGAGTTTGTTCGTTTAATAGTGTTACCGTATCGTATGCACACATTGTATGAGGTGGAGGTACATTTAAAGTTCACGGTTTGTGTTGTTCTTTGGCCTCGCTCTGAATTAGAACCAGTTGGAAACGCTTGATATAATGTTAAGAGTACAAGTCAACAAAATATATACTGTAGACATATTACATATTATACCTTTAAAGTCTTTGAACGAGCACATATTCATTAGTATATTCATAGCAGCTGATACTGAAATATGGTCATCCCAGTTTATAATGAAGTGTATTTCAGCAACACAAAGCACAGACAGTTTGATAATGTACCACATAACATTATTATAAAACAATCTTCTCGGTTAACTTGTTATGAGAACAGTAGGGATCTTGCAGTGTATTATATTGCTCAGGTGTTTCTGTTTTATAGTCACTGAGTGCAGACCTCACACTGCTGAAATTAGCTCAAAGTCCTGAGCTTGTGAAAAAGGAATGATTTACTATTCCTGTCCAAAACACTAGACAGGCCACAATTCCACTTCACTTAGATCACTGGGTTTACAAAATGAAATTTGACATGCCTCATTAGTAATTAATTTGCTCAGACACTAACAGGAACAACAGTGATGATTCATTTCACCTCAGCCTCATGATGAAAACCCAGTCCTTTCGCCCTTGGGCCAAGGACAGAGTTGCACCATGCCAGCATTAACAACGCCCGCACTGGGCATTATTGCACGGCTTTAATGTACCTTTGATGGATTCAGTTGTGAAAGATATTGACAGAAACTGCTGAACTTAAAAAGTGATGTTTCGCGTTGCAGAGCTGTTCACAGAGCAGCAGTGCTGCATCAGATGGAGAGTGCCACACTGATGTTTAGAGCCATGATTTATCCTTTATGACACTGAGAGCTTCGGTGGCAGCCTGCCCAAACCAAGTCTCCTTGTCCCTGCAAGTCTCTACGTGACACTTCAGATGCCAGCCTTCAAGAGAAGAGCCGTCCTGCTTTGGCATTTTTTTCTTATGATTCTCCAAGTTGGATGCAGCAGTGGAATGGAGCATTTTTTTTTACTCATGTACTCGACTTGTGTACAAATTGAAGGTACTTGTACTTGACTTGAGTGTTTCCATGTTATGCAACTTCCGCACACATAACACATTTGGTCCAGACTTTCAGTTTCGATACGAACCACGTTTGCAGGTGTAAAACCTCCGCCAGACCACGGTGTGGACCAAACTCAGCCGACCAAAAGAGATGGTCTCTGCAGCGTGAAAAGACTATGTGGATGTTCTGACTTTTGTACCAATTAAAGGAAGTTAGGCAAGGCTACTGTCGCCTATAAACAACAGAAGAAAAAAAACGGAACACAGACGATGTAAAAATGGGCCGAATTAACCACATACTGACGTCGTACGGATGCCTGTGTATAAACCAGTCAATGTCAAGTATACGGAGACGCAGCACGCGCAGACTATGGCAGGACGTAGGTATATCATGCGAGGTTGTTCAGTCCACTCCCAAAGTTGCAGTGTGAAAGCAAAAGTAACTGGACCAAATGTATACAATGTAAAACAAAATATATGAACCTTGGTTTGGACTTTAACATGTGAAAAGGCCCTTAGTTACTTCTCAGATTTACAGTTTCTCATCCCCCTTCGTGTCCAGATAAAACCAGGTATCTCCAAATGTGTTGATTTTGAATGTTCGTGACGAACTGAAGGATGAAGGATTTAAAATTCTCCTTCTTAAGCTCAGTAAACTCTTTAAAAACCGTCTTGGATTGGCTGGAAAATGCATCGTCACAAAGCTGAAAACGGGCCTGTTTTTCTGAGCTCATGAGAAGTTGGCTTTTTACAGATACGCGGTTCTCACAGGACAGCGACGCTACAGGCGCATGATGATCTTATAGAATATGATGCATCGCTAAACAAACAGTATATACGGTAGTTAAAATGACTTTAAACACCGGCCGCATTAAAACACATGAATGCAGCAGTAAAATGAATCCGAAAATGTCATATGTGATGTTAAAACACTGACAGGGACCATTTTAAATTCAGAACTCTTACTTGTACTGTAGTATTTTCACAGTGCAGTATTATTACTCTTACTGGTAAAGGATGCGAATACTTCGTCCGCCACCGCTTGTATGTGAGCCCTTTTCATCGTGTCTTGTAGTTGATGGGAAAAGCACAAAATGCACCTGTACAGCAACAATTTATCCTTCACCTCTGTCCGCCTGCTTTCTTCCTCTCCTTTCCCCATGTGTCACATTGCTTCTGTGTATGTGCACAATGATCGCTCCATGTTTTTAGGCCGTAGGCTTGAATTCCTGTGGGCACCATTATGGTCCCATTTCCCTTGGTCATTTTTTTTCTTCCAGCTCTGGAAGCTGAGACCCACATCTCTCCCCCTCTCCCTCCTCCTCTTCCTCCTCCTCCTCCTTCCTGCTGCCTCCTCGTCTTCCCAGGCCTTCATCACTGTAAACAGTGAGGCTTTGTCTGCAGCTGTTGTGGTCAGTTCTTAGTGTAAAGCCAAGCCCTTACGGAGTATCAGTTTGTGTACAGCAGACTGCCACTTTGGTTGACCTGAGGAGACAGAGGGCGGCGAAAAGGCAAACCCACAGTGACTGGTGCTGTCTGCGGTTTGCGTGTCCTCCGATTGGCTGTAGGCGTATTTCATGGACACAAACAGAGGAGTGCACTCATTTGACTGTGGTTCCAGTGTTGTGGTTGACACATGTGAGCATTGTACCTCCTACTGGAGTAGTAGCGGTCCAGTTGTAGCTGGTTAAAACAAGAGTAAGCATATACCCCAGTCACAGTATGGACTGGATCAATCAGGGTTTGAGGATTAAATGAAGATTTAACCCTTTCACGCATGGTGGTTACTACAGTAAATGCATGGGTTTCAGTTGTGTAACTGTTGACATTACCCAGTGGCCAGCAGTTGTAACTGCAACTACAAGTTCTATGAACAAGAAAAATGGCAATACTGGGCGATTTACGGAGATTAGAACGATTAAAACGACGAGTGTTTGCGTACCTCATGACTTGTGTGACAGCCTTTTGTGGTGTCGGTCAGGTGACTTTGTTAAATAAGGACAAACCAGTAATTGAAAGTAAATGGTGTATTTACTTTTGTGACATTCATCCTGTAACTTTCTTATTTTAGCCCTAACCAAGTTGTTTTGTGCCTAAAACGAACCAAATCTCAGCTATGACAGCGTCACACCTAAAATGCAACAGTTGTAGTATTTTTTGATGTTATCAATGATATTTTGTGATATTTTCGTTTTGAGAGTGATTGACAACCAACCTGTCGTGTCACTTAGGTATGAGGACATGTCGTACGAAGCAGGATGATCTCGCCAATAGAAGACACTCACAGGAAAAAAAGTACCCTAACATACAGTAACGTCTAAGGAATAATACAGTTGTTTTCATTTTCAAGTATTGACTCCATATAGAAGTAATGCCATTAACAATGTGCCCAGAGATAAGTCAAACTATTGCTGCAAACTTTCCTGCAGTAGCACAATCCATGTTCATATTTTTCACATAAAACACAGTTCAATTCATGAATCTATTGATACAAAGCTTTTGTTTCAAGTTCAAAGCAACACATGCGAGTAAATGCAATTCATGAAATCCATGTAAGTCCATAACTGCTTTTTCATGCGTTGCGTCTCACTGGTTTTGCCCTGGCTTAATCGTGGACTTATTTCCAGTTTGTGCAGTCAGACCTGACTACGTCTGAATCTACCACTAATGCTTGTAATTATTTCTCTGTCATTCTCAGCTCTGTGCACTTACTTTTCATTTTTCTCTTTCTCGCCATGCATTTTTTATAAATGTTTCTACTGCTAGCTCACATTAATTTAAAAGTCAGTTGAATGAATCACACTCTGGCAACAGACTCACCTCCCGGGGTCTTGGTTTGAGCTGTCTCTTACCTCTGCTGTGATTCTTTCTCCATTCATTATAGTGATGCTAAGCTCCACCAGTAGAAGTCCTTTGACTCTAATTATGTCTTTCCAATCAAAAATCCAGGCAGCGCTGTTCCCAGCTGTGGATAATAAAATTAAATTAATTTCTAATTAAGTTTATTTTGTAATGGAAAATGAAGAGCGGATGCCTAGAGACAACAGGTAGATGAGTCACTCTCCTTCTGCATATCGTGAAGCGCTGCCAGGCGTTTTACATTCACTGCCACAGAGCTCTGAGATGCATCGGATAATGATCAGTTTTGCAGAGGTGGAATGTATCTGACTACGTTCACTCAGGTACTGCGCTTAAATATAAACTTACAGTACTTATACTTCTACTCCACAACATCTCAGAGGCAAACCTTGTACATTTTACTCCACTGCATTTATCATATAAAATGGTGTGAACTTCAAAGTCCACTATGACCTGAGTAGAAGAGAGCAGGTAATAAATGTGATATATGGACAGAATTAACAAAAATTTGAAAAGTTTAGCGATATATATATGTATTAAACATGTACTTTACCTGAGTTTTTCCATTTTCTGCTACTTTATACGTCTACTCTACAAGTTGGAGGCAAATATTGTACTTTTACTCCACTACATTTAATAAAAGTAACTTCAGACACATAGAGGATTCATGTTATTAATATAAAATCAAGTCATGTATGATGTATTATTACAGATGAAGCTCCCCAACACTATATACAGACCCAACATTACCGTCTGCGATATTAAAGGTACAATATGTAACATTTTTGCATCAAAATATTTTTTTGTTGACACGTGGACTTGCATTATATAAATCGTTTCGAACACTATTCAAATTCAGAGAAGCCTCAGGTTTCATTTGGTCACCTGTCAATGGCTTCGTGCCATTTCTGATGTTATTCGCTGCGTTTTCATTAGAATGAAGTGACATTAATAGACGTCACTAAACATAACATGAATGAAACTTGAACATGGTTTCCCTCGCTGCTTCACAGCGTCATCAGACTCTCGCTTTTGTTTGTTATTGTTTTAATTGAGAGAACTTTTGGCTTTTATGTATATTTCGATCGAACTTTTACATAAGCAGTGTTTCAAGTGTAGGAGTTTAACTTGTAACGGTGGTATTTTTCCACTGCTGTATTTGCTTGATCTCAAGTAAAAGATCTGAGAACCTCCTCCACCACTGCTGTGGAGTGGTGACACACATCTCCATATGGCTTTCTGCCTAAATTAATTCCTGTCCCAGAACATGCAAATTAATTGAGAAATACATTAGTTGAGATTATTGTACTGTATAGCATCCAGTTCCAGCTTATAAATCGAAAGGGACGTTTTCTGAAATCCGTAATAAATCTTCATATTATTGAATTTCTTTTTTTTATTGTACAATTGTGCTGAGGATTACAAAGTTAAGTTATTTTTTTGTCATTAAATATGCATGACGAGCCATAAAACGTGAGGATAAAAAAAGGCAGCATACAGTATGAAGTTGTTCTTTTGAACGTCACAGCACTTTAATAGTGAAATAAACTGTATTTACCTGGGAGCAGGAACACTGTCTTCTGTTCACCTTATTCTGCAGTATATGAGTTTGTTCTGTGCGGGCAACGTAAAGAGCAAACCTGAATATTGCAGGGGTAAAACGTAATAATTTCAACTTTCATTTGACATGTAGAAATAAAAAAAAAAAAGACGACTTGTAAAGATTTGGTGTGTGGTGAAGCCTGAACTTGTACATCGTGTTTACCTTTTAAAATATTCATAAGAGCTGCAGATGTGACTACAGCCCAATAATAAATCAGGATAGGGTGTGACAACCAAAGCGATTGGCCTCAGAGTCCCACTTACCGAGTGCACCTTAGGTCTGCAGGGAGGGACATGTCCTTCTGAGGACCTTGCTGCAATTGATCAATATATATATATATATATCCCCTCTGGTGTGAACTGAAGAAGCACGTGGAGGCGGAGAAAAGCAGCCAGTGCACATTACTCTTTAAGGATTATGTGTCATTTGCCCTTTAAGATGCACATGTATTTTATCAGTGCACTCAGATGTCATAAACTTAATGCAAAAGGCCCATTAATATGAGCACTGGCAGGCGAGCCTAACGTTTTTCTCTGATTTATCTGTGACGGTACAGGGGAAAAATGAATAGCTTATACTATTCCAGCACTGCATCAGTCATAATTCTCCAGCTGGCACCTTATTCTCCACAGATTTAATGGACACAGAGCTTTACAATTTATCACCTTTTTAACTACAACTTTACCTGAATTACATTTTAGCCACTGTACTCTGATTGCATCTTTGTACCTTAACCTCATTCCTCCATTATGTAAGGAACACACATAAATGGAGTGACTGAGAAAGAGAGGAAAAGGACTGGACGCTGTGCTGTGATTGGTTGTTACGTTGGAGGCCGTAGCAGGTGTTTAGCCGTGACTTTGCTATCTAGAAAGCAACGTTTGCTCGCTGTTCATTTCTTTACCTTTGTCGTCGTCCGCAGGAAAATGAAGTATTCCTTCTTCTGTCCCTTTAATGAAAGAGTCAAGGTCGGAGGAGTTCTCCAATGTGTCACTTTTGATTTATGTTTTGTCATTCTCTGCTTTGCATGGTTAGTGTTTAGTCGCATATGACTGACGACAATTTCGACAATCATTCAAAGCATTTTTCATGGAAAAATACCAAAATGTCATGGTTTCGGCTTTTTTAAATCTGTGAATTTGCTTCTTTTCCCTTGAACAAAGCAAGCGTTTTGATGGTGTCACTTTGAACTCTGAATTTCTGAATTTTTACCAACTGTTCCTTTACAACTGAGCTGATTTATTTTTCCCAGTGTTACGGACGATTCATGATTTGAAACAGTTTTTCCTGTCTACATGAACTCAAACATGATTCAAAATAGTTTTTTTTAATCAAAACTATGTACCCTATATGTGCAATATCAACAAAGAATGAAGAAGAAGAAGAAGAAGAAGAAAGGATGTCAGTATGCATTATTTGTTAAAGAAGAAAATAAACCACCACCGAAGAAGAACAAGCAATAGCCAAGTCCATAACTGACCCGTACGTATGGACGTTTCGCTGACCTTCTCAAATTCCCCGAGTATCATCCGTTGCCTGACAGCAAAATAACCAATCACAGCAGAGTCGAGCGTCCCTCCAGCTAAATCTAGCACTGACAGAAACAAAGAGTCGGGAAGAAAGAGGGGATCCATGCAGAGATAACCAATTAAGTGGAAGTAAGCTGGAAAGAGAGAAGAGGCAAAGCAAGAAACAAAGTGCCAAAAGAGTTGAACAAAAGCAGCCGTGCAGTCTGAGTCAGAACCCCCTCAACCTTCCTGGTCTGAGGAATTACAGTGACACACTCCACCCTTTGAAGCCAGCCTCGCACCACATGCCTGAATGTACCAGGATGACTGTTGGCAGCGAGTGTGTGGCAGCGCAGAGAATCAAGTGGCTTTACAGGGGCATCTTTAGGTTTGGCTGAGGCTGTCAAAGCCCCGCTGGAGCCTGGACTTTGGTGTTCCCAGAGCCTCGCAGAGCCTGTGGCCTGTCACTTCCCTGCCAAAAATGGAGCTCATTTGTGGAATACAGTGTGCCTTCCCATCTAGCTGAGTGGGATTCAGGTCTCCAGGGAGCGTAGGATCAAAGCCTGCACAGGACAGAAGCACATCTCTCCGTGTCACCCGGTGATAACCCTTATTTCTCTTGCCAGGCTGGATTCCACTCATATTTCACAAGCAAACTCTGGGCATCGCTCATTTCTCTGCTCCACTTCATTTGAAATAATGATCTGTCCTAGATTGCAGGCTGTGTGCACCTTTGCCCTGATCTACAGGGCGCCTGTTTTGCAGCAGATAAAACAGAAATTGGATCATTAAGTAGTGGCCCAAAAGGTAATGATTTGCAATTTGCAACTGAGGTCTCATGTACTTCTACTTAAAGAGGATATAGCATAGATAGATATTATACACGTTTCCTGGTCCATATTTTGTATTATCTGAAAAAGACTCATTATTTATCTCATAGGTGCCGACTGGTTGAAGAAGTATTCACTACGTATGTGAAAATACTCCAATACATTGTGCTGTTAAATGGTCCCTGTCTTTACTATTAAATATGATGTTTTGGATTCATTTTACTGCTGTACATTTTTAATTTTGAGCTCATTTGAACTACTTTATAAAGTGTTGGTAGTTTAATCTACAGCACTGGATCATGTTCTATAGGATCATCATGTGTTTGTCCTGTGAGAACCACGTATCTCACAGGCTCAGAAAAACAGGCCTGTTTTCAGCTTCGTGGCGATTCATTTTCCAGTGAATTCAAGAGGGTTTTTAAAGAGTTTATTTAGTTAAAGAAGTAGGAGAATTTTACCCATAAAGGAAACACTTCATCCTTCAGTTTAGGACATTCAAAATGGATGGATGATGGATGATGGATGGATGGATGGATGGATGATGGATGGATGGATGGATGATGGATGGATGAATGGATGGATGGATGGATGGATGGATGGATGGATAGATGATGGATGATGGATGGATGGATGGATGGATGGATGGATGGATGGATGGATGGATGGATGGATGGATGGATGGAT
>JAPQRN010000012.1:19319599-19335749 GCA_037367275.1 Coranthus polyacanthus
TGGATGGATGGATGGATGGATGGATGGATGGATGGATGATGGATGGATGGATGGATGGATGGATGGATGGATGGATGGATGGGATTAAAAATCCTATGTCCTAGTACTGTATATATATATTATATATATAATATATTGAGCAGCAGGGCCAGATTCATTCATCTTTGATACTTAGATTGGCAGGATAAATATGAAAATGCTGCTCAGGGATCAGCAGCTAAGACTATGGATGTACTGTACAGCTTCCAGGTACGAATGTGTCAAACTGTCAAGCAACGCATTTGTACAAAAGAGCATCTCAGGTCAGTGAACCTACCCTGAATAAATCAATAAAGGTCCGGAAAAAATGCACTCAGTACAAAGCTTCTAAAGACGAGCCGGCCAGAGGAAGAGCATTACAAGTACAAGGCATTAAATTAATTAAGAGTGGACTGTATTGATCCTTAACAGCATGCATTATGTTTTCTTGTACATCTCTTGATTCTGAAAAACCTGCTGTCTGTCGCGAACAACAAAAACAGAAAAGGAGGCCATGTGGTTGAGTTAATTACTGCTGAGTTAGAAAACTCTTCGGGGTTTGTTGGTTTTACAGTTTGTGTTATGCTGCAATGACGGAACAGAGAGACTGATAGCAAGTTCTAATTTCACGTTAAATTACAAAAACACTTCCCTCTCCTATTCAAGCCGCAGCATAGGGTGTAACTGTTTTGCATTTGTAGTGAAATGCGAACATTTTCTCTGTCTGATACCATGTTCCAAACCAACGTGAACGCTGCTCTGCTGATCGTTCAGTCATGTTGACAAATTAGAGGCTGTGTGCTTCAGTCTGAGAGCAGAAGGTCAGCACTCTGGGGGCAGAAAGCCTTCAATCGACTCCGTTAACTATCCTGAGGTTGTAGCTACAAGATCCAGTCCAGTCAGCCGGTGAGCGGTTCGTCTACTGGGAGTGACAAGTGTCAAACGTGTCAAATGTCCGTCACGTTGAGGTCCCGGTGAACTGGAGGATTTGACACAGGATGAAGATGGATCATCCAAGCTGGAGATTGTATGCATCTGATTTTAAATAAGTCTTTAAGTGCATGCGTAGTGTCCTATTCTGTATTTTCTTTGCTTATTTATAGCTTTTCATCCAGCAAAAGCCCTAAATTGTGAGTATTTCCATTTTATCCAAGTACAGCTATAACTTACACCTCTGCTTCACTACAAACACCTCAGGAAAACATTGTACTTCTTGCTTCCTACCTTTGTCTGACAGCTTTATTTAGAGACTAAAGCTATCCGGCACTTTGAAAATTGATAGATTATTTGGCTTCGTGGCTCTTTTCTTCTAAATCGTTTTATTGACAGGTGTCACACTGACGGTATTTCTCATTATTTTCAGAACTTTTACAAACCAAACAGTCAATACGTTAATGGACAAAATGACAAGCAGATGAATTCACAGCTACAATAATCATTAGTCATATGCATTACTGGTTTTTAGAAAGCAGTGCCACAGCGACATCTAGTGTTGCTCCACTGGTCATTGCGCCCCCGCTGTCGTCCCACTGCTCTGTGATCAGTCAGACTCTGGGACTTTCTGACGTGGTGTGGAATTTGTTTGTTTTGTGCTGTGATGTAAATAACGATGTCAAAGCCGAACACAAGCAGCTCGGTCGTTTATACGGACGTACATTTGTTAATTAGAACCTGAAACTAGAGAGCAAGGGTGGAATGTAAGCCCAAAGTACTTTTACTCAAGTATATATTTAATTTTCTGCTACTTTACACTTCTACTGCACTACATCTCAGAGGGAAGTCCTGTACCTCTTACTTGACCTTGAATGTCTGTGATAAACTGAAGGATGACGCGTTTCCTTTATGGGTGTAGTTTAAAATCCTCCTCCTTCCTTCTTAAGTTAAATTAACTACAAACATATGATGATCTTATGATGAGCTGCTGTAGATCAAACTACTCAACAGTTTATGAAGTAGTTCAAATGAGCTCTACATTAAACATCAGCCGTACTGAAATGAAAAAATTAAAAATGACATAGTAGAACACTGACGGACCATTTTGGTGCACGATCAACTTTTTCTCTTCATACTTGAAGTTTCATTTTCTGAGAATAGTGACTACTACTTTTAGTTATGTAAAGGATATCAATATTTCTTCCACCGCAGGTCAGATTTTGAAGGTTTCTGCTGTGGAGGTAAATAATATTGTCAACGCTGAACCCTTCAAAACATGGAAAAAACACTGGACCCTGCCAGAACTATATAGTGTCTTCTGTTGACGCTGCAGGTTTTCTGCAGAGTTACCTCAATAACTCACCTCTGGATTTCGGAAAGAGGTCTCTGGCCCATTTCAAGACTTGACGTGTAATATTGACATTCTTTCAACAGAAATGTAAGTCTTGTGATGACTGTGAGATGTGGCTGCGACCTCTGACAAGCACAGACAAGTTCAGTCAAAAGGAACACGACTACAATAATTTATTTTGAAGCGTAAAGGATTCTGTAACGTCATAAAGATGAAGTTGCTTTTTAAAAGACAATCTTTCGTAGTCGCAAACAGATAAAACATTTGTTGGAAAGTTCAACAAAATAAGGTAAAGATACTGTAAAATGTGACATCCCACACGGAAATACAGTAAAACAACCCAAACCTTACAACGGATATGATTTTCTTTTAGAGTAACACATCACAATGAAATTAAAATGGGACGTATCTGTGCAATACGCAGCCCCATTCATGTAGAAGTTAAAAACCAGTGAATCCTTTCAGATTTTAGAATTATAGTGCAATTATGAAATGAAATAAAGAATTTCAATCTTCAAATGCTCTCAAATCTTTGAAATGTGCACTGCTTGAATCAAACACATCCACATGAGTCTGCCTTCAGTGTAACAAAACTGCATTCACAGGTTTCTTTTTTTAAAATCACAGCAGTGGTTTCAGAGTCTATTAGACTAGTAAACTATAATCCAATCTGCGACACCGTTAAACTGTTAACACTGAATACATGACGTCATATGTAGTTTGTATTTCCTTGAACTTGAAGGAAAACTGTGCCCTTGTTGAAATGGATTAAAAGCTTGTAACTGTTGACTGTAACGCCACGCTGATAAAACCGCATATTTCACCACATTTTTGAAAATTAAGATGAAAGCGTGATTAAAACCAGCATCTTGCATGACATTCTTCACACATAACGTGCAAAAACATCCACTTGGATGAATTGTGATTTCAATGTAACAGTGTTGGAGTCTTTCCTGAAGCAGCCAAATTGAAACATTTTTTCTCTACAGCAGTTTGTTCTCTAGAAAAGTAGCTTCGTGGAAGCTCGATTCATACACAGTCTGAATGTGCTGCATTTCTACAGGATTTTTTCTCCAAGTCCAAATTAAGGAAAATAAAAGCATCATGTACAAGTTGACCCTTTGTCAGGCTGCAGCTTTAGCAAACATCTGTGCACTGTTGAGCGGTGGTTGTTTTTTTTTTTAGAAGGACATGATGGTCCTCTGGATGATGTCCACGCAGTCCTGCAGCTCGTCCTCTTTGATGATGAGGGGAGGGGCCAGGCGGATGATGTCTCCGTGGGTGGGTTTGGCCAGAAGTCCATTGTCACGAAGACGTAAGCACACTTTCCATGCGTCATAGTCTGGAGGAGGATTGTAATTCAATAGGTCAGATCAGGTGATCGCTGGCTCAAATGACACATAATGAACAGGCCGTCGTGGAGCTGCCTTTTAGGAAACATTCCTGATTGTACTGAAAACCCTTTTCTATATAAAACCACTATTCTCTCCTTTTTGTTATTTGAAACAGTTGATTAATGGAAATTATTATTATTTTTCCTTGTATGCCAGTTCACTAATTCCATGCAAATGAACAAATTGAACCTGTAAAAATCACCAAATGAAACCAAACTTAGTATTTTGTGGCGTTGCTGGAATCATTCATCAGCCCAACCCTCATGGAGCCATTGATGTTGGATTTTGCTTCACACATAGTCTGGAAACTCAGTAGATGGTATTTTGTGGCTGAGTTTAATTTATACCCAGAGGAATGTGAGCAAAATAATTTATTTACAGAACTGAGGCTTTTTACCAGAGACTAACAGCCTTAGTTATTAAGTTTCTGTTAATCTATAGGGGAGCAGAAGAAGTACAGTTGTGTACCTTTGGTCTCTTTGATGACAACTGCGTTGAGGAGACCTTTCCCTCGGACTGTGGTCACGATATCTTTAGGCAGCTTTCTGAGTTCAGACCGTAGCAGCTCACCCATCCTTTCAGCGTTCTCCGCCAGCTTCTCCTCCTCCAACACCTGCAAAAGAGACATTCAGTTTAAAACGAACAGAAAAAACACAAAGACGATGGACAGGGGTTTGTGGAAGATGTAAGAGCATAGTTGAGGAGTCTGGAGCTCCTTCTGCAACAAAAAAAATGTATTTTAACACAATGTTTTGGACCATTTTTCTAATCGTATAGGTGTACAAAAATATGGAAAAGCATCTAAAACGTTCAAAAAGCTTGTACTGGGGACCACCCACAATCATTAGATCTAGTAACATCGTTTTAGTTCATTTTTTGATGCTCTCCACGTTGATTTTACTAGAATTTAGCTTCGATGCTGCACCTAAGCCTTATAATGTTGGGGAAAACCCTGGACAAGTAAGAGACTGACCTCGAGAGACGCGATAGCGACTCGGCAGGCCACGGGGTTGCCTCCGTACGTGGAGCCGTGTTCTCCGGGTTTGATGGTCAGCATGATCTCGTCATCGCAGAGCACAGCGGAAACCTGAAGCACACAAACGCAGGTCAGCGAAAGCAAACGTAAAGGGTTCGTACACACAAAGCAGACAGCGTTGTAAAAAGGCTCACGGGGTAAACTCCTCCAGACAGAGCCTTTCCCAGCATCACGATATCCGGACGGACTTCCTCGTGGTCCACAGCGAGTCGGCGGCCGGTTCTCGCTAAGCCCGTCTGCACCTCATCGGCGATCCACAACACCTGGAAAACACACAGGAAACACACATTTATTTTTAAGTTTTGTTGGAAAAATACTTTCCAACTTGTTTTCCACACTGGGTGATACAACGACAATTCTGGAATATTTTTATATTGTGACAATTACATTTATTGTTTTTTTCTTCAGGGTTCTTCTTTCTTTTTTTTTTTGTTTTTTACATTCTTAGATAAAACACTTCCAAATGTTTCTGTGTTTTGTTGTTTTACTTCACAACTAACCCGCCTGGTTTCTTCAACTTTCCCTCAGGACCAATGAGTTGACATTTATCATGATAAACATCGATACCGATAGAGCTTGTGCTTAAATTGTAGCAGCAATACTGGAATAAATGATCTCCTAACGTTAGCTTTAAGCTTAACGTTAGCTTAAGTTTTATAAAAGTTGTGCCGAATGCTTCTTCTCTGCTTAGACACATATTACACCAAATGATTTACACAGCTTTTACCACACATCAGCTGTGTTAACAGATGGTACACTTACATTCAGAAAACTCTGTCCAGTATCTCCTTTACCCTCCTGTTAAGAACCGTACAGCTCTATACACTACACTATTTGTTGTACTTGACCTGAGGAATCAAGCATGACTAACTGCTGGCTGCTTAATGGATGTATGAATATAAAATCCCGACACCAAACCGCACGGGGGCCAATGATTTCTTACAGAAAATAATTACGACCAAAAGAAAATAATCAGGTATTATTCAGTTGGAAGACAGTCAGTGCTCTCGTTTCTAGGCAGGGAAAATGTTCACCTAATCTGAGGAATCACTTCTGATACATTTAAACGTGCTCATCTGTGTGTTTCTTAAGACTCACGTTGTGTTTGGTGCAAAGTTCTCTGACTTTGGTCAAGTATCCCTGGTCAGGCACCACCACCCCAGCCTCCCCCTGGATGGGCTCCACCATGAAAGCCGCAACATTAGGGTCTTGAAGGGCTTTCTGAGGGAAAAGAGAGAAAGAAAGACAAACAGGGTTAGAAGGTCAGACATCATTATCTATGTCCACAATGACCCAGATATGTGCTTATGTTAACAATAACAGAAGCAGGAGCTGCCAGATTATCTTATCAAAAAAAGGACGTCCTTATGTTTATGAAGCAAGAGTTCAGCTGGTTTGGAATATGTTTAGAGGAGATTTAAATCAAAGTTGGACAAAGAGCCCAAACATGAGTCATTTTGTAATCAGTCAGTCCTGCAGTTATGGCTCCAGAGCATCATGGAGCCACAGTTCATCTCCACTCAAAAAGTCCTGAACTCAAGACTGATGAAACACAGTTTAATGGACAAATTCCATGATTCAGTAATATAGATTTTTCACATGTTTTCACCAATGATCTTCTAACACATATGTGTTTTGCTTTTAACAGACTTTCCAAAAATAATAAATAATAAGTGCAAAGTCAGTAGTTAGTATTATGTGTTGCTGTGGGTTTAATTAATAAAGCAAAATAATTTATTTACAGAACTAAAGCTTCTTACCAGAATTAACTGCCTTAGTTACTAAGTTACAGGAGAGTAGAAGAAGTACAGTTCTGTGCCTTTTAATATGAAGTATTGTTCTGGATGTAGAAGGGGATGTGTGACCTAGAAAGTTTGGGAACTGCTGGTATGAGAAGCTACATTTTCTGTTATGATAATAATTTCGGGACATATAAAAATGACAGTATTTACAAAATGAGGACAGTCTTTAAGTGGAAGGCTGGGTAAAGTGCAAACTTTTGCCTACAGAGGTGAAGCTTTATTTCCAAAGTTGCAGTTTTCATGGCAGCTAATATATCGGTCTCAAAATGTCATATACATGTGGTATGCAGAGAATGAAGAACCTTACAATTTTAACATTTTACGAGGCAGTGTGACAGCTGGTAACGTATGGAAACTTCAAACCTCCTATCTGACAGTACGATCGTCTACGGTGTCTGTTATTGTAGTGTTGTCTTTACGCAAACAAATGTACATGCTGTCGTGACAACAGAGTGAAAACATGTACCTCTAGTGCAGGAATGTCATTGTATGGGATGAGCTCAAAGCCTGGCATGAAGGGCCCGAAACCCTCGTAGCTGCTGGGGTCAGTGGAGCTGGAGATGGCTGCCATGGTGCGGCCCCAGAAGTTACCATCTAAAAGTAAAAAAAAAAAAAACATAACATTTTATCCATATTATACATCGTGACATGACATAGGGAGTTGAAACAGGCACCTATTAGTATTTTATGACAGTATTATATGTGTATGTATTAATGTGTGTACTTACTTGCAAAAATGATTTTGGCCTGATTTTTGGGAACTCCCTTCACATTATAAGCCCACTTACGGGCCAGCTTGCAGGCAGTTTCACCTGCTTCAACACCTGGAAATAAAATTAAAACATCAGTCAACATTCAGGAGGACTCAGAAGGTGTCACATCCCGACGATCAGGTCACGTCCTACCTGTATTCATTGGTAAGACTTTGTCATAGCCAAACAGGGTGGTGATGTACTCCTCATAGGCTCCCAGCACGTCGTTGTAGAACGCTCTGGACGTCAGGGCGAGTTTAGAGGCCTGGGCTGTGAGCGCGGCGACAATCTTCGGGTGGCAGTGACCCTGGTTTACTGCACTGTAGGCACTCAGGAAGTCATAGTAGCGGTTACCCTCCACGTCCCAAACATAGATGCCTGGAGTGACAAAGAACATTCATTTCCTCTTTTTCTTTAAAAGCGTAGGAGATGATTAAAGCAAAACGATGGTTGTTCAGTCTGCATTCCTTACCCTCTCCCCTCTCCAGGGCCACAGGGAGGGGGTGGTAGTTGTGCGCTCCGTACTTGTCCTCGCGGGCGTAGATTTCCTCTGAGGTGACTGCGCCGCTGCCGCCGCCGCCAACCTTCAGCTTGGAGGCGGCGGTGGAGGCGGGACGTGTACCGGAGTGCAGGCTGCGACGGAGGAGAGGGGCAGCGCGGCCCAGGCTGCGGCTGAGCTGAACAATCATTCCGTTCATGGTGATGTGTTGCTTTTTCTGTACGAAAAGTATAAAAAGATGTCAGCCAAATGTGAGATAATGAAATGGAATATTTTCTTCAAAGTAGTATTATTGGTTTAGTACATTGTAACACATGGTAAAAAAGAAAAGAAAAAGATTTTAACACGATGCAAATTCAACTGCCACCTTAGGCTTTGTCAAACATTGGCGAAAAAATTAAACTGTAGATACAAAAATGTTACAACATTAAGGTTGGCTTGTATTCTTAAGAGTTTCTTCTTTCTTGGCTGGTGCTTTTGTACAGTGGTTATTCTTGACAACTGTCTAAAGTCTTTAATTTATGAGCCAAAGTAGCTCTGAAACTACAGATAAAACAATATTTGTTAACTATTAGTCACGTTGATGTTAGACATTCCAGTTTATCTGTCCGACAGTCCAAAACCCAAAGATATTCAATGAATGACATACCAGATAAAAGCACAATTCAATAGTTCAACTGCATTTCTAAAAATACTCTGTCACTGCGTCAGGCCAATACTGCAGTAATGTGACGGCAAAAGTTTACCTGTGCTGAGGAAAATATCTGTATAGAAAATGTCATTACAGTTGTGAAATGTTTGCAGCGAATATGTGAAAACCACCAAAGTCAATACTATATATCTCAATGAATTGCACATAGGGTTTAAAATTTTGCTGAACGATGCTTCTCTTTCACACGCAGGACAATAGTGAGCCAGACGTTTTGCAGCCTCTAATCCCACAGCAGCGTGGCAGCTCCACTCTGAGGTTCTAGTCTTTTCCATGAGGTCAAACATCAATACGTTTGCCTAGATTTAGTACCTACTACTGCCTATATTAACTTAAACAACTGAGAGGTTGACTGTGATCATACAGCGAGAGAAACCATGACTGTGACTAAAAAGTTAAGAGATGACTCACACCCAGTGCTTCTGGTATTTAGGTTCTAGCTAATGCTTAGAAATAGATCCAGGTTTAGTGCTGGCTTCTTTATTGTCGGTGAAAAAAAAAGTGGTTAAGTAAAAATTGTATGTCCACAAAAGCATTACAGTTTACAAAAACACTAGTAATTTTGTAAAACCGCTATCAAATGTGGTGGCAGAGTGGTGACAGTTAGCTCAACTTCTAAATTATATAAAAGCCTATATTACATCATGCAGTCGACAAACTAACGACTTGACTTGACTTGTCTGGAAAGGCACGTTGTACGGAAAAAAAAACAAACCCAAATGACGATCAGATACCAGGCTCTTGGCTCAGCATAATCAATGGCCTTCCACGGTGAACAAATACACAGAGCAAACAGACAGCACCTGGACTGGGCCACGTTAAGGCCACTGGCTTTTCATCGTTAACCGTGCCCTTGGAAGATGATAGGTTGCCGAGGAGCTGCCTCCAGTCACACCCACCTACATTACAGAAGCTAAATAAAGACGGACAGCGTGAGTTTCTATCAGCTGTGAGTTACAGCAGCTAACTTAAATTCCTCCTTATGTAACGCAACATTACACACGCGTTTGAATTCTCTTGCGACATTTAGTCAAGAGACTGGGTAATTATGAAACTGTCTGCCCACTAAACGAAGCAAATTGATACGTGTTTCTGTTTTCCGCGTAAACTCTTTAACGTAGCCGCGACCACACATGAAGTGCGCCGCGTCTTTTCACCCGCTAGCTTGCTAACAGTAGCACATCTCAGTGACCGGTTTGTTTCAAGTTGCCTCGCCGAACTGTCACGTTCGCGTCTTCGAAGAGGGTGAATAAAAAGTGTGAAATGAGGTCAGGCAGTACCAGTAAGGAGTGAAGATGTCGCGGAAAAACCCTCTTGAGCCTGGGTGATGCGTGTCCTGCCAGTTGTTTGAAGCAGACAACCCCCGGTGCGGCTTATCTAAACGACAGGCGTGGTGGAAGTGCGTGGCTGCGTCACAAGGCCACGCCCACCCGCCCCCTCATGTTGCAACTTTTCCGACGATTGCAGAGAGGCGTTCACGTGACGTGGGCAAGGTGGTCGCATGATGTCGTTAAAGCCTTAGTTGTTGGTTTTATTCTATCAGATACGTGACTTCACACAATGGGTCTGAACGGTGTAAAAGACCCCTGACACCTGGTTCAGCGGGTTATTCGGTGGTGGCTTCTCTCAGGTGTGGAGGAGACCGGGTATGGTACCCACAAACACACAAACACAAACACACGAACAAGTACACACAGACTATGTTTGTATTAGACCTTGGTTGATGTGGCTGGTTCTTCCACTCTTTTCTGACTTACAGTTTTGTTTTAACCGATTTGACCCGAACGCATCTCAAAATGATTTCTATCATATGATTAGCCTATTATTATTATTATTATTATTATTATTATTATTATTTCTAAGCCTAAGGTTCAGAGCCTTCTGTATCTCCCCTGAAGATACAGAACTTCCCATCACAACGCTCCACTCACTACCCCTTCGTGTCGGTACTTTTCCATTTGGCACAGGCTGAACCTCTCAACTGTTCAGATTCACTATTATTTATATTGTACATAAAACCCCTGTGCATGAACTCCCCTTTCCAACATTGTCCACTTCACCTCAATGTACAACATATTTACAACACTCTTATACCTAAGCTGTATGTTTGCTGTTCTCTGTAAATAACACTGTCCACGTGATATTTATTAAATATTTGCCTTATTTATTATATTACATGTTGTCTGTTTTCCAGCTGTATGTAGTGACGCACAAAATTCCACTGGGATTTTATGCCACGTCTACAGGTGTTAAAACAGTGTTAGAAGAAAGAAAAAAACATGCCACTTGTGTGTTTGTGAATGCACTATAATAAAAAATGAAAACAGATGTGACTGAGGATGTTGTATTAGCACAGATGCAGTGCGTCACCAACTCTCAAAGTGCTAAACGTGTTCAGAGCAGTTTTGGTGACTGCACACATTCGTGTAATACAGGCTAGACTTGAAACCGTCAAAAACACATACAAACATAGTCAACAACACAATGCACAAAAGCAACCAGACACAACGCAGGAAGGGGCAATGTGATTAAATGAAATAAATATACATTAGAATGCAGAGTATTATAAAAATGTAACAGACATAATCCGCATTTAGTCGTAAAAGTGATGAAAACAAGATTAACTGCAAATGCAAACATAAAATAAGTGGCAATAAAAATGTTAAAAAAAGCTAATAATGTTTTTTTTATTAGGGACGCTGTTAACTATATGATTTTTTACAATATTACCAGAGGCAGTGCGACTGTAACTGCGGGTTATTCGGTCGTTTCTTCTCTCTTGCGTGGCTGTGAATCGATTCAATCCATGCATGTGTTTTGGTTTTAACAACACATCCGGGACTGAAGCGCGACTTCCGTCAACTCACGCGCTTCACAGTACGCGCATGCGCCGTACGTGTGTAGCGTCGTCATGGCTGCCGCGGGCTGGCCGGGCTGCGCGAGGAGTTTGAAAGGTGTCGTACTGGACATGTGTGGAGTTTTATATGACAGCGGAGAGGGCGACGGGGTTGCGATTCCCGGTTCGGCTGAAGCGGTGAAAAGGTGAATCATTAGTTTGCGACGGAGTGATTCGAGTTTAGCTTGTCTGCGTGTTTAGTTTATCAGCTGTCGGCACCTGTTCTTGCTGAGAAGTGTAACCTAGCTAACACCAATTCCAAGTCAAAGGAGTTTCACGCATGTTGAAGTAACAGTACCGTAGCTAGCTAACTGATGCCGCCCTTCCCTGTTTATTTAAAGGCTCAAAGCGTCTGACCTGCAGCTGCGTTTCTGCACCAACGAGACCCAGGCCACCAGAGACGCGTTTGTGGCCAAGCTGCGGAGACTGGGCTTTGACATCTCCGTGTCCGAGGTCTTCTCTCCTGCTCCTGCGGCCGTGTCCGTCCTGAAGGAGAGAGGTCTGCGGCCTCACCTGCTGGTGTATGACGGTAATGCTTTTAATGTCGAAAAAGAATATATGCAATTCTGAGCTACTTTGAGTGTTTCCATTGTATGCTACTTTATACTCCCACTGCACTTCGTTTGTCTGACAGCTTTAGGGATTAGTTTCTTTTAAGATGGAGATTTCACACAATAGATTAATTCCAACCTTTTCTCTTTGTTTCTGACATCTTACAAAAAGCAATGCGACGTAATCAGCTCGCATTTCACGTGTCTCTGAGTTCATCCAAAAATCAAAAATGAGAGAAAAAGTGCTCCCATTAATCAGTTTTCCCTTCCGTTTTAAGGCTTAGGTGCGGCACCTAAAGCCAAATTAATATAAAATCAACATGTAGAGGAGCATCAAAACAAAGTAAAATGACTTCTCCCGCATCTAATGGTTGTTTTAGCAAGTTTTGTTTTCAAGCTTATGTCCTCTTGCTTTTCCAAACTACATATACGGTTATAATGATTCCTCATGATGATGTAGTGGAGTAGAAGCATAAAGTTGCATAAAATGGAAATACTCATGTAAAGTACAACTAACTAAAATTAGTACATAAGTTAAGTACTTGAGTAGAAGTATTTATTGACATCCCATCACTGATCTGGACTCTGAGTCTGTAATAAAGTTTACTTGACTGATTTGATGCAACACTGTGGCTCATCCATGTGTTTAGAAATGATCTCTCTGACAGAAATGAATCGGCTTTCCTTTGGTTTGTCGGCATTAAGAAAAACACAGAATGATGCCAAAAAGAACCGAAAAATACTCTAACTCTTGCAGGACTTGTCCCAGAGTTTGACAGCGTCGACAGAACCGACCCAAACTGCGTCGTCATAGGAGACGCAGCCGAAAAGTTTTCATACCAGAACCTCAACGAGGCCTTCAGGGTCCTTATAGGACTGGAGAAACCAGTGCTGTTCTCTCTAGGCCAAGGGCAAGAAGATTTTCCTTCCTTTCCTTTAAATGATTAAATACAACTTTATTATTCTTTACAGCACCAGACAGACTCTTTGCGTCTGCTTTCTTGACAGGAGGTACTACAAAGAGACCGATGGTTTGAAACTGGATGTAGGCGTTTACATGAAGGCTCTGGAGGTACAGTACGAGCAACAGAAATTCTTTGCAAGTAAAAATGACTCTCCAAACATTCCTGACTGTCGCTCTCTTGCTGCGTCTAGTACGCCTGTGATTTAGAAGCTGAAGTCATCGGAAAACCGTCTACAACTTTCTTCCAGAGTGTCCTCAACGACATGGGAATCCAACCACATGAGGTACGAACCGAACAGACTTTCAACAGACGTAACCCTAACCTAACCCTAACCCTACAGAGAACAGAGGTTAATGTTACGACAGGTCAGTGTTCATCTCAAAGCAGCGAAGAGTTGCCGAAAAACACTCACATGTGAAGAAAAGTCACTGAATCAATCAGATGTATTTATTTTAGTAGCTTGAGTTTTGGATTTATCTATCTTTATCGTTTCCAAATCTATATGTTGTTTTTGTGGACGTGAGAATATCAACAGTATGAGCTGGATTTGAGATTTTAGTCAAGACAGTCAAAAATAAAAACATTTAAACTAAAGCTGGGCAATAAAACAGTATTTATTGTTATTGTGATGTGTTTTTCTTTTGTGTTTAGGGTTTATTTTGTTTACATTGTCGGTTAAATCACTTACAAACCACAAAATGTTGAAATTTTTGAAACATCTTGTTGAATAAGAACTTTTGTCTTGTTACTTCTTGACGTCTTTTACTTTGTTTTTACCTGTTGTTGATTTCTTTGTTCATTTTGATCATTTTTTCATTCATTTGTTCATTTCATTGATTATTACAACAAACAACATGAGTGCAACGTGAGTTCTTATTGAACTTCATTCATTTTCATATTTCCTGGTTTCTTTCTTCTTCTGCGACACTAAACTGAATATCTCTGGGTTGTGAGGACGTCGTGTTAATCGTCACTTTTCACCATTTTCTCTAATCGAGAAGATAATCAACAGATTCATCGTCAGTGAAAGTAATCATTGGCTGCAGCTCTAGTTTAACGTGGTGGTAAATAAAGACAACACCAGATAATAATAACTGCAAGAATAGAAATAATACTTTAAAAATTACCCTTAATGATGGCGTATGTTTTATCCAACCGGAAACTAGTACAACTGTCTGGTGTCACCGTAACCTTTTCTCTTACTGACCTGAGATCAGGTTATGGCCCGAGTTCAACCTACGATTGAGCAAAAAGCTTTCATGTCATTCACTAAAAGGCGTTAGATGACGTTATAATTGACTTATTTCTGTAACTGCCCGTGGATATGAGAGCAAGCCAAATTTTGTAAAACTGTAAATCTTTCATCTCCTCCTTCTCACCTGCAGGCGTTGATGATCGGAGATGATTTGGTAAATGATGTAGGTGGAGCCCAGCGTTGTGGAATGAAAGGTGTACAAGTCCGGACTGGAAAATACAGGTGAGCCACAAATCAGTCCTGAATTTACTTTAATACTGTGAGGTAAGTAAAAGCTCCTGAAGGTAACGCACACATCAGCACTAGAGGGCAGCATTGCACCAGAGTTTTGATCCAACGTTTCCTCCGTGACACACGAGCTTCCCGTGAAGCCCCTCGTCCTTCATTCCTCCAGATTTGTTTATTTTATCAAGAACCTTCCTGAAAATAGCTTTATTCTCTCCACATGTTGAGCGCTCGTCACCCACGAGATCGTCGTCGCGGAACGATTTATAGTCCTGAATCTGGAGATTACTGGGTCGTTTTTCACATGGTGTAATTACACACACATATGGCTGATTATTTTAGAAGAAATATGAGGTGCTTATGGCTTAAAGGCAGAGACTGAGGGATACTTTTAGGGAAACTACACATTATATTACAAATATATATGATAATATATGCCATGGTCATGTCGTAAGTGGTGTTTTTAATGTTTTTCTTTATGTTAAACTACGTCAGCCCTATGTTTTGTAGGTGTTTATTTTTGTACTTAAAGCCATGCTGAAGATGATATGAAATTCTGATTCTTTATATTTCACCATAAATGACTGCACCTAATCATACTTTATGATTTATATACAGACTAGAGCATTCAGATTCCCTGTTTAAGTCTAAAGTAGAACCACTGCAAGGTGAAATATTGTGATTAAATGTACTTAAGAATCATGTTAAAGTACACCTTATGAGCACTTTCTGGATTCAAAATGAGTTGGACTGGATACGTAGAGATGTAAAAATCCAAGAAAACTCCAAGGCATTCTCTTTTTAAGTGATTAAAATGCCTTTATTGTTATGACATGGTGAGGTGAAAGATTTTTTTTTTAGATTTTTAAACCTTTTAAGCAGCATTTGAAGATTGCTGTTGGTCATGTAGTGCTATAATAAACACCCACGCTACAAACTAATGCTTTATACTTTTAAGTACTTTAATTTATTCAAACGTACTGTATTTTTTCCCCTAGAGTTGCGTACAGCGGGAGTATAAAGTAGTCGTGTACAGTACAGTTGTGAACTCACACGTTACTTCTGCTGCTTGGCGTTCTGCTGCAGACGTCGTGACACCTCTCTCTCCTAACATGACCACCATCTGCTTTGGCCATGAGGTGTCCATTAGGTCGAGGGCTGCCATGATAGACGACCTGCTGTGGATTGGCATGCAGGTCTGGATCATGTGACCAGAGAACGCTGAGTAATCTGCTTGAGCATCAGTCGGCTCTAATCCTGTCACCGAGACACGGTCGCACACTGTACAACCTGTCCTCTGTCTCTACATATGTGGCTGTGTGAGCTCACGCTAATGTGTGGTTTTGTGTATGTTTTGGGCAAGTGTGTGCACGTTCCTGTGTTTGGTATGTGACACATCTGTACATATATGTGCTGGTATTTAAGAGGTTATTTAAGAGTATGCAGTAGGGCCAAAAATGTCACCATGATGAGCGTTCTCATATCAGACAATATCGATAATCGGCGCGATGAATGTCAAATCATTAATTCTGTCCAGTTGTTTTAAGGCAGATTTTTTGTTCTGAGTTAAAGTTGAAGAAACTAGACGGTTATTTGTGGTTTTAAATGGTTCAAAAAGACATAATGAGGCGAAAATGGTGTAAAAGACGCAAGAAGATGAAAATGATGTAAAAGATGCAACCGGTTGAAAATGACGTAAAAGACGGTTATTTGTGGTTTTTATCTCTCATTTATGGTCAGAACATGACAAATATTTCCGAAATC
>JAPQRN010000012.1:19335849-19357134 GCA_037367275.1 Coranthus polyacanthus
AAAATGACGTAAAAGACGGTTATTTGTGGTTTTTATCTCTCATTTATGGTCAGAACATGACAAATATTTCCGAAATCCAGAGGCAGAACATTCAAAACAGATACAATGATAGAATGTTTGTGTAATATTAAAACATGCATGAATACATTTAAAACAACAAACCACCGAAACATTTGGAAGTGTTTTAGCTGAGAACAAAATAAACCCTAAAGACAAAAGAAAAATGTATATCATGACAAATACGATGAGGCTAGTTATCCTTTTGTCGCCAGCCCTACATGCAGTACTTCTTCAGTTTGTGGTTTGTGTGTCTCCTCTGTCCACGACCCCAGTAAACGTACAGGATAAAACCAGATCAAATCATATCAACGCTGTCCCGTAATTATATGCAGGAGGGAACAAATGTTTAGCGTATGTGTAATCAGTCTTGTTTCGCTATGGTGGTAGAGATTTATAGACTGATTGAAGAATACGGTTCATGCAGTGAAAGACATGGAAAAACATGGCTTTGTTATTAAGAGATATTGCATAATATTTTTCAGACGAGTGCAGTTTCCCACGACTGTTTTTAGGACTGCGTTCCAAATACTGGTAAATCAAAAACTTGTAGTCGTTTGCTCAGTTTTGTTACAATACTACTTTAATTGCCCGAAGTTTCTGCAACAAAATCAAAGAGCCTTTCATATTGCAAATGTTGTATCACCTGCTTTGAAGATAAATCAGCCGTGTGTGGGTTTTGCAAATTAGTTACTTTGCTTTAGGTTTGTGCTGTTTGCAGTGGTGGAAAGGATCTGTTCCTCAAGTACTGGACTTAAGTACAAATGTGAGGTGCTTGTTCTTTATGCTACTTTATACTCGTACATCCTGTGTCTTTGTAGTACCTCCTCTGACGAAAGCAGACACAAAGAATCTGTCTAGTGCCGGAAAGAATACTATTGTTTTATAATGTGAAGACTGCAAGTGTGTGGGAAAAACCTTCTTGCCCTTGGCCTAGAGAGAACACCACTGGTTTCTCCAGTTTCCATAAGGACCCTGAAGGCCTCGTTCAGGTTCTGGTATGAAACGCTTTCAGCTGCGACTCCTACGACCACGCAGCTTGGGTCGGTTTTGTCGAAGTCCTGCCGGAGTAAACACACAGTTCATGAAGCTACGTTATAAAGTGTTTCTTTATTTTTGGCTAATTTTGGCATCATTGTGTGTTTTTCTTGAACAAACCAAAGAAAAGCTTAATAATTTCAGATCATGAGACACACTGTTGCATCAAATCAATCAAGTAAACTTTATTACAGACTCAGAGTCCAGATCAGTGATGGGATGTAAATAAATACTTCTACTCAAGTACTGAACTTAAGTACAAATTTGAGTTAGTTGTACTTTACATGATTATTTCCATTTTATGCAACTTTATGGACAAATATTGTACTTTTTACTGCACTACATTAGACTGATGGCTTGAGTTTGTTTTCAGGTTATGATTGATTTTCATGTTAATGTTTGTGATAAACTGAAGGATGACGTGTTCCTTCCTTTACTTCCTTTCTTATGCTAAATGAAGTCTGGATTCGCTGGAAAATACGTCATCACAAAGTTCCAGGAAAAGTTCATGAAAAGTTGACTTTTTACAGATACGTGGTTCTCACAGCACAGCGACACTACAAACATATGATGAGCTTATAGAATATGATGCTTTGCTGTAGATTAAACTGTTTTATAAAGTAGTTCAAATGAGCTCAACCTTAAACATGTACAGCAGTGAAATGAATCCAAAACATCAGATATAATAGTAAAACACTGACAGGGACGATTTTACTGCACAATGAACACTCTGACTTTTCATATTTTAAGTATTTTGCTGATAATACAGAGATAATTCACAGTATATTCACAGTATTAGTACTGTAACTACAGTAAAGGACCTGAATAATGACCCTTCCATGCACAGGCAGAACCAGGAAGTAAAAGTCGTGCGTCACGTTCGAGTTATCGCCCTCCAACATGATCTGTCATGTATTCATTAAACACATACTCCTCTTAATTTTCCAGATCCTAACCGACTTAACAGACTATATACATTCCCTGAAAACCCGAAGAGAAACAGTGACAGTAACGCAGGATCTGTGGGACTGAGAGTGAGGCGGAGACGTGAGATTTAACATTGTTTAGCCAAACAGGCCCAGTGAACCCAGGTTTTGCTGGGAGCAGCCATAAACCCTCGGTCAGATCTGTGAAAACACAGCTGTTTCCAAGTCAACCAGATGCTACGCAGGCCTCCAGTTCCCATCAGGCCCAGAGAAAAACTGTTTCAAATACCTGGGCCTTGTGACAAAACAGGAAGGGAAAAAGATACAAATCACAGACAAATTGAATCATACTGGCTTATAGTAAAGAGCGTTTGATTTGACATACAGTTACTCAGCAAAGCTCCACATGACACAAGACCTGAGAGACTCGTGTAATGTTTGAATCCGGCAAAAACCTAAGATGCTTTAAAGTAACTTCATTTCTCAGACACGCTATAATAATGTTTTCGTGCAACCTCTCGGCTGCATTTACGTGGATTCTCTCCCGAGAGAAGTTAAAAATGTGCATTGTGTAATCAGATTTAGATAATGTGATGCAACTCCGTTTGAGAACACTGTCTAAAGGAGGTCATGCTCTGTAAATAGATGTCATGTCATGTCACAATCATGTAAGAGGATTTCACACATGACGCTGCCGTGGTTTGTTTCACATAATGCACAGCGCGTCTATTTTTGCGTTAATGTTCTTCTGATGGATACAGCAGATTAGAGAAAAATCAAGAATGCAGGCCAAATGCAAGCAGCAAAGTGATTTTACAGTGTCTGCTAGTAATGGCTGTTGAAACGACAGGCTTTTGGGATAATTGTCAAATGTTCTGTTAGCAGTCAGTGTTCTCTGTTCCTAAATAATGAGCATAAATTGGCGCGCTTCCCCCGGGGGAGCCCGAGAAGCCTTTGCTCTTTAATGTAGAACAGGTTTGGAAAAAGGGGCCAACACCAAAAAGTGGTTTGAAATTAGACTGGCAGTATGGAGAGCTGACTGCTGATGGTAATAAGCTGCATGGGAACAATCTGGCTGCACTCCTGCTTAGACTTTCAGCTCTGCGGTTATGTGCTGAGCGGTAGGAACGGCAGTGGAGCTGCACGTCCAACCCCAGCACGCCCAGCACCGCTGAACCGTTTCAGGACGGCGACAGAACGTACTCGTCAGGTTGTCGGTTTGTTCTGCTTAAGAAACACTTCTCACATTACTGCGCAGGTGTTGAACAGTACTCAGGGTGTTGTCAGCAGTGCTCGGATGTTGATTTTACACAAGTACTGAACTTCAAGCTGCAGGAAATCAGGGGAAAAAAAACACCCGGATTTTAAAATATACACCTTCCTCCTGCAGCAGTGATTAGTTAGCAGTCCGTTATGAAAGAACACACAGTAAAAGCTTTCTCTAAAGTCGCTAATCATATGGTGTCTTGTAACTTTAAAGCTACAGGAGCTGGAATCAGGGAAAAAACACCAGACTTTGAAAATATGCCCCTTCATTCTGCAGCTCTCTCCTCTCGGTCCAACTTAAAATTATAAAAACAGAGACAAATATTGTTCAGTCCACTACATTTAATACAAAGAACTTCAGTTGCTAGTTACTTTTCAGATTTATATTATCATTTTTCCGATATTTTTATTGATTTCCACGTATATTGTACACAGTGGCACTCAATACTCTGAAATAATATAAACTTAAAGATAAATACACATATTATTGGTTGCCATTACAAAGTAGAATACCACTTCACTGCAGTAAATTGCCCGTAATGACTAAATAAAATAGAAACGGAACAAAAAGACAAATGTTAAAAATTGAGTGTGTTTACCTGGACACTGAATTTAACAGGTGTCATGTAAACAGCATATTCCGCTTTGATTATTTGTGAATTAGGCCTTTTTCCGACCGGAGCGTTTTCTGACCAAGACATGCGGAGGATCCTCTGGACATGCATGCAGTATCTTTACACTTTGGTGTTGGTACTTTTACCTCACTAAGAGATCAGAGTACTTCTTCCACTACTGATGGCTGTGGAGAAGTTTCGTACCAGACATAAACTCACCCGACATCACACACCCAGAAGGTTAAAAAGTATTTCCTGATTTCTGTCGTAACTTAAGCTTATTTTTGTCCGATGGCTTATTCTGCTGTTAAATCAGGAAATGCTCGATTACCAAATAGGAACCCTAGTGCAGAGCATTGAAGCTGTGAAGTACAGGGAGGTTTTGTTAGATTTCTGTTCATGTTTACTTAAAGGCTCCCTGTGGAGGTTTCCTTGTAAACAAGCCCAGTTTCTGTATGTCTATGTAAATGCATTATGTGCTTCCTTTAGATCTAAAACACGAAAACATCCAACATGTTTTCTTCCTTTTTTTCCTTACATCTGCCTCAAAACACTGACAACATATTTTTTTAAACTGTTTATGTCAGTGTTTGTTATCTAACAGTCTGTCCTCATCCTTGTTGATGCTTTACAGAAAACCCAGCAGAGCACTCGTGTTCTTTATGAACAAACCATTAACGTTGTACGGTAGTGGCAGAGCAATCAGGAACCACAGTCTGCGGCCTTTGTTTCTCAGGGCTTAATCTTGTATGTTGTCTTTTCAAATCATAATTTCCTGTCGTCTGTGGCTGCAACTGGTCTCGTGTTCTCTTTCTGTCGTCTTATCTTCAAGTAGCTGCATAAAAGCAGGTTTGCAGCATGTTTTTCCCTCATGGACTGTTTGTGAACTGGTTTAATTGCTACTGCTAGCTGTTGGGTTTTGGTTTCTGACCCTTTTTGGTGTCGACATGCTGCGTTTCTCTGCATGTCTGGGATTGGTTAGATTAGAGGTTGAAATTCAAACTTCTGATTTAGTCTCACTGTTGGCACAAGAAGAAAACGCTTTAGTGATTTGTCAGATGTCAACATAGTATTTAGTGTTTTCTGAGTGAGGACCAGAGATGTGCTGGATTCCTGTTGGAATCTGGCAAAGAACACACAGCAAACATTTACCACACAGCGGCAGTCATCTTCAAAATGGTTTACATTGTAAACCTCTCCCTGTCGCCAACGCTTGACTGCTAATGTGAGTGCTGGCAAAGGGTTTTCTAGTCAGGCCGAGCCAGATTAAACCTCCCCAGAGAGGACGGTCCCTGATGGTACAAACTATGAATTAGTTTGCTCCTGGTCCTCGCCCTTTTGTCTGTCTTCGTCACTGAGGGACGCAACAGGAAGTCAGCATTACAGGGGAGGGTCAGAGATGAGTTTTCCTTTAGTATTTGTCTTTGCTGTGAGTGTATTGCCCTTGTACTTAAACTCTTACAGTTTAGAAGAACAAACACGCTCATGTTTGCCTGGTTGTGATGCCAGTAGGCTGTTGGTTTTATGCTAAAATCACATCACGGCAGCACTGAAAAGAATAGGAAAATCTCCCTTTAGCGTTGCAGGTTGTTTATGCATTATTTCAACACAGTTTACCCGCCCCAGAGTTGACACATTTTACAATATCCACGAAGCTGTTATATTCATGCAAAGGCACACACGGCGTATTGTTCACGTGCTAATATCAGTTAGAACGGGCAGCTCTCAGCAGATGGTCGGTATGCAAATACTCACTGCTATCACAGTAACTGCTGCTGGTGTAATCAGAGTCATCAGAACCAGCAGGTCTGTGAGACAATGTGAAACCAGAGTCAAAGGACGTGGCTTGATGCCACGATGAAGGACTCTAATGTTGCCCATTAAGTCTTCATATGGAGGCAGTCAGGGTGCAATTTGTGGAAAAAATCAGGAGGGGGTGCTTTTGAAATGATTTTATTCATAGAAGTAAATCACAAACAACACTGGGCCTGTATAGACTGTGAACCTGTGAGACTATTTCTTGCAGCTGTTGAAGAAACATTTATTAAATAATTAGGAATTTTAAAGGTTCAAAATGTTTACAAAGATTTACAGGGATCTAACTGTAGAAATGGAATATAATATTCAGAATGATGTTTTCATCTGAGTATAATCACCTCAAAATAAGAATAAACACTCATTTGGACTCAAAGATCAACTGACTATATATTGGTGGCCAAAGGTCAAGCTCACCTTGACCTCATGTCTGTCCACGTTTAGGTACACAATGTCTCAGGAACCCCTTGACAGATTTTTAAAAATTATTTAGCACAAACTTTCACTTGGACTCAAGGGTGAATTGGTTAGATTTTGGAGGTCAAAGGTCAGCGGTCAAGGGAATGTTGTGGTCATAACTGCTGAGAGAACTTAAATTAATCAAAGTAACGCGATATTTTCACTCTTTCCTCATATGGACACAGTGTCTGCTGTCGTGTAACAAAACAGTATCGTCTTGTGTTTTATATGCTCTCTTGGTGAAGTAACATTAATCACTACGAGGGGGGGGGATACATTTTGTTCCCAGCGGAGATAAAAATAATTCAGCAAGGCAGGGACACAGGGACATATATACCAGAGGGGGTGTGGGGTGGGTACTACTACCCCCCCTCAGTCCCTGCTGGCAAATTACACCCAGAATGCAGTGATATTGGATGGTACAGTGCATTTACTCCTTACTAAAAACCTGTTATTTTGGGGGTGAATGAGGAGGGGCCATTTATATCTTTGAGGAGTTGAGAAATGTTTCTAATGTGTCTTGACATCAATAACCTGTTACCAGTCAGTCCAGTTCACGTTATGCCTGTGGGAATCATTCTGTATCTGCAGGAATGGGGATATCCTGAACATTTCCACTGGTCCGTTTTCAGCGAATAGGAAGGATAGCTCATTAAGAAAGCAAATGGCCCATCAGGCTGAGCAAACACGTCAGAAGGTCCAGGGACAACTCCCACACTGGAAAGATCTCCGCTCTCAGCTTAATATAATACAGTGTAATAAATCATTAATGGCTTTACTTTAGCCTCTTACACATGCACTAAAACTATTTGTGTGGAGTAGAATCCCATCCTGTCGATATATACTGCACGTTATTATCGAGTAAACATCACTCAGCAGAAGTGTCAAACTGTCAGTAGGGTTTCTAATTTCCTAGCTCGTTCACAGTTTCAAAGCCTTTTACTTACAAGGGTTGGAAACTGTAGTTTGGTATCAAAATGAGATTGACACGCTTGTGCAGGTTGTTGTAGTTTGACGTATACGAATAAGTCTAAAATCAGCTTATTTTTTTTCAATATTTGATGTTCTACTTCTAACGACGGCTGCCAAAGCTTTTTGTTGGCGGAAAATGACATGAACTGGACAAATGCATCAAACGAGAATGAACGAAGGTATCTGCTTGCTTTTGCTGCAGTCTTCTTTTCATGTTGGACTGAGGGAAGACTCGATGCTTCAGTAGGTACGTTTCCATCCAGCTGTATTTATTCACAAATTCAATTTACTCATCGAAAAAAAAAAACTCAAGTGGAAACACTGAAAATTGTAATCTCTAAAAGGTATATGTGAATAAGTGCAATGGAAAATGGAAACAGATTTAGTGAATAATTGTGTTAACAGTTACTTAATGCAAGAAACAGAATATTAGGTGGATAACAGCCATGAAACGCCACCATGTATGAGGAGTTGCAGAAAGACATGTTACACAAAGGAACAACATGAAACAACATTATATGATTAAGACCAGCGTTTCAGTTCAGTTCGGGGGTAAACGGACCTTACATCTATGAGCTCCTCAATCACTTATTTTATGAAATACTACATCTAACGGGAAGCTTTTAAAACATGATGATGAAGAACCATCTCTTAATATTGGCATAACAGGCATAAATGACCATTTTCTTGTGCCAATGAATGAATTTAATGAAAATTCAGTTAAAATTTGAGATAGATTTGGATGGAAACCTCACTACGCCGCCTGAGGTACAAATTGGTATTACGTGACAGGAGGCTAGCTGTTTTTACATGCTAACTTAATAGACAACACAATACACTGATGTCTTTGACATAACTTCAGAACTTAACTGTTTATCTTTTTTCATACATTTTTGAATGTTTTAAACCAAAAATATTACAGCTTAATATGGTATATTATAGTTCTTATCTTCTGTCCAGTTGCTGCTTTGCATGTCTTAATATCAGTTTTCTTATCTTATTTGTAGTGACACCATTTGCGACGTGCAATACCTGTGTTTTTATTCTCCCGAGTACACAGGTTGCCAATGCAAAACAGAGTTAACAACTCTCCACCTTGTGTAAATAGAGGTTGAATGACTGACACAAAGTGTGAACATTTCAACACATTATGTGTCTGCAGAAAAGCAATGCTCTCCGGCGTCTGACATAAACAACCTATCAGATCTCAGTTGTTATGGACAGAACAGGCATTGGAGTTAACGGCTCCCAGTGTTCGGTGTATGGATGGGCTTTGTCCTTGCAGATCTGTGACACTGAACCTTGACTGTGTCTTCTGTGCATGGCTTTGGTTGTAGCTTAATCTCCTTCATAAGCTGCCCCTGGGATGGCTCTCAGGTACATACTGTATTTCAGCCTAGCTTATCTTTCAGACCGGTGTCCTATAGCCCCAATGGCTGTGATAATGTACATGGTTTCAGGTGTGTGCCCGTCAGACAGGGAGTATGCAACAGACTGTATTTCAAAGCCTTGTTTGTATTTATCACCCAGACAATTATGAAATCTCCTTTGAGACGTGATAATGATTTGTTATTTCTCTTTATGGGAACTGCATTTGTTTATAGTCGTGCCTGTGCAGGTTGTGCTTGACTGACATCTCCTCTAAGCTCTCAATTACAGTTTTCCTTTGTTGACCTTTTCTCTCTGCAGACAAGTGTGAAGGCATTTTGTAATGTGTACTACAACAGCACAGCCCTGCACCCAGTCTTGTTAACCACTGTTAGGTCATTAGTTTGGTCGTTGTGGGGAGGAACTGAAGTTATTTCAGTTCACATTTGTGTGCTGACAATGTGAGCTGGCTTCTAAACCTGATAGCTAAAGTAATTATGAAAGTGTCACTGGGATTTTCACCAAATCCAGAGAGACATTCTGTACATACGATATGACCTCTGAACTTGAGCTGAAACAACAGGCACTCTTTTTTTTGTGTCCGGTTTCCCACAAATCACTAGAGGAACTCAAAGCAGGACCATTGTGACCGAATTGGGTTTTGTTTGTTCGTACCAAAGACTGATTGAATAAATTGTTTGGTTCACTCTTCTATTGTAGGCATGGAGCCAGAATAATAAACTGTCCGTCCGATCGTCTGTATAGTCTTCACCGGTCCTTTTGCTTCAAAACTGACCCCAAAACAAGTGGCAAGCTCTGGCACTGGAAAATGAAGCCAACATGCCAAAACCTGCAGTTCCATGAATGGCCACTTGAGGTTGGCTCAAAAGCGAGTCAATCCCCATAGACCCACATGTTAAAATTCCCAACTTTACAGTATAAATAAATATGTTTACAGCCTGCTACGAAAATGTTTATGGGCCTTATAGTTCATTTTCACAGTTCATAACAACTGTACAAGGCGTACATTTTTATCTAAGTCACCTGTTTTAATTATATAAAGACTTAAAGCACCATGAATCAGTGAAGTAATTCAGTATTGCATTATATTAGCCAGCATGCTAATTAGGCCAACTAGTACTAAATTACATGTTAATACATTGCGTGACATTGACATTACTATTATCACACACAGTTTTATGTACTAACATTTATAAAGTAGCTGAAATTACTTGGTGGCGTTTTCAGTAAGTTAGCGTTAGCTTAACCAGGTTTCACTCCTCGCTTTGCCCCAGTTCCACCCTCTTGTCTAGAATACTGTCTCTTCCGGCTCCAGAATCCAACATGGCGACGGCCAAAATGCAGAGGTTCCACAATGGCAGTCCACAAACCAATCCACTTTCTATACACAGTCTATGCCCCAAACCTTAGCCCAGTTGTTTCTGCGTAGCCTCCTACTTCAGGGATGATTTGGATTAGGCAGCGTTAGTTGACTGAAGGTCTGCATGAATATATGAACTTAAATCCTTGGTAACTGGTCTAAGAAACATTTCCTGCTGAAAAGAGAAAGCAGCAAACAAGCAAGGTTAAAACATTTAAGTACAATATTCATTTTCAAGTATAAAGATATGAATATAAAAGTAAATGTAAAAGAACAGAGCGAAAAAGACAATCCAGTGTTGGATCTAAAACTCAACAATAGAGCACAGGCTTCTGCGAGAATTTATTCCCGGAATGGATTGTGTTTACATTCCCCACAAAGCTGCCGATTCCAATCCATGGGAATTGGATGAAAACATAGATGAGCCTCTAAGTTAATTAGCTGAACTGTATGGAGTCGTGGTAAATGGGAACTGTCACTCCAACTGTTATGTAATTCAGCCTACATGTTTGTGGTGAAGAAAATTAAATCAGTAAAGTGAATTAAACTGTCTAAACTCATACGCATCCAATAATCTAATCACTGGTAATGATGTGAACGCTGAAATTAACAGCATTGCTGTCATCTGAAAAACAAAGAAAAAGGTGGAATCGTGGAGACAAGAATAAAGATCCAGGGAGGAAAACCCAGCTGTTGTCTATTAAAAAGGAGGGAAATCCAGCAATGGAAATAGAAGCCTTATGCAACAAGCATTTTCCTATTTTTCCCTACAAATATCCGGCCAAAGTCCTGCCTCCGACTGACTGAGGAGATGCAGAGAACAACACTGAAATAAGAGTAGATGGGTGTACAGATATTAATATCTTTTCTCCTTTTCTACCTTTTTCCAACTCATTTGAAAGATTGTGTATTTTTCATTATGACAAAATGTCATCAGCTCTCATATTCTCGGTCACATCTTATATTGTCACTGTGAAATACAATAGGTTTATATGTCTCGATATAAACCTATTGTATTTCACAGTGACGATACAAGATAGTTTGTTTGTGATCTTAATCCCGTGCGAATCTGCAAAGCAAAAATTCCATGTGAATGCGCTGCATGAAACACAGACATGGGGAGTTATTTCTACAGGTTACACTTGTTCCGTGTGTGAATAGGGCTTTAGTGTTTCTCCAGAAAAGTTCAATGGAAGTCTATGGGAGCCAGGTTTTTCCTTCGCCCATCTGTAGTTGTTTCTTGGAGTAAAGATAAGAGAATATTTAAAGATACTATGTTAACAGTAGAAGTGGTGGGCGTACCGTGACAGACAATTGGTTAAAGTGGGGATTAATCCCCTCTTTTATTTACAGTGTTTTACTGTCTTTGTGTTTGAACCTTATGTTTGTCTCTGAGGTGCGTTCAAGCCTTATCAGATTGATTACAGATCTAAGATGAATGTGTCAGTAACTGCACAAAGAGGTTAAAGAGCCTGGCCTACCATCCCTCACCACCCCGGGGTGACAGCTTCCCCTGCCTGCAGGCTCCTCTAAGGCCTGCCGTGCGTTATAAGTCAATGAGATATTAATAATTAACTGGAGCTTTTTTCACAGTGAGACTAGACTCCCACGGCGAGACAAAGGAGCCGGCCGGGCCTCGGTCACTGAGCCCCTCGACGGTACTTTTCCACCCATGAGAGAGAGAAAGAGAAAGAAAGAAAAGGAGTGAGAGTGGGAGAGAAACTGAGAGCTAAAGCCCACAGATGGCAGGCTGAAACATAGCACTGCCTCTTAAATACATGAACACAGGCCCTTAGCCGTTTCAATGGGCATCCAATCCCTCTCGCAATTACCAATAGACAGGCTGCTTGGCTGGGGGGACTTGGGCCCTTGCCTGGTTTCTTCTGGAGCCATTTTTTCTCCTAATGGTTTGTGTGTCTGTTGCACATGTGTGTTCTCGTTCTCGGTATCAGAAGCAGGTGACTCAGTATTCCCTTAGCACTAAGGAAACACTGTGAGATGCACCCAAACACGTACACAAAGGCTTCGAGTATGCATCAGCACGGCTAATAATAACATGCTGATGAACAGACTGTGCTTCGATTTGGGTCACACTGAGCACTGCATATTGAGCATAAGAAACGGGACAGCTGTGAGGCGATGACTTGGGTTTACTTTTGTTAGAAATTGTCAAATAAACAGTTTTTAACAGGTAAAGTTTTGAAATGACTTGGCCCACCATCAAAGTTCAGGTTTGCGGTGTCCTAGATTCTTAACTGGTCCAAAATGTTGAGTCCCTGCAGAGACTTTAAAGGTCCCATATCTTAACACTTAAAGTTCTACCTGTAACATGTATATGTGTATATTAAAGACTTCTGTAATGGTGTTGACATAAATAAGAGTATAGATTTGATTTTTCCTCACTTTTATGATGACAAACTAACTAACCGATCGAGGCAGAGGTAGACCGGCAACTCCCGTGTTCTGCAAGGTAAGATTACTGTTTTTGTCAAAGGAGTCTGGTGGCTTTGAAAAGAGTGATAAAACGTCTTCATTTCCTCACCACCGAGGGCTGTCTGACGGCAGAATAAAGCGGTTTTGCTGCCGGCCCCATCCACAGCAGTACATCGCTCAGCTTCCCTGTCGATACTCCCGTCTGCTTCTCCAAACTGGGGTCCATGCCGACTCCATCTACTGCCGATAATACACTAACTACGGATAAGTACCTCATACAAACCCACTTGAAATAATCCGAACTAACCCTTTAATGACGGTATGAAAGTCCACTGCATCTTGTAATCTTTTAATCTCTTGAAATTTTCCAGAGTTGGTTCATCCGTTGCACTGAACATTAAAGACCGACTGCGCTTTCAACCAACTACAACAAAAACTACTCAACATGCATTTTTCTTTTTTAAAATACAGACGTCGTATTTGTGTGTAGCGCGTTTAAAGAGTCCCGTCCTTTTAAAGGTTTCGACAGACCGAAAGTGAATGCTTATAGTTTACCTCCTGTTCGTTTAGCCTCGGATGTATCTGTGGTTTGAGAAGGACAGAAAGTTTGGTGGGTGGTTTTGACAATTCAGGACACACACACACACACACACATACATACGTACATGCACAGAAGCACTGCTCAGATGAGATTTTCAGAGAGCTGCAGGGTGGAAAAAAAAATCAAGCGTCTCTTCATGCTGCTAACAGGGAATCCCCTTTGTTTGGTTCTCGATTGGAAAGAACCGTTAATCTGTGCTAAGTGTGAAAAAGTTTACTGCAGCTGTTTGCTGAGCGTGACTCAACATTATACAGACTTTGTACAGTAAATTGATAACGGCTGCCGCACGGTCACGAAGTCAGCAGAGGATGTGAAGGTTCCCGTGTTGCATCTGTCACTTCTGTTGCCATAACATGCGCATAACATGGTGGTTTCCCCAGCTCAGTCAGGGTGTTTTTCATAAGAGGCTGCAGCTGTATTATTTCAAGGGTGTTATCTGTGTTTTGTTGTGGTTTTGTAAATATCAGGTAGAAGAGAAAAGAAAGAGGATGGTGATAAAAACCAGGGTGGATCGTCTCAACTCCTCTTCTGAGGATCCTGATACGCCATCAATCCCTCCCATGACCTTTTATTTATAACACAGCCAGTCAAACTGTATTCACATTCTCACCCTCGAGGCCCAGACTCCTGCAACGTCACAGAGAGGCAGAAAATACACGCACTTACACACCTCCTTCTCCCTGAGGCGAGGGAGAAAGCTTTGTCTTCTGTCGGTATCTTATGTCACCCACAAGGCTTGGCTCCACATAAAGGCTGGAGTTATTGTCAGGCCAGATTCTCCTCCGGGTTATGCAGTCTGCTTGTGTGTGTGAGAAAAGGCAATGTTTTGGCTGAATGTGCTTTCACTAGTCTGGTATACAAAAAAAAAAGCACTCATACTGTCTCCATGTCTGGCAAACTGACTCCTAACCCCTTCAGCGTTGACACCACGCTGATACATGGGATTTGCCAGTGTCATACTCCTGTTGATGTGTGACCACTTGCAGTGGCTGCAGGGGTTTGTTTAAAGTCATTGACTTTCTCCCAAAAAGGTGTTAACTCCCATTAAAAAATCTTAAATGTCATTTGAGTTGGGGCTAAATATTTTCTCTTGCCGGTTTGCTGTGCTGGTAGTTACTTCTGCCAAGGATGGTATGTGATCACTTGCGTTAAAAGGGGAGGAGCCTGCAATATTTCAATTTAAAACATTGTAAGATAGGGCGTTTGCTTGAATTACATGATTGTGGGGCCTTTGCAGAAGTGTGCCCTCTCTGAGTTCTCGCTCTCTTTTGGTTATGAAGTGTTTTTGTATCTGACTTTTGACTTTTAGAAAATGTAAAATCTATAAACTAAAAGTGGGATTGGTGCAACAGTGCATTGTCTCTTTTTCTGCCACTAACACGGGGCCAGCACTACTTACCTCCACAAAGGAGGTTATGTTTTCCTAATCACTTGTCTGCGTGTCTGTCTTTCAGCAGGATTATGCAAAAACCACCGGCATGGACCAAGGACGAACCTATTAAAGTCTGGGGTTGATCCTGGAATTTTTATCAGTCCTGCAAAAATATAGTAAAAAAAAAATGTCTGTGATAAAAGACTACCTGCATTGTAATGAAATAGTGGAATCATTTTGTTAAAACAACGTGCCGTGCGTTCACAGTCAACATGTGAACATTTGGCCTCTCAGATGGATTCATGAGTCACCGATCAGTTGAAGGCCCAGCTAACTGTTAGCTACCAGCTACTGTTGATTCAGTGGCATCTGGTTGTTTGGTTTATTTATCACAAGTCATATCATCATCGCAGATTTTCCTCATATCGGCCTAATATGTGCACACTTTGCTTAGTATTCACTCTAAAAACAGATCTTGAACCCTGCTACTGCTTCTCTTTGCTTGTTGTTTCAGGAATGTTTCGTTGGCATTTAAAATAGTTTTGCTTATGTTTTAACATGTGCGGTTCGTTGTTTTGTATACATGCCGTAGATCATCTACAATCTCGACCACAACCTCAGGGTTTCCCAAAAACAAGCGCCGTGTGTGCGTTGAATCCGGCTGCTGTTGTCTGTCACTGCTTTTTTGACCGAAACATCCTCCCTGTACGTCACGCACCGTTGCCTCAGGTAGGACTGTTCGTCCTCTCCCTCATCTGCTCCTTATCTGCGGCATTTCTGCTGTGTCAGGAAAACCGCAGACTCGGCAAAGGTGAAAAGGTGAAGCAGAAGTGTGAATCGAAAATGGGAGTATGTGACAGCTTTGCTTCCTTCTGTGGATAAGTGTTTGTCTTTTAGTTTGTGGCAGAGTGTTAAGTATTAACCCGTGGGAAGGTTGTGGTGCCTCTCACCTCGCGGTCAGCTACCTTCACAACGGAGTCAACATACACACAGGTGACGCCTTTTTTCCGTCCGTTTGTCACCCGTCTGTATTCGGGAGCAAAAAAAAGGTGGGAGTTGCACTCGAATCCAACTGTTACACACCCTCCTCTTTCCTTCCTTTCCGTTTCTCTGTCTTTGTTTGACAAACAGCTGACTTTCACACACAAACACACTCAGTCACTGTATGTGTCACTGGTGTCCTCTTTCATTCAGTGCAGGTGCAGTCTGCCCTTATAAAATGTATCTCTATGTTATATAGAGCCAAGTATCGTGTTATATATCTTCCCATATGACACTCTGTAAGCCACTATAATCTTATATTGCCTGTCCAGTATAAACTTGATACTCATGGACTCAAGTGCACCTGACACAAACGTTTAATCCACTGTCATGTCACTGCACTCGAAGGGGATTAGAGGTGTTCGTGTCTGTTTATCGCTTGTTGACTGATATGATATGCATTTTTTTGTATTTGTTTGGAAAGCGATGCTTTACTGGTAGAGAGCAAGAACCAATCTGGAAAAGTAATACGCCTGCACTCACTCACGTGGGAACCTGTTGCTGCAGCTCAACGTCCTAGTTCAACTTCTACCATAGTGGTGTTTTATTGTGCACTTTGGGATTAGCAGCAACGTTTCAGCTAGAGGTCGACCGATAGTAGACTGAGCATCCAAGTCGAAGTAATAAGTACCTAAATAAATCAATCTGGATAACTGAACATCAAATTCAGTACTGGTAATTAATTAGACTGTCGAAAACTTGGTGGGAGCCATTTTTGACTTCTGAGCTGTTATTTTCCCTCAAATTAAATTATTCCAGTTTAGAGAAATAAGATTAACTGCCGATACCATTTGTACAATGTACTATCAGCGCCCAGTCTGTAATTCCATGTGCACTCACTTTCATCTTCAATAAACCACTCTACACAGTCAGTTGTTTCTTGGCCCTTTTGGACCAGATTTACTAAGTAGGGCACATTAGCATGAGGCTGCAACACATCCACAGTTTGTTAAATCTGACAAACATAATGTAAGTGTAGGTTTTATGCATGTGTTTCTCTCTGGAAACAGCATGACAGTCCAGATGGAGAAGGTTTCTACAGTAGAAATTGAAGTGTTAGCGGAGGATTCTAACAGTTTTAGTGAAATACTTAAAAAAAACGTCCAACCTGCTCGCGAAAGGGACATCTGGAACGCCGCTGTGGGCGAGGTGAATGCAGTAGGAGGAAAGAAATCCAGGTGACGGCTATCTGCAAAAACAACGGTGTCCACACCTCTCCATCGCTAACCTTTCACTGAGCGTCTTGAGTAAATCCCGTCAGAAGAATTATTTCTGTTTTAGAATGATTAACGTGCCTTTATTGTCACGGCATGGTCACGTAAGACCTTTAAAACAATACCTTGATGCAGTTGGGCATCAAGCCTTCGTCAGGAAGTCAAAGGAAAATTAGACCCATGTTGGAATAAACCCAAATAAAAATCCAAAAATGTACTGGGATTAATGTACTTTACAGTGACACAATACACAGAAGACGAAGACAAAGCTGCGTATGATCTTTGTGTTGGGTTTTGAGGAATAATCAGTTATCACAGTCGATTAATCTCCCTGTCAGTCAATTCGTCAGTTCATCATCACGTATGTTGATATCAAATTTCACGCCGCTTCTTTTCGTCTACACGTCCCAAACCAGGATCATTTCCTTTTTAACTTTCTGATGAAGCTGTCGGTTCTCAGTGGCAGCTGTGTTGAACTAGATTCTTGGCTGCTCTCCACCTCCTACCTCATAGTTGACCTCATCCCTTACATGAAGGCTGTGCACTGTCACTCAGGCCCGAGGACCAAACCTATCTGTTCACATGTATTGATATTGCATTGACCTGAAGGACACGCACATTACCTCATCGGTAACACAAGCTGCATTGTGCTGAATTTTGCATGGTCACATTGACCTGGTTACTCCTTCATTATTCATGGCAACGGGAGGAAAGCAGCAAAATGAATACACATGCATGCATATCTAAGAGGACGAGGCTATGGGAGATGTTAAGGAGCATCGGGTCGGAGGCAGGGAGCGAGACGGCGCGGTTTGATGCTGTTGGCTTCGCTGCTTGAAACGTTAGAGCCATGATGTGACTATCTGCAACTATCTCGCTTGTGTTCGTGGCCGTACGTGCGTGTGTGAACTCAATCAGTCCTCGGGCAGAAAAGGGTGCAGGAGTAATCCAGCACAGGAGACATAACACCCGGACCATTAGCGGAGCAGCTCACATAACCCATCGCTGGCGGCTGACAGACATGCGTAAACACATGGCACAGCTTCCACGTATTCACCGCTGCTTCAGTATTCAACACCTCTCCTTGCCCCCCCGCCGGCCTCTTCTTTCTGCCGCTACACTTGGGCGGCTCACAAATATTTGCCATGGTCCTTTGCGAGCTCTCAGAGGGCAGGATTAATGGCGGTGTGCGCCGCGCAGCCAGGGCCAGACAAAGCCGGCCCATCTGGAGCTCCAACACCATGACTGGGGGGACAGAGGTAGCACACAGAGGGGGATCTATAGGCATCATAAATGAGTCCTGGGCAGCCCCGCATATGAATGAAGTGGGCGTCCCCGTCTTTTGATCTGATGGGGAGGAAAAGGGGTCTTGCGTGCCGGGCCGGGGCTTGGTGCCACGCCAAATGGATCACATTTCCCCTACCAGCTGATTAAACAGCCATATCTGCGTCCATCGCTGGAGCCGGGGACATTTAATGGCAGCAGCCAGAGAGGAGACAGAAAAGCCTGCTATAGATTTCAACTATTTAGGAACCCAGGTGGAAACTATAGTCCGACTGGAGATTAGGCCTGTTTCCTCTCTGGTTTGCGATGATATTTTTGTGAATATTTTCTTATTAATTACTACATAGCATAAAAACATTCTCATCATACCTAATACCCTAACCCATCACTCCCACACTAGGTCAAAGAAGTAATAATAGTGACCTGTTTAAAAAGAAACCAGGACTGCTTACAAATAGGGTTGGGTGTTTTTTTTTTCTGACGTCTGTGCTTGAACTGATACTTTAAAAAAGTACAAAATGTCGGTCGACAACGTTACAGAACAGTAGATATAAGCTCTCATTTATTCACACCACTATTTCACTTCTGAACTCTTCGGAACTTTTGTTAAAGTTATTATATGTATAAGTTTAATTTGTACCATGTATGTACCATGTAGGCTTTTTATGTCCTGTGTAATTTGTATTTCTATCGTGTAACTATGTCTTGCTGCAAAACCAGTTGCCATCTAGGGACAAATAAAGTTGGAGGTGCAAAACATGTTTTTGTGTTGCTGTTTGGGCAAATTTAACCTTGGGAGTTGAATATATCATAAGTTTAGAATATACTTAAATATAAATGAATACAATACACATGCATAAAACAGTCACACAATAAATAAAACCTAAACCAACTTCAATAATTCAACAGTAACATTTAATAATAAGTTAATAACTCCAGCTTTAAGCGTCAGCAACTCTTTTGAAAAAAAAAAAAACACCATTTTACAGCTTTAAAACAATTTTTTTTAAGCATATTAACAGTGTTGAAAGCTGCTACTAGTTAATAGTAGGCGACCTGCTGCCTGAACAAGTGTAACATTGACTAGAGATGACAGTTTCAGCGCACCACGTGACAAATATTTCAATTTACAGGCCTCAAAAAGGAACCAGTGCCATATTGGAAATGAGTTTCATACCCAACCCTACATTACGGGTCATGTTTTTAATTCATGAGACATTCAACCAAAGGAAAAAAAAATCTATTTTTCTAATCTTTTATCAGCTTGTTTATTAATTTCATGTGTTCAGAACAGTAAATCTGTTCCAGAAGACTGACGGCATTTTAACACTTTGAGTAATAATGCGAGTTTCAGAGGCGTGAAGATGTGAGGAAAGAAAGCTGCGATTGGCGAAAGGTCAGAAACACATAACACAAAAACGACCCTGCGAGATTTTTAAATTTCTATTTAAAGCATGTTTTTGGACTCTGCTGCTCTAATTAAAGTCCCCAGTTGGTCTGTTTTTAGTTGCCTACAGACATTGAAAAACTGTGAAACACAACGTGGCAGCTGGTGATAGAAACAGAAAACATGCGCTACTCCGCGGGGGCTTTGGAAAGCAGCTGCACAGACACCTTTAAGTGTAGATACAACAACAGCACAAAATCAGTAGAAAACCATCATTTGTGGCATTCTCACTTGATCATAAAGATCATTCTGAGCGGACACAGAGCGGATTTACTTGTAGGATTCTACCCTTAAGCTCAATCATATCATCGTTTAGACTCATTTTGCACAGTGGTTGTCTATTTCTTCCATCTCTTAGCCTTCCTGGAGCTATGTTCCAGTTTCTACATTCAGTATTGTTCATGGGCCTGATAGCATCAAACTGCTGAGCCCTGTTGTTTACCAGCCCTTATGCTGTTTGTTCCTGTTTCTTCCTGTGTGACTTGTCCTGAAGTGTGTGCGTGTCTGCATCTCCACCCACAGGCCCAGTGATGAGAGGCACCCGACGGTGACGGCTGACGGCGCCGCGGACAACCTGGCTCAGGCTGTGGACATGATCCTGAATCACAGGGGGCACTGAAGGCGGCATGCACCCAGTCGCACGCCGACTCCGGCTGATGCAGGCCGGTTCCCAATAGTTCTTTTGAATAGCTGTTAAGTGTTGTTTCCGATGGGAAGGGTGTTCTACAGTGCGGTAATTTGTGTACCACGGCAAAACATTAAAATACCGTCCAAATTCAGTATATCCTGTATCTGTCACAGCCTATTGTGCTGCCTAAAATGGAAACGCCCACCCATCTGTTGCTCCACAGAGTGTAAAACAAGTTAGAATAAAAACTGAACAACTGTGACCCAGCTCTGCTTCAGAAAAGCTTCAAACCCTGTTGAGTTGTGCATTTGTCGGTGCATAGATAAGATACCTCAAGCTGACACAAACGTGCCTGTAACCAGCTGCTGACTGACAGTTTTGAAAAGAAATACTGTGTGTTCACGCTGCCTGCTAATGCCACGCAGTCAGATTCTTGTAGGAGCTACTGTAAATCGAGACAGTTAGTAGCCAAACTGGAAATGCACGCGTGAAATGTAGATGCAGTGTATTTTACCCAGGGTTACAGTTCAGAGGGACAGTTTCGCAAACATTTAGGTTTAGGTGTAACTAATAGTCAGACCTCAGGTAAGTGTCTCGTTGCACAAAGAGGTGTAGTTCTTGACTCATTTTCTTTGAATTCTGCATGAATTAAAGCCTGGAAATTGTGTCTTGAAATAGCAAAAATGCATCTATGTGTCTCATTAACATCTACAAGAATCCATGTGGAAATAAATCTCCATGACTATTAGAAAACCGAGTTGAAACGACTCATTTTGCACTTTCACGTGTAGGCGAGGCATCACGGGCTGAACATCCAGAAGTTACATGCCTTTACTGTAGACGAATAATACGCCAATAAGCTTAACTCAACTTCCATTATCGGCCTCCATGCTCGGGACATCAGGGACATGTGATGTCTGGAGATAAGGTGCAGCTCCAGATGCCAGATGTGGTCATGGGTGGATGTGAACCTTGGGGAGGGATTTTTTTTAACGATTGATTTGCGGAATTAATTGCACAATTTCTGTAACAAACGTCTGAGCATAATCATCAAACTCGGTGACATCAAAGACTCAAAGGACAATATTTCAAACGTGGATTGAAAATATTTTCTCTTTAATTATTAATATTACATCAGAAGGTGCTGTGAATTTGGGTTTTCAGACTTTTTTGCCACCTCTTCGAACTGCTGAGCTCTGATCGCTCCAGTAGAAAACCTTTTTTTTTACTGTATATGTCAAAGGGCTACTGTGGTCTTTAAAAACCCTTTCCTTTTTCATCTCTTCAGCCACGTTTCTCTGGCTGCGATCGTCGTAACCTGGTGAAGCTGCTTTAATATCACCTGCCATGTGTCGGTTACAAGGTGTAA
>JAPQRN010000012.1:19367411-19380900 GCA_037367275.1 Coranthus polyacanthus
GTGAAAACTGACTGGATTGTGTATTATGATATATGTATATTATTACTTTTATGAAGTTACATTAACTTAATTGTTGCTTTTAAATGCATTTGTGGGAAAGATTGATGTTGATCACCCAAAACGAAACCAACAGGGAGTCAGTAAGCGCTTAATCCGAATTTATCGGAGCGCAGCCGGTTAATGTGTCAGGATGTGGTTTGTGGCTTAACGTGGCCTCTCACATCAAACAAAGACACTTCTAGAGGTAATACTTTAAAATAGTTTTACTTTCATGTAATATGGGTAGGGTTAGGAAAGCAGATTTTGCTTCACGTCCGTTGCCTGTGTGGACATGAAACCAGTCTTGAATTGCATTCGTGATGATCTCAAACAGGTCTTAAACTTAACTTGTTGAAACGTGCAGAAACCCTGGACCGTACTTCAAAGTTCAGCACAGTTAAGGTATCTGAAAGAAACCGTCACATCTCCGATACTAAAATGAAGTGAAATTACACAGATACATTTGAAACTGTTTATTTGTATAGAAATATGCTCATGTTTTACATAACTTTGTAGTTACAAATCGTAAAAAGAATGAATATTAACGCTATTAGCATCACAAAGTTTCTCTCAAACACATGGGAGCGTAGAGCTCGGGGAGTAGCCCGATGTTACTGAGTGAAATGTTAAGCTCTTCAGTATACTTTACAAGTCGTGTGCGTGCGTCGTGTTGCTCAGTAAAGAGTGGGGGTTAACTATAGCTCTTGTAGTAGTCTCCATTTCTATCCATCATGTACCCATGTACTACTGAAGAACGTCAGAGGAACGGACACTCTTCCTAGTGAAGAGAATTTATACAAGCCTGCTGTGAATTCTCTCCAAACAGTACAATATCAGGGTAATCAGGGTTACAGAGAAAAATACAGACCCCGGTCTGTAAGTCACTAGCATATCGCGTTTAGATTAATCAGTTCAGTTCTTTATCCCCGACTTGAATCCCTTTGCACCAACTTCCTTGTTCTCCTGAGACACAGTTGAGATACCACACAGGGGAGAGTAGCTTTCAACAACACAAAGTCTCCAGTAATGAGCTGCTGGCTCACACAGCTCCCGCTCATCTCTCCTTGAGGAAAAAAAAAACAACAACAAAAAAGCCAAGTGCAGGTCGCTCGCTTTAGCTTTTCCACTTGCTTTGTCCTTAAGACTGTCAGTACTGTTTCCGGTATCGGCCGCTGAGCTCAGTTCCTCTCGATTTGCTCGATGTCGAGCTCGCCTCCAAGCTGATACACGTCCTTCCTCATGCTACACAGCCCCGCCCACAGAGGCTCACTGTCCTTCCCATTGGTCGTCCCCGGCGTCACGTCGTTCCAGTCCACGTCCTCGATGGTGGGGTCCGACGGCACGTTCCCGCTGATCTCGCCCTCTTTGGTCCGAGGCTCAGCGTCGTCCGAGCCGCGTTCGTTCGCAGGCGAGCGGCCGGTGTCGTGCTGAGCGCTGCTCCTGAGAGTGCAGAGGACCTGGCTCGACTCGCAGATGTCTTCGGCTGTGATTCCAGGGCAGCTGAGGCTGTGGAAACTCCGAAGTTTCTGTGGAATGACAGAGAGATGTATTTAGAGGCTAAAAATGTATGTAGCTCACAAAGAGTCAAGCTTACGTTTTGACACTTTTAGTTTGGTTCCTGATTTCACCTTAGTTTTAGTTCATTTTTCTCCATTAAATAGTTTTATTTCAGTTTCATTTTGAGCGACTGAGTAGTTTTAGTTTAGTTTTTATTTAGTGTTATTGTTCTTCAGGTATTATGAGGTGAAAAAACTAGGACGAACGAATGCATGACATCAAATATGATTTACAAAACAAACTTTTCATACTTCAAGCACATTCTGCAAATTATACTTAAATACAGAGCTTAGAAATTAGCACCTAGAGCTAAATCAAAAGTGAGACTTTAGTCTGTATTAATACAATACAAATGAAGCTGCAGAAAAACATTTACAACACATCAATTAAATAAAGGTGTGAACCACTAGGAACAAAGTAAAAAGTTTCCTTTTTAAAACCTTTTTAATTAATTAAATTAATTAATTAAAGTGTCAAAGGTCCACTCCTTGAAAAAAAATTTCAAAATTAAAATAAAGGAGGAAACAAAGGAGATTTTTACCTACATTTGTATTTTGTTTTATCCATTTTTTGCTGCTCGTTTTAATTTTAGTCCGCTATAATAACCCTGCCTCACAGCGGATGGTTCTCAAGACAGCAGGCACACACTTTAACAAATATGTAGAGCTTTGGTCTGGTCGGAGTCCATAGTCTCCATGGCGATGGCATATTTGGTAAGCAAATCAAAAACATTTCCCTCATGTTGGATTATTAGCCATTTCCTAACTAGGGCACAAACAAAACTAACAGCCATCCTATGAAAACAATCCCCCCACTGTACTCGTGTAGTATGTGAGTGAGTCTCTGAGCTCAGACCTGGACACTGAGCTGCAGCCACTACTATAGAAAAAATAACAAGATTTGAAGGGTATAAATTTAGCCTGCATTACATACTGGAGCAACTGGTGGTTGGACGACCGAGGCTGTGCGAACTGAGGTCCAGTAGGAACCCAGGCAGCGAGTGGCCGGATACCCCGAGGGCACATATTATTCAAGTCCGCTTTCTGGCCTTTCACTGGTGCCGCACAATGAACACATACATCTGGGAAACCCAGAAACGTCCCTCGGCAAATCCACATGTGCCGGTGCTGCTGCGGGCCGGCTCTGCGACAGCTGTGCACGCTGCAGTGAGAGGCTTTATGTTCGAGGCTTAGCTGTACAGCTAATGTGGCGAAGGCAGGACAGCTGCGTCATGCCTGACCGCTTCGCTGGAAGGACACGGGAGAATGGGGCCTCTGTGAAACCTCTGTCACTTGTGTCCTTATGTAATTCTAAACAGGCGTGAACTGTTGGGGATGCAGCCCACGGCCAAGTATCTATGTGAAGTGGAGCTGCAGCTAATCGATAGATTAAAACTGAATCCGCCTTTGTTTTCCGATGAATTGAGATATGTTTCAGTCGAGAAGATAACGAGAAACTGTAAAAGCTCCAGAGACGTCAAATAGTAATTTAACTTGTGGAAACCCTGAAAAAAAAACCCAAAAGACTTTTTAAGACCTTTTTAAGACCATTATGAATGCGATCACGGGGTTAGGGTTAGGGTTGACACTTTCACATTAATCCACGTCAGACTTTTTAAAGACCTGCAGAAACCCTGTTTATTTGTGTCTCAAAGATAAGTCTAGAATTAGACAAAGAAAAGGTGGAACATGAGCTGAACTTTAGAATAGGTTTAGTCTGTCTGTAAAACTGCTGAATGAATTTGGTGAGGATAACTTTTCACCTGTAATCTCATCGAACTTAAGACTTTTATCCCCTTCTCTACATCATGAATCAACACTTGTGATACTTGTGATACTGAGCTGCCAGCGGATTACTCAATCTTTTACTCAGAAACGTACTCATAAATGTAGTAATAAATTTACTACTAGTCAAATAATCAATACAATCTGGTGTAACTGTAAATAAGAACAGACCTGCGCAACTAAAGCTGGACTTCGCTTCCATTTTTTACGAATTAACGAACATTATGGTCTATAAAACGAGATCCGAGATTACCTTGTAATATAAAAAAGTACTGCAGACCAAACGCTGTAGTGAGGTGTTGATCACTGGAAGTAGATTTAAGAGGTGGACAGGCGTTGCGCGCTCTAGCTACGTATGCGTTTGTCTTTTATTGGATGACATTTTGCCCCTGGGGCCTTTTTCAACATCAGCAATCATAGTAGGAGAAACAGTCTGGTATGTTACAAAGGACACACCCTAGAAACACATCTGATGATGATTAGATAATCATGTTCCACCATTAGGGCAAGAAAAAACAATCAACTTACTTCAACCCAAGTGACAAGAACTACAACGTTTCATACTAATATATATATATGTATATACACATAACATTTAACTTTTAGAACTGTTTTTTGTTAAGTTGATTTGCTTATTTTATCTAAAACAACTGGATTCATTTTTTAAAAAGGTATAATATTTAAATTTCTGCGTTAAAATATCTAAACACGACGGGGCCTTGTGCACATGAATTCTAGCAAATATTTCCACCAATGCTGCAGATTCATGGCGTCATATTGTTACTAATGATACTTGCAGCTATTTCATGAGAAAGAAATGACCTAACGTGAATATCCATCACTTAAAGTAATGTGAATGAAAACACATGACCTCATCTGGAAACATCAGATAGATCGGTAACCGTAGTGATGCCGCGCGACTTCACGGCATCACGAACCGACGTCTTTTGTTTTTGTTTTGATTGAGAGACGCCTAGTGCGGAAATCGCATACTGTGCCTTTAATTACTTCAGACGAAGGAAGAGATTTACAGTGTGTTGTGTTCGATAAATTCGCAACTAGTACGTTTAGTCAATTATTGCGACGGCTCTAGATATGGAGACGTCAAAGTTCTCTGGACCTGTGAATTAGACGGGGAAGGATAAGGAAGGTGAGAATGTGAAGTTATGAACCGTCCCAGAGCAGCCGGTGGTGAGAAAGGGCTCTGCAGCACTACATCAAAAGGGGCCCTGCTGTATTCCTTGGCTCCAGTCAAGCGGGTACATTTGTCAGCACCAGGCCAGTGTCACATTGCTGCCTTCTGCTTTCGCACTTCAGTCTGGGCAGTCACATTTTTTTGGCCGAGACCATGGGACCAGACTGATAAGGCCACAAGTAGTCTGGGCTAAAACGGGCCATCTACGAGCTCCGCATTCAGCAGAGGAAGAGTTTCACGAGGAGAAAATCTCCCTTGACACTGTCCACACACAAGTTAGTGCACCGCTTAATAAGGGTCGTGAATAACTCGTGTAGTTTGCCTGCGACTGTCACGCCCGCCCCCCTCCTCTTTTAGATGAAATGGAGAGGACATGCAGAAAGTCTTCTCATCCATAATGACCTTGAGTCACCGTCAATAAAAGCTGATCAATAGCTCGTGAGGCCCGGCTGTGGCAGCGATCCACCCACTGAGTTGAATTTACAGAAATCAATATCTCTTTACCCAACACGCATCTCCCCTGTGCTACGATCCATAACCTCTGCCACAGCTGCTCCACTTCCTGGCGTTCGCGGAGCCGCGGCGACTCACACAGAGGGTAGCGGTTTCTGTCCGGGTGCACTACACCGCTGAGGCGTGTGGAAGAGAACACGCTTCAGACAAACACTCAGCACTCTGACCAGACTCTGAATAGTAAGGTGACTTTGACTACTTACAGGGTGACGCATGGAGCGCGAGGACACCTTTGAGTCATAATCCAGCTACGAGTAACTCTTCATGATATGAGACATAATAAAAATAGTCTGCACCGAATAATAACTTGAGTTTAATGTGGTTTATCTACAAAAAGTCCATTACTTTGTGATCCATTTTAAGTCCCGTTCTAAGCTCCGAGTCCTCTGCACAGACGTCAGTGTACAGGCCGCTATCGTGGGTAATACACGTACATTTCTTGACATGTTTAAATTCAGATTACTGTTGAGCACAAACAAACTTTCCCCCTTCGGCAGAGAATTTGAGAAAACTTTCCAAGTGTCAAACTCTGCACAGACATCATTCTGTTCTGTGAAAGTTAAAGATTAAAGTGAAGAATACTGGTTCTTAAGCGGAGGTGGACTTTAAATTAAAAAAAAAAAAACCCTGAAATACTGAAGTGTAGATACACAACCTCTAGAGTTCCTGGGGGGTTATGCACTAAACTATTTTCTTGGCCGGTGCAATAACTTCCTGTAGTCTCTTCTCATTGTTACGGTGACAACAGGATTCCAGTAATTCACTGCACACAGCCAAGAAATAGTAAATTGATCACCTCATCCTTTCAGGGCTAATTCTGTGTTTATGTCAAGTCCTGAAGTGCACTTCTCCACGTCTTGTATCCCGAACAGAGTCACTTGGTACAAGGGCTGCCCCTTAAATAGCTGACCAAATGTAATTGGATGAGAAGAGTCTTAGTTGAGCAGGTTTTGACTGGCCAGTTCATTTACACAGCTGATTATTAATCAGTGACATGCGTTCACACAGGAAATCCAAAGTTTGGGATCATTTTGAGAGAGAAAAAAGGAGGTGAAACACAAACTCTGCAAACATTCGGATATCATTCATCAACCTCACACACAGCTTATCATCTGAAACATGCAAGTAGTGTAACATTAGCCACTTAGCATGGCCGCTCGCTCGAACGTTAAGATAGTGCAGATAATATGTGTTATTAGACTTATCTGGGTGTTTGTGGGTGACGGGGAAGCTAAATTACCCCTGTTACTGCATGTTTAATAAATGTTCTCTCTATACTGCAGAATTTATAATGTGTTGAAATAAATTAACAAAGCATTCAGACAGCCTCTTTGCTAGTTGTTATGAGACACTGAGCATCCATTAAAGCGTTTGTGGGTGTTGTTAACGAGCAGCTCCCTTTAAACTTGAGCTTGTAAAATGTATTTTTATTTTAAAGGCTTATTATTACGGTTTTGTATTTCTCTGTAATGTAGCACAGTGTTCACAGCGTTAATAATACTTCGTCAGCCCTGGAGCTCAAACGTTTTCCCTCGCCCTTCATTACATGAACATCATGAAACGTGCAACGACTACTCGACTAATCGCTGGAACTGAAGACAACTAATCAGAAAATCGCTTGTCAGGGGAAGACCTGCATGGTACAGTTTTAAAAGGTCTATAAACAGCTTCTTTGCTTGGCTCAGTTTCCGCTACCTGAGCTAAAAGCAGAGCGCTCTAAACAGAGGAGCAGAGAACACAATGCAACAACATGACGAGCAGCAGGAAAGATCCAATACTAACAATCTAAGCACCCTGACGTTTCTCTGTGAAAATATTGTGTGTTGCCTGGCCTAAGGCTCCCCCCACGCTGACCTCGTCCCTGTTCGGAGCGTGTGTGTGGCGTCTGCTTGTCGTGTCACAGCAGCGCTGTTGTTAAGACACTGCTGAACTCTGGGTGACTCTTCTCAGAGGGGCCAAGTCCAGCCCTGTGTTTATGACCGGGCCGGTGTACGTGTGACACTTTACTATGTGTGTCTGTGTGCTTGTAAGGCAGAGATGCATGCCTGTCAGGATGTGCAGATAAAACAGATTGTCTGTTGAAAAATGGCTGACCTAAAAAGAAGATGAGACCGAGTAAAGCGGTTACATAAGATGAGTTTTTCGCGTGTAAGTGTCCCTCTTAAGGACTTGTTAATTCCCGCTTTGATTGAAACATCTTTACCTCTAGTCAGACAAATAAGAAAGGGCAAACTTGGTTTCATATGAAGTTTGACACACCCGCGTAAAGGAATGGGATGGCGGCATTCTTGTGATGATAAAAGCCTGCAGAAACGCTCGGAGGTGTTCTGAGGGAGAGCGGCCACAATGGCGTGACCTTAGCTGGAAGTGTTTGTTTACTCAACAATTACTGCAACTACAAAGTGTAACGAGCTGATGTTAGTGAGACTGATGGGCTTAGCAGAGCTTCCAGCTGGCATGACCATTTCCTGAATAAAAAAAATAAAAAATTAGGGCTGCAGCTCCTGTTCTGTCACTTGCTGAGCCGACGGCTGACAGCAGAGACACTGTAGCAGAGACGGTTTTCCCCTTTAGGAGACTAATGGAAAGCCCTGAGTCCAATGGGAGGAGTGAGCATGAGCACAGATTAGGAGGGATTGTTTTGCCCCATAGTCACCAAAGTAAATATCAGACCCATTTTTCACAAACCACAGAGTAAGGTTTCACTAAGTCCTGTGACCCTCATTGATAATGTTTCCTGTTGTTGTTGGAAAGGCATCTGCACGATAACGTATGTGCAAATTGGATAAAACTTTTCAGACATGTAATGTTACGGACAAGGATATTTATTTATTCATATATTGAGATTACTATTGTATATGTTTACTGTTCATTTATTGGTTATTCTTGTTTTATCATCTCATTTGTTACATGTTCAAAGTATGTCTATTCCAATCTAATCGAAGTATTCTGAATGTTCCGACACTACATTGTCATTTTCAGACCGGCAAATCAGGAGAAATGTGAACTTGACCCAATGTAAATGCTCTGTGAATACATTGTGACACACTCAGGTGAAGTGTGTCAAATATACTGTTATGTTATGAGTGTATATTGTGCTTTCAGTGATCTCAAACAGGACATTTACTCCTAACAGTTTAAAACGGACAGATTGCAGCTTTGTTGTCAAAATATGCTGTAAATGAACCACTTTAATATGATTTGTTTTACTATGAGACACTTGTTAAATACTAACCTGGGTCATCTTGGCCAGGTCCAAAGAAGGCCTCTGTTTGTGTGTGTCAGCTGGTCTCCTGCGCTTCACGCCTATCTTCTTGTCGTTAAGGACGCAGGGCTGTGAGCGGCTTCGGGCCAGACCCCCCTGCCCACAGCGGCGCTCCAGTTCTGGAGTGGAGTCGGGGGAGCTGGGGGGCGAGGGCCCACGAGGCTCAGGGAGGCAGATCTGTTCATGAGAGAGGTAGAGGGGCTGTGCTGAGGAGGGTTCAGAGGGCAGGGGCACGGAGGAGGAGGGCGTCAGGCCGGTGAAGGCAGAGGGGCAGGGCAGGCGCTGGGCGAAGCAGGGCAGCTCCAGGGTGTTGGAGCGGGCAGGGAGGCTGAAGCTGGAGCTGCGCTGCATGGCGGGGAAGCCGAGCTGGGAACCGCCGCCTCCGCTGCGCTGGACGCTGCCTCCGCTGTGACACCTCCTTTTCTCCACTGTCGTCCAAACACGAGAGCCCTGCGGGCGCCAGGTGGAGCGACAGCTGCCCAGGTCGTCGGAGCAGGACAGGGACCTGCACTGCCGCTTACTTGGGGGAGCAGTGGAGGGTGAGGAAGCAGCCTCGGTCAGGCTGAGGTCCTGCAACAAGCTAGTGATTGTGCTCGAGGTGCTGCCAACATCCCAGGCCCAGTGGGCAGGACTCTGGTGCACCTCAGGCAGGCTGTCCCACAGGCTCTCCAGGCTGGTCCGAACTGGTCTCTGCCGTATGGCACAGCTGTGACCCACCTCACACCACCGGCTTGTCTCTGCAGCACAAGATTCAAAACATTCATTAACCTTCATTAACCTTTCTAAAATATTCACAAACCTCATAAACTGGTAACATACTAACCTAGAAAAAAGTCAAGTAAATGTATCCCTTATGTGGATAAAATCTGCTACCACGGTGCAAATAATGTTCTGTTACAATACTGATCATATGAAACATTTTATAAACAGTTTCTAGATACAGAGAGCAAAGGGGGGAGTCAGTTTGACTCATCCAGTGAATGGAGAAAAAAAAATCAGGTTTCTTTTTTACTTGATACAAAACTGTACTGAAGTAATCCTGCTCCACATTGTCCACAGTAGCCAATGTTTTTATCATCATATTACTCATCTCTGTAGTGTACAAATAAGTATGCCATGGTAAATGATGGGCTCAGATTTATTTGTCAAAACTCTGTAGAGGAGAAAGCGTCCAAGCTGAACATACTCTTTTTGTTAGCTGGCTTCTCTAAAACTAATAACTGCAATTACGCACGTGTCCAATCCGATGACCAATCACAAACGTGGACAGGTCTAGAGCCACATATTTCTCACAAGAACAACAAACTACAAGTATAATCCTGGACAAACATGAGGAATTATATTTATGTATTGTATTAAATTAACACATACATACATACATATATTCTGGCGTTTTTTTCCTCCTGATTTCGGCTCCTGTAGCTTTTACACCCCGATTTAACCTGAAATTACCTCACTAACACCAAATCCTATTTCTTAGTACAGGCCCGTGGTCATGGGAGGTCAACTGAACTTCATTTCATGCTTGGCAGCTTTAACATGGACAGCATCCATGACACAGCTCCAGTCTGGGTCATTTGCACTTTGTAATGACACTACATGCTGCATTGTGTAACTGGCACTAAAAATAAATCTCATCCTCCGGGCACTGCTTCAATGTGTGCCAGCAGAGCCGATAGTGAAAGAGTTCAGTGTCTAACTGAACAAGCCTGGTCTCTGCTGGAACAAGCCTTGATAAAATGTCAATAACCCATCATAAACATTCAGACTGAAACCTTACGTTGGCGCAGGGTAACTCGCGTCAAGTTAAATCTGCCATTTCAGATCAGCTCTGCACAGGCGCCGTAGATAGTTTTCACGAAAACACCTGTTACTGCCACAACAATAACGCTCATGAATTACTGAATGGGTCGACGAACTGGTCAGTCAGCTCTGAGTCAGACACAGAGAAGCCTCTGCCCACTCCGAGTATGCAAAAGGTCTATTCTTCTCCACTGAAGATAAAATCCCCAAAATACCATTTGCAGTGCACAGCGGGATGAAGAACAAAAGGCCAGTGTTAACAAACACCTACTGGTGCTGGCGCGCTCTCTGCTAGTTATAGTTTATGCTAAGTTACCTCGCAGAACACTGTTCATCTACAACATTATAACATTACAAAATCTATGTCACGTGAGGCTTTTGATTTGTGACAATATGCTTTGACGAGTGGACGAATACCATGAGATTCCTGTGACTGATAAAGCTGCGAACACTAAGTAATTAACGCACACCCATGTCGGCACAAACACCTGTCAGACCCTTCATTAATGCCACATACAGAGACTGGATTATTGCTAATGCCCGGTTTTTAATGGGTTAAATGTACAAACACAGACACTGATGGAAAAAAACATATCATGTATGTACAGATGAATGTTTGCAGTACAAGTTAAACTCTCGGTGTTAAATGTTAAATGTTTGTTGAAATGCCTTTAAGCTGTCGAGTCAAATAAAGGGAAGAACAACAACATTTGTCAGTTTTGAACTGGTGGGGTTATAAATAAACGTTCTTTTACTCATTATGTGAAACCAATCAGTGCTGTTGGTTAAATTAATTTATTTTATTACATATCAGATTTTAAAAAATGATGCTGAATGTCAGATGTGATACTGATCGACTCCTAATGATGCACACATACTGTATATCAATACTATACAGACTAAAGAAATCTCACGACATTTCAAGTTTCTTTTACAAAGGCAGCTCTCATCGCTGGTAGATTCGGCCATTGTGGACAGCGTTGCAAGTTTATGAGCATAAAGCCTAAATTGTATTCACGTGATTTTTGCAGTCACTTGCCAAAACAGTAAAAGATTGCCAGTCAGATTAAGAAAACATTAAAACCACCCACCCCTGTGTGTAAATGTACATACTGATGAGATGCAAAAGCAGACTCTTACCCATGAGTCCACAAGAGAAAAGGGCAGTCCCCTGGGTCATGGTCTGTGCCTGGAACTGCGGAGATGCAAAGGACAAAAACAAGTAAAACAGATTTGCATTAAATGTGCAGATGGCTGTTGTAGCTACTAGGAGACAAGTTACTAATAAACCCAATTTGTGCGTGGATCTAGCAGTTTTAAGAGTCTGGCATAGGATATTTTTAAAGCTAAACTGGACATTACGCATCAACAGAAACAAGAGAAAACCCCACTATAAATGCCTCCCTCTCTCTCTGTGATTGACGCTCAGCCCGGAGCATGATGACTTCATTTCACGTGGCTGAGAGGGCAAACTCTGTCCACATTTGCGGGGGAATTTTCTCACTCTGTGCTGCCAGAAAGAAGATTCCGACTGCAAAGATCCTGATTAGAAAATGAGTCAAGAGTTCCCCGGCCTCGTGGAACTAAAATACACTATTGTGATTTTGAGTGATGTCAGTGAGAACACTGACGATCGGAAACCAGATGACAAGCACGGGTGATAACAGTTGGCAGCTATTAAGGCGCAATTATGAGTAATTGCAAGTAAAATACCCACTCTTGCCAAGTGGGAAATGTCAAAATAATACTTTTGACATCACTTCTTCGGATTTGTCAGAACACACCTTTAAATTTTCCAACAAATGTGACTCAGGGGAGGCAAAGATTTACAGTGTACAGCTGACGAATCCTGACAAAATGGGGAAAAATGTAATGTAAAGCCATTACACTGCTGCGTTTTCCCTAATTCATAAAAGTTTTACATCTTCCCCTCTTGACAAGCACAGCTGAGTTCTGTTTTCAAAAGTGCAGATGAAAACTCTGTGACATGAACAAGCCCACACGTGTAGAAAATAAACTCTTACCCGGCCCAAATCTGTCCTTTTGGATGTTACATCGTCGGCGCCCTTCTTTTCCAGTGTTTTCTTGTAAATGATCACCATGGCAACACACATCCTTGTCCCATGCTGTTCCAGTGTGGGCAAATAAAGCTGCAGGCCATCTTGACGGGCATAGTGCGAGCAGGCTGGTTTCTCATAAGCTTAAGACTTGCAGCCCTCGACTCCTCCAGGAATGTGCTTCACTCCTCGGTCAAATCCTGAGTGGACACATGAAGATGAGCCAAGGATTAGAATTCAGGACATTTCTCACATTCTGTCGACCATATAAGCCGAGACAAATCGAGGAGAAGAAAGATTCCCCCGGCTGGAGGAGATCAATGCAAACAAATCCAAAGCTCTTTTGAAGTAATACTTCATCGAAAAACTATTTTTAAGTATCAAACCTTCAGTGAGCTCAGAGGTGGTCCTCACTCTTAAAATCGTGGCTCTACCAGTAACTCACGTCTAATATGGAAACAGTTTATTGAGCTACAGATGAATGATAAATTGCAAAAACATGGCATTAACACAAATTTTCTAGGAGATATTCTCTATCCCTTTCATTTAGTGTTGCTCCAGTTTATTCAGTGACCCCTGACACCCTTGACCACCACTGAAATATATGCGTTCATTATGTTTCTCCACTCATTCTTTTTTCCGGGGTTAACATTAGATTTGTGGGTGGAGGTGCCATGTATTCAACTATTCTGATAACTGATTAATCCTTTAGTTTTGTAAACAAACATGTCAAAAGTTCACATGTTGCAGCTTCTCAAATATGAGCGTTTGATGCTTTTCTTTATGTCTAGAAGGAAGCCTAGTAAACCCATTATTTGGGGGGTTCTTGATTGCTAATGGAATTTAAAAAAAGGGGAGGGAAACATTATTTTATGTATGTAGTAATGAATTATCAAAACGACAAGGGGACTCTCTTCTTCTCATTTCACAGCATTCTTAAACCACAAATAAAACCACCTGTTTTCCTCCTTCATGTCAGTCGTTGCCACTGGTTAGTTTATTTATTTATTTATTTATCTGACAGTTGCCATGGAACCGCAGTCTTCGTTCTAATTTCTATGTCTATTTGTCACCACCTGACAAACCAGTCTCCTGTGTTAAAGGAAGTGAAAAACAATTCCAGCCTCCACCCCGTTTTATGGATCTGCTCCAAAACTTGGAGCACATCCTAACCTTTCATGAAAATCGGTGCCGTAGTTTTTGCATAATGCTGACAGACAGACAGACAGACAGACAGACAGACAGACAGACAGACAGACAGACAGACAGAGACAGA
>JAPQRN010000012.1:19406100-19424006 GCA_037367275.1 Coranthus polyacanthus
ACATATACCTGAGACTGAAAAAACCTGTTGATTCTCTATGTTGAATTTCACATACCGTACATGAAGTTACCTCCAATCTGTGAATTCAAAGAACATAGCAAGACTTTTGAACTTATAATCACTAAAAAAAGCAATAAAACTGGCAAACCGTTTGGTGAACTCTTAACAACTAACTTGCGTTTTTCCCAGCTTTCTTGCTTTTCTTTCTAATATTTTTGCATGTACTGTTTTAAGTTCCTCCTCCTTTGTAAACACTTGTGTTCAGCACCTTAGCTTTTTTGTTATAGTTGAATGTTCTTCAATAAAAACGTTTCGTTTATTACTTTTACCCGTGTGACATTCATTTAACATTTATTATATTAGAATTTCAAGTGCCGCACTTAAAGGCAATTGTACTTATATCCATTTCAAGCTACTTTGGAGTTCTGTTTTACTACATTTCAGAGGTCGTTTTTACTCTACTACATTTTTCTGACATTGATGCTTTTTACATAAAAACATATGCGCTTATATGACATGGTTCTTTAACAATAATTTTACTTTTGATGCTTTAAAGTACATTTCGCGGATAAAACGTTTGCACTTTGGCTTAAACAATATTTTGAATTAAGGAAATGTGTTCATGACGGAGCTGTGGCATTTCTACCTTTACTTAAGCGAAGGTCACTTGTAATAATACCACAACTCAAATTTTCCGCGTCTTCTGAACCTCGCATAAAGTCGCAACATTTCCCACGTCGCCTGAACGCAACGCGGCACTCTGGTCTTATCCAATCGCATTGTGCGCTGAGCCAGATGATTGGTGACGAAGGCAAGCTAGCGTTTATTTTGGCTCTGCTGCTCATTTGTCTCACTGTCGCCGCCATTAAACAACACGGAGGCAATGTAAACCATGGAGTGTCGCGGATTTGCATCATGATTCGAGGCGCACAGAGGCTCCGGCAGGCCGTGGGTTTATCTGCGAGAGGTTAATGTGTCCATAAAGGTAAACATGTGAGAGAGCAAAGAAGTTAAAAAGTCGGATTGGGAAAGGTTTGATAGAGCAGGAGGAGGAGGAGGAGGAGGAGGAGGAGGGCTGGACGCGAAGGGTTTGTTGTGGTTTTCAGCAACGCTCGAGAAACGGACACAGCGGTGAAATGGTAAGCGTTTGACATATTTTTGACGAACTGTTTGTTTTATTCACTTGTCGACGTTGTGTGAGATGTTTTGTCATCGGTTTAAGTTTACGATGCTTGTGTACGCTATCTGGTTAGCTCGAGAGGGCTAGCAGGCTAACGCCAGCGGCTGAAACGTTAATAACTAGTTGGAAGGAACGCGAAAAACCCGTCAAGGCTGTTAATCACTATCCATTTATTTATAATAACCCGTTGGCAGGAAATGTAGTTTTTAAATCACATCCTAATCTCAGACTAAGGACCGATTAGATTAGGTTGGACTGCTAAATTCATTTAAGATACTTGGTTAATTTTAATTTTGTGTTCCTTCATCTAGTCTGTTCACAGTATTGTCGCGTTTTTATCATTATATTACTTAGATCCACAGATGTTTTGTTTATACTTAAAATGCCACTGGGTATATGTCCCCACAGACTGACCAACCAAAGCGACCCACAATGACAGAACAGAAGATAAAGTGGGCCTGTGACTACTGCACCTATGAGAACTTTCCCTCCGCAATTAAGTGCACCATGTGCCGCGCACAGAGGTCCAGGGGTCCCATCATCACTGAGGAACCTTACAAGAATACCCCAGATCTGGACCCTAGTCTGGGGTGGAGTCTGGGGTCCCCCAGAACTGAGAGTGGCAGCAGCCTCCTGATCTGTCCTGACTCCAGTGCCAGGCCCAGGGTCAGGTCAGCCAGCATGGCTGAGTTAGCTAATAAGTGGTCCTGTCAGATGTGCACCTATCTTAACTGGCCCCGCGCCATTCGCTGCACACAGTGCTTGTGTCAGCGCCCCAGGACCTGCAGCCCCACTGAGTCCCCTCAGACATCGGGCTCCAACGCAGGCTGTCGTCCTGCTCTTCAGTCCCCGGTGGACACCTGTGAGGAGTACAATGATAGAAACAGACTCAATACCCACCAGCAGCACTGGACATGCACTTCATGCACTTACCAGAACTGGCCCACATCTACAAAATGTGTGGTATGTGACCACCCCAAGCCCAACAACCAGGAAGCCATAGAGCTAGCCGAGTCTGAGGAGCCATCGCCCATTATCAACGAACAGGACAGAGCTAAGTGGAGGGGTAGCTGCAGTGGAGGCCACGGCCAAAGGAGGTCTCCTACGTTGCCCAAAACAGAGGTCAAAATGGACTTCCAGCGGATAGAGCTGGCAGCTGGAGCCATGAGCAGCAAAGAAGAGCAAGAGGTCGACTTCAAGAAGCTAAAGCAGATTAGAAACCGAATGAGGAAAACAGACTGGTTGTTTCTCAATGCATGTGCCGGTGAGTAATTTTCTGTTTACGTTACTATCAGGGCTTAAACAGTGGATTAGGTCGTTGATTAATGTATGATTTATTTCGATAGTAATGTTCTCTCTTCAGGCTTAGGGAACTTGCAAAACATTATCAACATAAACTGATCATGTAAATCATTGCTCGTTTTAGCTTGAACTGTATCATTCTATCTCATGCATCCCATAGTACTGATCAGGGGTGACACTGGAGTATCGCATCACTTCCTCTTGTGATGCATTATTGATACACTGGCGCTAATATACTTTTATTAAGACCCACAGCACACATGAACATGGAAGTTGTGGTCAGCTTAGTGCCTCTTAATCACATACACTGAGACTCTGTGCACTTATTTGTACATTGCTTCATCTCAGTTGTCAAATTCTGTCAAACTGACGTCACAATGCGATGAATAAATGCATAGTCATAATACATTGTTTTCTTCTGGGCTACATATCATGATGATATCGCACTGTGAGTTACTTTTGTGATTCCCAGCCCTAGTATTGATTACACATTTAAGAAAGCAGTTATGTCAGCGTTGTCCTGCTCAGTCATGATGGAGGAAAACGCTGCTTTCACAGTCAACATTTTACTGGTCAGGCCCAAGATATAGTTTCCTCCTGGTTGTTTTAATCTCTGTGCAGATGGTGCCTCTGAATAGGATCATGCTCCATTGTTTAGACCCCAAATATTAGAGTACAACAGGAGTTTTGACCTTAATTTATAAGCCGTGGGCTTGGCAAGCTCTACGAGAGTGGATTTATTTTACAAGATATTTACGCAAGGACATATTTTGCTGCAGTAGGATGATACTTATCTTTATCAAAGCACAGATATGCTGAATGGCATAATAAAAATGTTTGACTTAATGGCTAGTAGGAATTTGATCCAGCTCATGAGTGAACCCCTGGCTCTGCTTTCCTGTGCCACTGAGAGCGTCTTTGAGAAACTGAGAGGGTGTGAGTGCCTCCCAGCCGGTGGGGATGAATGGGCCGCCTGGGCAGCACAGGGAGGGTGAGTCCGTGGACCAGAAGCTGTCCTGGCTTGCAGTCAACAACCATGTAAACAGTGGTGCTTATGTGCTCAGCCGGGGGGCCCAGGAGGCAAAAATAGCCTTGACAAGACATGAACTTGAGTCAACAAGAAAGCATGAACGCAGCACATGCTCAGCGTCCTCCTGACCTTTGCACTGGTTGCCCTCTGTAGCTTGTTTTTCTTGGGGTCACAGTGAGACAGGTCTTGCCACTCTTGTCCTACATCTACCTGACGGAAACATTTCCAAGCTGTTTTCGAGTTACTTCTTGACACAGCTGTCCCTTTTTTTTTTTTTCTTCTTTTTTAAAAAAATTCATATTATGTGAGCACACTTGTTTCAGTTATGTTGCGTGTGCTTCAAAGTGTTTGTCAGTGGAGGAAGTGCCTGAGTCAAGCTGCACATTACAGCGAAGCAAAGCACTTCCTCAGGCTCCGCAACTTGATCTCACTTCACTCTACTGTTTTCCGACACGAGCTCTGTATTTAGGCTAAAAGTGAATGATCCTATTGATTCTAATTTTCCATAAAAGGAAACAGCCACTGTTTGTGTAATATTGTTCTTTTGTTCGCCAAAAGACTGTAACTGGCCAGTTGCCATTGCAGATGATATAAGTGTATAAACATATACATGGACTTTCATATTACTCTTGATGGTGTTTACAGTTTTACAGGCTGCAAAAACACAGAGGAGGGGCTCTGTTTGTTTGTCTTTAGGCCCTGAAAATGTTCTTGTTGATTAGCAACAGTGAATTCTTATCTAATTGGAACAAATTGGAGCCATGGATACAAAATTCACACATAGAAACCCTTCTGGGTTTCAGTGTATCGGCTTCTGTAACTGCAAACGTTGGCTTGCCCAAGCACAAAGTTTTGCATTGTGCTTCACTGATTCTAACCACTTTGATCCTGATGTTAAGCAGACAGTAGTCATGTTTTCCCAATGGCCACAATCGCTACCTTTCCATGGGCATATATGGTTTTTATTATTGTGGTTTCTTTTGCGCTTTTTATTATGAATATCTTGTCTGTTTTTACCTGGACCTAGAGTCTATAAATCAAGATTGATTGATATGATATGATATGATTTACAGACAGTATGTGCATATTAGGAGCATTCTTTGGACATGTATACAGTGCATTCAGAATATGTGTCTCCGTTGGGGTTTTATTGCAGGTTGCGACACACAGTCTCTTGCCTGTTTACGGTCTGCTCTGTGCTGTGAACGTAAACCAAATGGCCAACAGTTTGCAAGGCTGGGGTAGAGATACATGCCCAAAAGAGAAGTCCACATTTCTGGTTGGAAGGAGAAACACCTGCTTGGATAGCCACACTTTTTTGGATGTGTTCAAATATCGTAACACTGACCTTTTTAAGACAGAGGTTGAAGGAATGAAAGACGAGCAGTTGATAAAGTTTGACCGTTTTAAATCCTGTTTAATTTTACATTAATTGGAGTAGGCACAGCTTCATGTAAACAGGGCTACTATTGGATTATTCATTTTCTTTAGCCATTTAAGGGTTTAATATCATTTTCAGAATAAGGGCAAAAAACAGAATATTGTTCATGTAAACGTAGTCATGGTACATGATCATTCAGCCTGTTGTCACTTGGCTGAGGGACTAGATGTTAAACCCTGACTAATATTATCTTGTGGGGTAGAAAGGGGCAGAACTGAAAATGTCAGGATGTGCCGAAAAGTTAGACTTTTGATCCTTTGTTGTTGACACTTTTAATCTTTGATGGACTTCAACAGTGAAATTTTTTTTTTCGGTGTGAAACAACCAAATTAAATCTGTTAATTAGGCCCCATTTAATTTATTAATCCATCTTCCAGCTTACGTCTTATGAGATCTTCAGCATTGTACTCGCCATAATCATTTGGCATCAATTAAAGGCTCAGTGTTTGTAAATGAACATCCAGCATGTGTAAAAGGATACACTGTGTTCTTGGCACGTTGAGGCCCATGTCCTCTCAAGGTAACTTGTTCTAAATGTCCTCTCCTCTGCCTTGCCAGAGAACATCTTCACATGAGGCAGTTTTTTAAAATTAGCCAGCACTGCGGCCTTCACTGTGCTTCCTCGCTGCTGCTCATTTCACTCATAACAGATGTTGAGACTACTGGGTCCTCAGGAGGGGGAGGACGCTAATCTACACAGACTGTCCTCTGTCTGACACAGCACTCTCTGATAGTCATTATAAGCTACACTGTTCTGCCTGTTAGCAGCCTGACACTGTGATAACTGTTCTCACACTGGGGCTAGCTAGTGGCTGCTTCCAGAGGTCATCTGAGCTGGAGATGGACGTCAAAGCCTTGCTCACTCTCTGTGTTCCTTCCATGTAGCGACCCCCAGCTGAATCAGAAATGCAAATCCCTCGTAGATATTAACATTAATTGGCAGCGACTACGAACAGTGCGTGTCTGCACTGCAGTGTTTGATTGACATTTCTGTAGTCCTTTCATTGTACATGGCAAGCTGTCTGTTAACATCTAGCGTCGATTACGAGCGAGGACATGGAGCTGGAGCGGCTCCAAAAGTCAGCCTAATCCATTTACAAAGCACAGGCCTGTTTTAAAAGGATTCCCATTGCTTTCTACATTAATTTGCTTTCTTTAGACATGTTAATATGTCTCATGATGACAGGGGTGGGCTCTGTAAAAGCTTGAAATGTGACGGGTGTAAAATATGAATTGCTTTTGGAACAGCCCTGTCACCTATGCCAGTATCAGACATGACGCTCTAAATGCCTGAAGGGTGACTGCTTCACTACACTGAAGCACGTATTCATTCTGACATGTCGCATCAACATAAATTTCCTTCTTCCTCTTCTGCAGGTGTGGTGGAGGGAGATCTGGCAGCAATAGAAGCCTACAAGTCGTCCGGCGGCGACATCGCCCGGCAGCTCACTGCGGACGAGGTGCAGCTTCTGAACCGGTCCTCAGCGTTTGATGTGGGCTTCACCTTGGTCCATCTTGCCATCCGTTTTCAGAGGCAGGACATGCTAGCCATCCTGCTCACAGAGGTAAGTGTGCTGAGAGGAGGTTGTATGAGGTACGTAGGTTTATTACGACAGTCGACCCCCAGTTTAGAGAACCAGGCAGGAGTAACAGGTGGAAGCTACGCAGCGTACTGCTGTGGACTGGGGCAGCAGCAAAATGCATTTCAGCCACCTTGAGAAAAATCTATCTCAGTTTAAAGATGTACTGTATTTGGTTGAGATAGGCCGATTTACAAGCTATCGATATCGGCAGAAGTTGGCGCCGATACCTTGAAAAACCCAGGAGTTGCTTGTCTACTGCTGCCTCGATCAGTTTGTCTATTATTATGTGACTGTGGTGTTTTAACATACTAGTTTGGATCTGACTTAATAAACTAACTTAATGAAACCGTGTTAAGCCAGTAACGCTGTTGAGATAAAATTGCTGTTTTTGTCAAAGGAGTCTGGAGGCTTTGACAGCAATGTTTCCTCTCATAAAAGGAAACGGTGAAAGTATTGTGAATGTAGCATAGATATTTTATTTTATTTTGCAGGTGGAATTTTTATCAGGTGTTTAAAATGTGTTTTGCTGCTGCTCCCATCCACAGCAGTACATTGCTTTGCTTCCGTGCCGGTACTTCGTTCTGCTTCTTCAAACTGGCGGCATGCCGACTGTCATCTACGACCAAAAAAATCCAAACTAAGATAAGATAATCCTTTTATGAGTCTCACACCAGGGGAGATTTACAGAATGTGCCATCACGATGAGCAAAGTCAGTATATAAATCTACCAGTAGTTTCTTTTGCACATTGTACCTAAATATAACCCACTTCATGCATAGATGTGTACTTAAATACGTCATAGCAGCAGAATGGAGGTTATCCTGTACTCCTCTCTGTCAAGAACATCAGTCTATAATTGTTCTGACCCAGAGTAGACGATATATAGCAGATGCCTGTAATGCCTATAATTACAGCGGAAGTGCACTTTGAGGATTAGGTAGGGGATTAGCCAGGCTGCGGTGCTGTCACTGGGCCCTAATGGACCTGATGCCACAGAGCTGATGTGGTTTGCGAGAAGGACGAGCAGTGATTAGAAAAGGCACAGTGACTTAAGTCAGAATAGAGCAGATAGCCTCTTCACGGCTTACGACAGCGTTTTACCTCCATTATAATAAATACCGTACATACAATAAAAAAAATAAATATATATATATATATCTGTCCATCAAAGCGGTTGTCTTTAGAAATCCTGCCATGTACTGGTAATGATAATGTGACAAATGTAACGTTTAATTCTAATTTCTAACCCTTCGCATCCTTAATAGAAGCATCTGACCTGATGTTGACATAAAATGTACTGAATGTTCTTTGCTACAATTAACAGAGATAGTGATGACATGTATTGTGAGTATGTGTTGTCCATGTCCATGTCCATGTCCATGTCCATTCAGGTGAACCAGCAGGCAGCCAAGTGCATCCCCTCCATGGTGTGTCCCGAGCTGACGGAGCAGATCCGCCGGGAAATCGCGGCCTCACTACATCAACGCAAGGGAGACTTTGCCTGTTATTTCCTCACCGACCTGGTCACCTTCACCTTACCTGCAGGTACCCTCAGCAAAATCGACCCAAGGCAACTTCTCTGTTTACATATATTCGTTTTGTTTGTTTGCGCTGCCAGAAAACTTTTTTTTTTTCCTTCTGCAGCCTCAATTATCATCTCGGAGTATCACCCGACGATTGGCAGTAAATATTTCAAGCTGCATTTACGCCAGAGAAAGGAATTAAAAAAAAAAAAAAAATCATCTCAGTATTTCTGGAATTTGCTTCCAATTACATTAGACTGTAGTTGTTAGAAAATAGTTGCTGTGGAAAGACTGAACTATGTAGCATTGAACTGTGAAGTCAGGCTGTTTTTCATCATTTTTGTGTTCAGGGTGAGAAATCATGGTTCAGTACGACACTGGAGCCATACTTAGCATGACCCCTCCCTTTAACACTAACATTATAAAAACTAGAACGTATTAGCATCACCTGCTTCCTAAATAAATCAGAAAAATAAACTTTTTTTGTTTTTTTACGGTGGAGTGTGAAGGATGACTGCTAGTTTGATCTGTTACAAAGAAAATATGTTTTGTTCTATGTTATCTATTATAGTCTAAGATTATTTGATTATGCTCGGTTACGCTAGTCAATAATACATATTGCTAATTTGGATAAATAGCAGTAAAATGACCATTCTGTTGCAGATTGAGAGGAATGAGGTTAGGATCGGTCACTGTAGTTTCCGGGTCTCAAACACAGAGCCTCCATTTTTCAGGTCATCGTGGTATTTGACACTTGAGAGAGGCAGCACTTTTCCCACGACTGGGTGTGGTTTCATTGCCTCCAGCGGACGTGTCCCAAGCGATTCAGAACAGAGAATACTGCTTATTTTTTCAGCACTTTGAAACCTAATTTTATTTACTTAGGGTTTTTTATTTATAAAAACATGGCTGGGTTGGCTAGTGACATATTTTTTTGGTGGTGTTGCAAACCCAGAACTCATTTTATACTGCTTTACACAGATTTAAAATTCTCTTCCTATAAGCAAAATACATGTCCACCATTTCACTGTGTGATCCTAAATGTTTTCACCCCGCTGGGGCTTTGAAAGGACGACGGCCAGCCTTGTAGTGCAGCATTGCTGCGAGAACAGCAGCTCAGTGTCCCTGTTGCATTGTGTTTTCAGTGAAGTGACATGCACTTTGCTTTTCAGAGCTACCAGTTGTATTCAGATTCAGCGACGACATTGCCGCTGGGATGAAAGATTATGCAGGCTCCGCTGATAGATTAGAATTTTTTTCTTTTCTTGTTATGCCGAGTAGTTCTTTTACAGACTGAATTTGGCCTTGGGCCAGCTGCAGGGCTCTCTGTTTCTGTTTCTGTCTTTTGACAAAGCCAGTGCCATTCACTATTGAGCTGGAGAATAGCCACCAGTGTTTGGCTTTGTGTGCGCACAGTTCAATACACACAAAAAGACAACATGCTGTACAGAGCTCGTGCTTACAGTGTGCCATTGATAAAATGTCAGCCAGTAAATGGAATAGCGAAGAACATCCCCTCTGTGTGCCATTACTGTAGCATTACTGTTGCCTTTTGTTGCAGCGTACCATTAGTTTAGAATCAGCATGAAGACAGAATTCTTTCCCATGTGTCTTTGCAGATATAGAAGACCTGCCGCCTGCTGTCCAAGAGAAGCTGTTTGATGAGGTGTTGGATCGAGATGTACAAAAAGGTACCCGATATTTGTTAATTTTAATGTGCGTGAAGGAGCAGGTCATCCAAACTGCAAAAAATATTATCACTCATCATAACAAGCATTTTTTTTTCCGTGGAGGATGTCAAATCAGACTTTGAGTAAATGGCTCTAAACATCAAATTTAAATGTATTGCTGTGTATTTGTGTATTATCATAACTGAGATGTGTAATTTGAACTTCTGTGAGCAAATTTAAGATGACAGCCGTCATCAAAAAAAAAAGAAGCCAAATCTACTGCTCCAGCGATCTCACCACCTCCTGCTTCTTCTGTCCTCACTCTAATTAGGTTAATTGGGAAATGTGTTAATTTCACCCTCACACAACTGTGTGTGTCTGTGTGTGTGTCCGTGTGTGTCCGTGTGTGTGTGTGTGTGTGTGTGTGTCCGTGTGTGTGTCCGTGTGTGTGTGTGTGTGTGTCCGTGTACGTTTGTCGAAGGTATCAGAGGAGTCTTGTGACCTACTTAAGCCTCCAAAAACTGGGTTACTAGGGAGAGATGTGCACGGTTTTAGACTTTTTTTTGCACTGAAAGTTGTAGCTGAAGAATCAGCAAAGGCATTTCTTTCTTCTTCTTTTCTTTTCATACATCTTTGTAAGAAAGAATAATAGTTGAAAGCTGATTCCCAACAGACGAGCTGCAGCAGGTGTACAGCTCTGTCAGCGCAGCCTCCGCGTTCCCATGCCAACTCGTTCAGAACAATATCAGCTCTTAACCCAGATCTTTTTCCAGTTTGTTCACAAACAGCGCAGCAGTTGTATTTGTCATCACTGGTCAGTCGACAGTAGAGAGGATGCAGTGTGATACTTTCTAACAGTCTAAATTGTGGAGACGGTGAGAAGCTCCCTGTGGCGTAGAGCTAACGGTTCACCTTGTTATTGTGCTGGTTAGAGCTGCGTGACGCCGCAAAAAAGGTGATTATGATTTAAAAAATGTTCATAGCAGGTCCATATCGATAATTGTTTAATATCTCTTTTGAGTTTAAAGGCTGGTTTTTGTTCCTCAGTCCTTGTCATTGTAAATTATTCCTAAAAGATGAGAGTAACGAGATGAAAATGTTATGAAAACACTCCCGTTGTCTCCGATTTCACGACTTAGTGCTTATTTTGTTCATCTTAATTTTAATTTAATGTTGTGAAAGCCAACATCAAATCAAAATAAAGAAAATGAGTGTGATCTGAGTTCTTATTCAGCAGGATCAAAAGGATGATTTGTGGTTTTAAACTGTTTTTACCAAACAGCAGAACATTTCACCACATCTAGAGTCAGAACCGACTATTCTAACAATACAATCTGTCATTTCAACATCAGAATATGTAAAATAGAAAAAGGTCAACAAAACATTGAAGCATTTGTGTTTTATTTGATCTCTGAGGAAAATGATCATGTTATGTAAAAACGATATCACAATATGGTTATGTCCTTCTTGACCGCTGCTACAGAACGTATCCCTCTACAGCTGCCTTCTTTTGGGAGCGTCAGTAAAATACAAACCAATAGAAGAAAGTTCACATATGTTGATCTCACTAAAGAAATGTGAAATGTAGAGGAGAGGCATAAAAGATGCAACGAGACGAAAATGAGGCAAAGATAGAAATGATGTAAAAGAGGAACAGGAAGCGGTAACGGACAAAACCGACGTAAAAGACATGAGAAGAAAACAACATAGAAGAGACTTTTCAGAGATTTTGACGGCAGAAAAGTCACTCATGTTTGTGGACGTCAATGTGTGGGTTGTTTTGTGTGCCTTTGTGTTGCTGACATTACTTGTAAGAAGCGGTTGTTAAAGTTCTCTTTAAATCCGTGACTGAGGTTCTGACATTTCAGCAAAGAACATTTAATCCCACGTTGTTTTGACGGTGGAAGAGTCAGTAAAAATGTTGACATTATGACAGTTAATGAAGCAAAATTCTAAATTGTCTTGTGGACGTTATTACGTAATTATGTTTTTTTAAAGTATGTTTTTATTATTGTGCTTTATTTTTCGCTTTTATTATGAATATCATGTCTGTCTTTGCCTGGACCTGGAGTCTGTCGATAAAGTTTGATTGATTGATAAACCTGGATCCTGAGGAGACACGATATTTATCTTTTGCGTCTTGAGTTGAAAGCGTTTGGGAACCACTGCTCCATAGTGACTTCAGACTCACGTGTTCTGTATGTCCGCATTAACAGAGTTGGAAGAAGAATCCCCGGTCATCAACTGGTCTCTGGAGCTGGGCACTCGCCTGGACAGCCGGCTGTACGCCTTGTGGAACCGCACAGCCGGGGACTGTCTGCTGGACTCTGTCCTACAGGCCACCTGGGGCATCTACGACAAGGACTCTGTTCTCCGCAAGACCCTCCACGACAGCCTGCACGACTGCTCACACTGGTGAGACCCGAACCGCGGCTGAAGTCCTGATTCCATTACTTGAAAGATTATAAAAAGTGCCAACTCTAAAAGGTGTATTAAAAATATTTGACAAATATGAACTTAAATGTGAACTGTGTGGCTTGACACCTGAGCATAACTCCTATTTAAAACTCACCAGGAAGTGGCTTTTGGTGGATGTACTTAGCGTTTTTGAATGAATAAAAAAAAAAATCTAAACTGGCACATTAAAGAGATGGCAAACTCTCTGAACTGTTAAATTTAAACACTGCAGATTTCTAATAGACTTTGTTGTAGAGTAGTTGACTCAGTCAGAGGTGGAGCTCTGCATGATTTTGCTAAAATATGTCATATTTCACTTGATATTTTTTTGCTGCACAGTTCAGAGTGTCACTGCAGATTCTAAATGGTTTAATAGTTTGACTTGCAGGCTCAGTGTCGAACCATTAGCGCGGAGTATTTCCATACCCTCACACAGTCAAATTCAGGACGTTTGGTTATCAAATACTGGATAAGGACGCAAGAAAATCTGATTTCTGTTCAGGGTCGGTGCTAAAGGTTCAGACTTTACATGCAACTGAATTTGAGATGAAAAAATGTTTCACACACATAGTATTTTAGTTCATTTTACACAGTATTATGTGTGGAAATGTCTTTTTTTGTTTCAGCACAATAAAAAGACAGACAATAGCCTAAAGTGCATCCTTAATCGAGGTGCGTGGATGTTTCTCTTTAGGTTTTATACGCGCTGGAAGGAGTGGGAGTCGTGGTACTCGCAGAGCTTCGGTTTGCATTTCTCCCTGAGAGAGGAGCAGTGGCAGGAGGACTGGGCGTTCATCCTGTCTCTGGCCAGCCAGGTAATTATGGGGTTCCTTCTGGTTTACCCACTTCCTTCCTCTAATTCAAAATCAATCAAAGAAGCAAAAACGTCCCAGGATAGCGGAGTGGGAAGTGGAGGAAATACGCACCCTGACTTATAGGACGAGAGATGGAGCAGAAGGTGAAACCAGCCGCATATTAAGTAACAGGCAGCGAGACAAATAAGAACGAGAATGCAGAGACTAATCGCAATGACAGGTGTGGTTACTTTTTAAACAGAGTTGTAACATTAGATGCAAAACAGCAGCAGAAGTGAATATTAAACAGAACTGTAGACTGTTTGACCTGTGTAGATGAGGATACATGTGGATCAGGCTGATTATAAAAGCTACTAATCCACACTATGTAGTAAAGGGTTTGGATATGGTCACGTTGGATGTTAAGAGCTAAAGGTAATTAGATTAAAAAATAGAATCCGTTCAACATTTTCCATATTAATTTTAATGCCAACCATACATTTTTTCTGAGCTGAAATGGAGAGAAATGTTGAAGAACAAACGGCAGACGTGACAGAGAGAGGACGTAAGTAATTATTATAGATAGACCGGTAGGTTGACAGGAAGCTCATCTGCTTGGCTGGCACGGCTGCTGAAGCAGCACTCCTTCCCAACATGTGACATTGGGATTACAGGCTCAGAGAGCCACTCTACTGGCAGCATAAACAAATACAGCACAAGCAACCATGTGATGACCTCATCTAAAGCTCTGACAGTGACGGACAGATGAAGTCTGAGGGATAAGATCAGCCTTTATATCTCTTAAGTGTGCACGACTTTGACGTCCCTTTTAACATGAAATGTTATTGTAGCTGTGGTCTATTTAAGATGAGTTATGTAATGTGCTTTCTGCTTGTTCAGACAGTACAGCTGATAGATGAGAAGGAGAGTGAGGAGAGTGAGGAGGGCGTAAAGTGACACTGAGACCTGGAGTTTGCAGAAAGAGAAGAGTTTTGCAATTTGATCACAGGACTTGGCTGCCCCCCTTTTAGCACCCGTCACTCATTTTAGACGCGTAACTATTAAATGCGCAGTATGTATTATTACAACCATTACACAACTACTATCTTTTTTTTCCTGTCTCTTTGCTCTGCACAGCCCGGGGCCAGCCTGGAGCAGACCCACATTTTTGTTCTTGCACACATTCTTCGCAGACCGATCATAGTCTACGGAGTGAAATACTACAAAAGTTTCCGTGGGGAAACGTTAGGCTACACTCGTTTTCAAGGTAAGGCCTGTAGCAGCATGTGGACGTTAACTTAATATTCACGTGAGCGTTAGGCTAATATTTCATTTAGTCATTTAATCCAAATTCCAAAAAAAGACAATAATGTAATAAATAAATGAATAAGCCAACCACGCAGTCACCTCCAAACTCACACCAATTAATCTGAAGACGTGAATGACAATGACATTACAATAAACATCTCTCTGTCGAGGGAGCTCTCCATACACATCCTTTCAGACACTTTCCAGAAAATGGCACTAATTCTGGTCAAAAGTTATGAACTTTTCCCTGCTGTGAGCACTGCAAACCAAATTCATCTCTATTGCACTGGAGTGGAGATAGAAATGTTCCAGATCTGGACAAACAAACAAAACTCCCTGCTTGATTGGACGCCACAAGAGTGAAGTGAGCAAATATTAACTTTCCACTGGACTCCTTTAAGGTACTTGGGCTTAGTTTGTGCATCGACTGATTGCAAAAACCATGAATTCTATCACGTTTTGTCAAATTTGTCATGGGTTTACTCGAGACTCCGTGACATAAGGCCGTTAAAAGTGTGGTCTGTGAGTGCGTAGGGTTTTTTTCTTCTGGTCACAGCCTCTTCAGACGTATAATTTAGAAGTAAACTGCCAGGACGCATAGTTGCTCATCTTATCTAATAACCTTATTACCCTTCATGACTGTCTAGCTTTTCTACAAATTGGATGTCTCAAAGTTTCCTCCATCTTAATTGTGACAAAACGGATGTCTTTGTGATGTGCCCCATCCGTTATACGACGAAAATCAGTCACTATATTAACCCCTTGACCAGACAAATTAAGTATGAGTCTTAACAATCTCTGTATTCTTTAAAACCGACATTTGAACCTCGTGTTACTAAGAGCATTCAGTCTTTTTCTTTCATTTGAGAAATGTTGCAAAATTCAAACCCTTACCAGTATCTGCAGAAAACACGGACCTTCGTGTACATACTTTGGAGACTGTTAACCAAAAAACTAGTCGCCCGTCCCGCATCAAAGAATCGGCTTCGAAATTCCACTAATTACATCCGTGGCCTTGCATGACCTGGTTCCTCACCTCAAGCAGAGTCTTGCCACCGGCCTCTCTGATCATGTGATCGAGCTTTTATCTGATCACTGTTCTTATTTTAAGTCCAGAGGTGACTGTGCCTTTGTGGTTGCAACAGAATCTGTGATCTGTTTTTAAAAACCGCTGCTTAAAACACGTTTTTATAGTTCAGTCTTCTCATAAATACTGTTTGCCTTTTACATTTTCAGTTACTCTGATTTTGTGCCTTAATTTCTGTATGTGTGTATCTATGCCACTTATATTTGTATCATATATGTGAAAAACTTTGTGTCTTACTCATTTTAGTCAGGTAGGTAAATAAAGGAGCCCTGATGAGTTCATTAGGTTATTAAAGATGATATATGATATGATGCTGATGCTGATGATAATGACGATAGTTTGATGGGCAGATATCCACAACCCTCCCTCCTTCACGTGGAAAAATCAACACTGCCAGAAATGAACTGGATGAATGTCGACCATCAAGCTCCCAGTAATTAATCAATAAATCTGGAACATTTACTGTAAACTAGATGTAAAATATCTAGATAAGACTGGTTTTTTTTTGAGCCATTATTTTCCTTCAGAGTCAGTAATTCCAGTGATATTAGCTATCACCATGTCCTGCTGATACCGATAGTTAGTAAAACATCCCGTGGGTCCGTCTCTAACATAAAGTACGACCCATGTCATGGCTGTAATAAGCTGAAGTAGGTGTAGAACGTCCGTGTGTATTGGTACTAGTTGTTGTTGTGGTTTTTGGCGGTGTGTTTTCAGAAGCGGTGAGGCCCCATGAGGCTGCTCTCTGCTCACAAAGGGCCAGTTGTCTGCACTCAGCTGACACGCTGCCACCTCCGACGTCAGCTCAGATCTTAGACGGCGCTCGGGCCTCGTTGACGTTCTCACATTGTGATTTTAGCCTCAGGGCCCGTTCGCGCGGGCGGCTCCCTGTAGGAGTTATCCGGTCTGACTTGTTGTGCATCCTCAGGTGTGTACCTGCCTCTGTTATGGGAGCAGAGTTTCTGCTGGAAGAGCCCCATTGCCCTGGGCTACACACGGGGCCACTTCTCAGCCCTGGTGGCCATGGAGAACGACGGCTATGACAATCGCGGTGCGGGCGCCAACCTCAATACTGACGACGATGTCACGGTCACCTTTTTGCCACTGGTGGACAGCGAGAGGAAGCTACTGCACATTCACTTCCTGTCTGCACAAGAGGTACAGACAAGATTAGTCATTATCTGATGTTCTAAATACCTTTCTGGAGTTTCTTTTTGACCATGATTAATTGAACAGGCTTTCTGTGGGTTTGTGTGTTTTTTGCTAATGTTTTTTTTATTTAACAAAAGAAGCCTGTGGTTTTTAAAGTGTGGAGGAGAAACCGTGGGGAGTGGGTGCTACACTGGGTCAAGAAACAACAAAATGAGTGCAGAAAAATAGAAACAGTTGCTCATCAAGGACGGGGATAGATATGTTGTTTTTTAAATGTTTTTGAAGTTTGTCAAATGTCAGAATGAAAAGAAGAAAACGATGTAAAACAGAACAGCAAAACTCCCGATGCACCAGTGTAGATTAAAATGTGTCCAAGCCTCGGTATTGAGGATTAATAGCCAGGCTTCATTTTTACATTTTTTTTTTTTTGCATGCGGTAAATACGCCTCAGTCTGTGCTTTTAATGAGTAACGCTGCGTTTGTGTGCGGCTCAGATGGGCAACGAGGAGCAACAGGAGAAGCTGCTGAGGGAATGGCTGGACTGCTGCGTGACAGAAGGAGGAATGCTGGCGGCCATGCAGAAGAGCTCCCGCCGCCGTAACCACCCCCTGGTCACCCAGATGGTGGAGAAGTGGTTGGACAGATACCGCCAGATCCGCCCCTGCGCCTCTCTGTCCGACGGCGAAGAGGAGGAGGATGAAGATGAGTGAAGGGAGGTAGAGAGTAAACCATGAGACTGGAAACCCGCCGCAGCCTGAAGGCTCTGTGGGACGACCTTACCGATCTGTTTCTCTTCCCCCCCCCTTTTTTTTTTTTTTCTTTCTTTCTCCAAAAAAAAAAACCAACAAAAAATGTAAATCTTTAACTTGTAATAATGCATGTGTTCTGTGAGCTCTGTGATAGAAAAGAGATACCAGCACCAACAAACTGAATCCTGGTTATTGCTCCTATGAAAGCACATTAAGTCCATTTAGTTTGCCTTTCTATACTCAGAATCCCGTATTTGTTATGAAAATAATTATCTCGTATTACTCCACAAGAGAGGAAATACTAGTACATATAGGAAAATATACTGTATTTAAAGAAATCCCAAGCTGCACTAGATGAGAAATTTCATTTACAGAATTGCCTGACAGAAATTTTGCTTAAAAACTTAAGAGGATGCAGATCCCTGTGTGTACGTCGAGGTTTAAAGAGCACCCGTTTTCCCCCGATTGCCGATCCCTTTTCTGCCGTAGGATTATTTATTTGTTTAGGAGAGTTAGCGTGCGGAGGCGATACCTTTCTTGTGCCCCGTTTTATCTGTGTTTGGTTTGATTCATTCAGTCTTGAAGTATTTTATTTTGCACAGGTGATACCTACATTGCGTGAGGGGCTGG
>JAPQRN010000012.1:19425226-19440536 GCA_037367275.1 Coranthus polyacanthus
CCCCCCCCCCCCCCCCCCCCCGCAGAAAAGCCGTACAAGTTTACTGACATTTTTACGTGTGATTTATCAGCTGATGTTGACGTTAAACCGGGGTGGTGGTGACGACGACGTCGGCGGGGAAGAAGAGAGAAAACCAAACACTCTGCCTCTTTCTATGGAGTGCATTAATATTAAATTTGACTCACTTGCACCTTCTTTTTTGCCATTTGAATTTGTTGATGTGGAATGTCTGTGAGTTTGGATTGTGTTTGAATTAAGAACTGAGTCGCTCTGGGGCTGAATGACCTCCATGAAGATAAACGTGGTGATTACAGAAGTACAGTTGTGTTTCTTTCTTAAATTTAACTGTGACGTAACGTTAAGCAGGGTTGACGAGGACAGAAAGTATCTCTAACATGAGGTAGCATCTTCAGATATTCACAGCGGTCATTTTATTGTGAGAGCTCATCTAATTTCGTGCCTCACACGTTTTTTTTCATCTCAGTCCTGCCTCTTGTTGGCATTCAGTATCTTACTGCTATTGATTTTTGCTGCAATTCATTCAGGCACTATTCCACTAGGAGTGAATATTATCGTACTGAAAATTAAGCTAAAATCAAGATTAAATTGAGTTTCATGAAGATAGTGATTATACAAGTGCATGTAAATCCAACATATTACTCTAATTTAGTCAAAACAGATGGAGTGATTCTTTACTTTGTCTTTAACATGAACTATATACGCACATGAATTAATTATTTTTGCTAATAAGTTATTCAGAAAGTGCCTTGATTCCTTAATTGTTCAACAGGATTTTAAAAGAAAAAAAAGGACATCTAACCATTCACATTTTATTCTGGGAGAAAGCTAATGTTTCTAATTTTATTGAGTAGCCAAAACCAAATGTTTCTCCTCCTACAAGCCTACCTTTTTGTTGCTGTTCAATACTTTTGTTTCTTTTGATTTTTGCCGCAGTTCGTTTTACTTCTTTGTGCTTCTCCTGTCGGGGCCTTGTATCTTTGGCGCCCCCCTGTGACGTGAGGTGGAACATGTACATCAGAAAGTTGGGCATGGACACACGTTGCACCGGTAATTTATAACGCAAAGACACAAAGCAAACAGTTTGTACTGACGGCTGGTTCTCAGAATTGTATCTTTTATTTGAACTGCACTGAATGCTAAATGTTCACCTTGTACAAGAAACAAATACAAATACTCACACTAAAAACAAAAACATACTGCTGGCTGCCTCTTCTGCTATTGTTGGGACACTAAATAGAAGTTCTGCTATTGCTCTTACAGAGTACAGGATACCCCCAAAGAACCTGGCCTTCGATAGAACAAAGAAAATATAAGAAGGAGGAGCGAGGAGAGGGCGGATCACATAGGACTATGGTTATAGGAACATTTAACTAGGCAATACAAATCTAACAGGACTCTTCAAAACTCTTTAACACCAAAAACGTGGGATGCGCCTTGTATATAAAAATACCACAATGGAGAAGGGTGAGGGAGGAGAGAAAATATTTAGACTAACCAGATTAGTCATTTCTTTTTTTTCCTCAAAGACAAAATTCTGGGAATAAAACAATATCTGCAAAAAAGTGTATTCCTGAGTCATTAAGAAAAGTTTGCTTTAACCCTTTCCTGTTGACGTCGAACCAATTGATTGGACGTGACGCTCGCTGCGCTGCTGCTTTTAAGAAAGGCGTTGGTGATGGGTTATCGGGCGTCAGGAATCAGATTTAGAAGCTCCACGCAGCTTTTCTGTTGTTTTAAAAAAAAAATGCAAAAATGATTTTGTCTTCGCAGCTCGGTCACATTAGACTCTGAGTAACTAAACGTAGTAGTTAAACGCTTGGCTGCAATTTCACATGACCTCGAAATTCAATCAATCAAATGAACAGTGAAGGGTTTTTACCACTGACAGCACTGACCATGGATAAGTGCCATCTAGTGGTGAAAACATGTACATGTAATAGCTGTCATAGTGTAGATTGGGCAGGAAAGGGTTAAAACTCACTCTAGATTACTTAAACTGATGAGCAGTCTTTTCCTTTGTTTTACGATTGATAAATATTTATAAGCTGATAATTCATTTTAAGTCATTCACACTGAAGATCGAAAGGAAAAGAAAAAATAATTCTCTTCTGAGGCATTTTACAGAATGGACTGAGGGGCCTAAACAACACACATTAGTTACATAAGGAGGGTTGGAGGCGGGTGCAGGAGGGAGGCGGGCGGGGGGGGAGGGTCAGGATAGGAAAGGTCAGGCGGGGTGGTTTTTTAAGGTCCAGTAGCACATGATGCTAAAGTTTTTTTTTTTTTTCTCTTGTTCTCCCATTTGATGTGTTGAGATGTTGGGCCTACGTTTCCCATGAGCTCTGAGGTGGACGCGGGGTGGGACAGAGTCTCATCGTCACGTGGCTGGGCAAGTCTATCCCGGAGCGCTAAAAACACTGGACTCTCGTGTCCACAATGATAGGCATATCCCGAAGAAGTAGTAGAAGAAGAAGGAAAAAACAAAAAACCAAAAAAAAAAAAAAAAAAAAAAAACATCATCAAAGAGTAAAGTCGGTACTGAACCCAAAGAGACAGAGAGAGAGTAAAAACTAAAATGTTAAAAGTACAAATTCCCGGAACACTTGGCTTGTTCCCAGCAGCTGACTGGATGACAGGCAGCCGCTTGTGTTGTTTCACTGTCTCTTGGTCCCAGTTGGTCGGTTGCTGTGTGACTGGTTGTCGATGGGTCGGATGAGATGTTCGCCGTTCGTTAATCCCTTCTGCTGCTATTGCTCGGTGAGGTGCTCTCTGGTCTCGCCGTGTTTGGAGGGCTGGTTGGGCGACGGGGCCTGGGAGGGGTGTGTACCAGAGGGCAGGGTGTGGGCGATGGGCACCCCACCGGGCACCATGCCCTCTAACGCCCCCGGGAGGCCGCCCGGAGCCACTCCAACCACACCGGGCGGGTATCTGACGGAGGAGGAGGAGGAGGAGGAGGGTTAGCGAGGGTTAGTTTGGGAGTTGACATGCAAGTTACAGAGAGAGAGATCCCACATTCCCCACACTGAGAAAAACAGGATTTAGTAAAAAAACCAAAAAAAACCTGTCATCTATCAAGGCTACCGGCCCTTTCCCACCACTCAAAATGAATAAATTCATGCTTTTGGAATAACACGGAGTCCATGAACTGACGAGGCAAAGACTGCAGCTCTGATCATCAGCTAATATTACAGTAGGACTTATGATTGATTTCTATTATCTCCCCTAAGGAGACCTGTTTGTCAGCAGGATTATGCAAAAACTACTGCACGGATTTCCATGAAACGTGGAGGAAGGCTAGGACCTCGTACGTTGACGAGAGTAACTGGCAGCTCTAACCATATGAGAACTGTCCTCGCTGTAAGAAGTGATCGATTCATTTCCAGTCAGGTTTTCCCTTCCAACAAAAGACTTTACTTTCATTCCATTTCACTACTTTTCAGTTAGTCGCAGTTAAATACTGTTTTATTGTGTGAAAACCGCAGTGCGGCAAGTAATGAATATTCTAAATCTATTCTAAAAACTGATGAGTTGATTAGATTTATTAACATATTAGTATTTAACTTGTAAAATGGTTAAAAGTGCCTGGGTTTTTGACTTTGAGTCTAAAACAGTGATTATCAGGTTAAAAAAAGAGAAGGTTGGAAAGACTTGGTATTTTCGCTCAGTAAACAGCGCTGCTCAACCTATGATTTCAGGACGGACGCCGTAACGTTGTCGATCACTGTTAAAGGTATTAATAAAGGCTCCCTGTGGTGTTTCAGGTTCTTTCTAATGGTTTTTCTGGTGATCGCCAACGGCCTCCGGGGATGGACTAGTAAGGCTACACTAAATGCTCCAAAAGTGGTGGTGGGGTTTTTTTTTTTGTACGGTTTTCATTTATTTGACGTGGTTCCAGCAGCATCAACCAGTGCCTGAGGTATTTCAGGATGTTTGCGAGGCTTTTCCAGGCGGAAGGTGGAATTACTGACTGCGAGGGATATCGGGAGTTTAAAAATGTAAAAATACACGGTTTCAGATTTGTCGCTTGCTTTGACGTTCAGCGATACAGATTTTAATTCATTCATTAATTTGACTCATGTTTAGTTCAGTGTTTTTCCAGTTTCTATTTAAGTCAAAGACGCAACTTCCAACAGTTTCACGTTTCTTTTAGGGTTGAATTAATCAGTTTTACCCACGATGCAGATATTCTCCCATACCCTTGTAACTCTAGAATCATTCATTCCTTCTGAATAGAACAATTAATTCAAGTCATCTGAGGAAAATTCCTGCATTTAATCATATCACAGGAAAAAAAAAAAAAAAATCCTGCAGGGTCAGTTTCTTCCAGTGTCGTTTTTTAACTGAACGACAAAACTGCTTAATTTCAACTGACTATAAAGTTTACTATTCACTATAAAATAGAAGCTCTAACAAAGTCTTTTATGGACATCTTTTCCTCGATTCCTGTGGTAGAAAAGGGCCGTTAGAGCCAAAAAAATAAAAAATAAAATCTCCAGTGAAATTCACAATGACACCATTTCAGTAAAGAGGGAAGAAGGATGACACAGTTCAGACACATTTCATCAGAGTTTTGCCCCGAAACCAGTAAGAAGGAAACCACGAAGCATGACTCCATCCATGAAAACTGCACCTGAATGGCTGCACATCATGCTTCCTACAACCCACATCCACTACCACTCATCTCTACTGTGTGTTCAGTCAAACAGGTGAGTACTGGGGATCGTAAAGGGGACACAAACAAGCCCAGGTGAGAGGGGTCTATCCGGGACCTCCAGACAGACGCTGTCGGCCCGGATGCTTGTATTTACCTGCTCCTGATCTAGGCATTAATTTTATCTTGGGGTACACCGGTAGTTACGGCCGGGAGAGTTTGGGTCACATGGCTGTGTGAGAGAAGCACATAGAGGCGGACATGCTGAGATCAGGTCCACATGGGGGACAAGTGGACATAGTTACCTTCACTACAGAAGACAGTACAGGAACGGGGAGGGGCTAGGTCCTAGAGAAGGGGAAACTTTAAAAACATGTGTTACCTCTGGTCTTATCTGATCTCAAACCTCTTCTTCACCTTCTCAGATCTCTGCCTCCACTCCAGTACGATGAAGGCAGGTGAAAATTACATTTGAAAACTTAAAGAGCAACTTCTCTAGAATCAGTGAACAGGGCTTTGTTTCTATACAGTTGCATTAATACTCACAAAATGTTAGTGTGAAGCAGTAAAAACGCCTGCACAGGAACATTATTTTAGCATTACTTGCAAAAATACACTTCATGTATGTATGCAGAATTATGGAGAGTTCTGTTTCAGATTTAGTAACAAGAAGGCAGTTTAACACCAGTGGGAAATATACAGAAACACTTATTTCACCAGGTCAAAGAGTTACTGGCAAAACGTCTGGAGAATGTTATCTAAACTTTATTTTCTCCACGACATATTATTAAACTAGACTCGTTTACAAACTTGTTCTATTTCCTATCGACATGTCGTCGTCCGTCTAACTTAGGAAGGACTTCGAACAGTTTGTGCTTGTTGCTCTTGAGTTTTGTAAATGTAATTTTTCAGTACTGAGAAATTTCAATATGAAAGTAGATACTACTAGAGGTAAGTAATAATACAGTACATGTGGTTCTTAAATGTACGTTAACATCCTTTTTAAAAAATCACTTTAAAACTTAATATGAAAACAATACATATAAAAGAACAGGTCAAGGTAAAAACAAACATGACATTTGTTTTTAGACGTAATGCAATACACTGAGAAGCAGCTTACGTGTGTGTTTGTAAATGGTGGATCATGATAAAGCTAAAGAAACTCAGGTCTGGTTTAAATGAAAGCTGAGGCTCAGTTCAGGTCTCTACCTGTAGGCGGCGCCGTTGAGCTCAGGGTGAACGCCTGGTTGATCCATAACGGCCCACGGTGCTGTGGTGACAAAGAACTCCTTGTTGACGCAGTTTCTTAGGCTGTCAGGGATGCGGCCTGCGTGAAAACAAACGCACAGCGACATGAGACTCGCACGCGCGGCGCTAACGAGTTCATACTGACAAACATATCAGGCCTGGATACACGAATGCAAATTAAGATCAGCTGATGTTATCTGGGAGGCAGACCCCAGGGCTGCGCTGTGCATCGAGAAGCTAATGATGACATCTATTAAGAGTCCAGATTTAATAAAGGCTGCCCAGGACCCAGTGAAGTGGAAATGTGACATCTGGAGAAGAAATATGTGCAACAGGTCACACGGACTATGAAGCAGCGAAGGCTGGGGGAACAAGGGCCGTTTTGACGTGTGTTCTGTCAGATATCGGATCAAGTTTAACAAGAAACAGATTCCCGTTGCGCGCCGGGCGGCCTACCGGTGATGGCTCTCCGGATCTCGGTGGCGGCCGCCTCCCTCATCTCCAGAGAGGCCTGCTCGCTGTACCAGGCTGTGTGTGGCGTGCAGATCAGGTTGGGGGCGTCTTTCAACGGGCCCTGAGCAAAACTGCAAGGAAAGCAGAGGCAAAGAAAGACCAATTGAACGGCAAATATTTAATAAAACAGATGAGAATAAATTCGAGCCCCGTGAAATCAGTTTATACGTGATGCATCTCGTACACGTCACCCATGCTCTGGTACCTGGGACGACTATGACAACGATGTAGGTGTTCCTAATGGAGTTTTTCATTTGCTGGAAATCATAATGACTCTTCCTCCTTTTTTATCTGATCTCGCTGCTGTGGATTTCCTTCTGCTTTGACGTGTAATGACAATAAAGCATCTATTCGGCCTGAAGTGTCTCCTACACCCTCACCTCCTGTAGATGTTCATAAAACTAGTAGGAGAACTGCTAAATGTACGTGTCGAGTCTTTAAAATCCGGAAGAGACATTTTGAACTTCCCTGTTCCCTCATCTTGAAGTCAATGGGTTTCTGAATAAGGTGAGATATTCAAGTGAAAAGCAGCTGAATGTGACTGCAGACATCATCACGCCGGACACACAAACTCATCCACTCACAGGCCTAGTATTCCACAAGGTGTTTCACACAGTTTCAAAGTTTTGTTGTTTCCATGTCCTCCGGTGGTGCAGTCGTACACGCTCTGAAAATGTCATTCTGGACAGGTTTTCATACAGGTTTTAAAAGTGTTTTAGGTGTTTCCAATAGCATCGATAAGCGTTCCCTGAGTTCTAAGGCTTTTCCAGGTGGTCGCCAGCGGCATTTTAGATAATTACTAAGGCATCAATAAGTGTCCCCTGAGGTGTTTCAGGATGTTTTTTGTAGGAGAGTTAAGCGTGTGAAATCAAATTACAAGTTGGAAGCTTAGAGGTGGTGACGTTTAAGCCGTGGTGCAGTTCGTTCATCGCCTGAGGTTAGCATTTTATTTTATTTTTGGTGATGGCATTTGTGCTTGAAAAATCATAAAAGTGGTTCCTGAGATTATCTCGCTGAACAAAACGTGTAAGCGTCATAAATTTGTTTGGCCCCGGAGCTTATTTTCTGCATTAATCCAAAAGCCAATGGAAGATTCCCATTATCTTTAGGGTCGAGGGAAACGGAGCGCGATGCTAACTTCCGGGTCAGCCCACGAGAACACGCCGTCCCTGTCTGCAGTCAATATCAGTCAGTCTTCAGTTTGTTTGTTTAAAACCTAACAACGGGGAGAAGTGTTAGATCATACTATTCACAAATGCCGCCATCTTCCTCCTCCTCCTCCTCCTCCTCCTCCTCTTCTCTTCCCTTCTGTGTCTGTCCTCTCATGTGGAACAGAAAAACAGATCAGGCTCCAGCTCGCCCTCCTCCTTTTACACCTCTCTGACTCTGTGTGTGTGCATGTACGTGACGCCTCAGCAGCGTCCTGAATCAGTGTCACGCCGCCGCCCGGGGTGCAGGGTCAAAGTTATGAAACACTCCCCTGTTGACTTATTGGGTCAGTGGAGCACGGGCACAGCGCAGCCAGCTTCATCAGGACCGAGGTTCAGAGTCCTCGCGCAGCCAGTCAGCCGAGCAGCCGGCCAGAAACGAGCAGCCTCCAAACTCGCCGACCGCCCTGATGCGTGAACGGCACATCAACACCAGTTACCCTCCGAGATGGGGAACACGGTTCTCTGAAAGGTGGGAAACTGAGAGGCGTGTCAGGCTGCTCGGCCTCTAGTGGGCGACGCGGCGCAGACGGACTGATTATACAGTCGCTCAGAGCTGATGGGGGGAAGGCGCGGTGGTGCAGCTTTTACCTTTAATTTACTCTGAAGTCATTGATAGTTAAATGTATCAAGGCAGGACTTTTATGACGTACAAATTAAAAGTTGAAAACGTTCAGAGAGAATCCCAGCTATTTAGTGAAAGACGTTTACAATGGACAACTTTACCAAGTCTGTGTCACATTTTGTTTTTGGTTTTTTTTTGGTCAAAAGAAGTAAAGAGATGAATGGAGAAGAATAAACTGTAGTTAAACTGTAAAACTGCTGCAGTGTTCTCTGTACTCTATGAAGCCTCTTCACTTACTACCTCATGTTTACACGTTTTTACTATGCGTCTGTGTAGTATTTATTTGTGTGCATTGTATGTCTTATTTTATGCACCAAGTTCTTAACGTGTGCCGTTTGTCTGCTCTGAGAAGCATTCAAGTAGGAAACTCGTATTTTCTACACTGAACTTTTTATGTTCGACAATAAAACTATGAATCCTTGAAGAAATGAGAAATAAAAATGGAATGTTTTCACATCGAATTCGCTTCAATTTTATTTCTTCATTTTGAAAAGCCTTCACTTCTTCTCTTGTGTGCTCAGTATTGATTGTAATATTGCTGTATGTTGTACACTGTACTTTTCACACATGACAATAAAACTCTGAATCCTCTGTTATTGGCTCGACATAAAAGAAATCCAGACCCAGATCGATCCAGAGTCTGAAGAGGTTTGACATTTTTCCAATTTGCCGCCCCCCTGTGGTGGTCTCTAAGAACACACTGTGATGTCATGGTGTCTTCTGGTTCCCTGAGGTGGTTTAGGTTCATTTTAAGTCTTTCTCAGGTGGTTTTGAATGTCTTCTGGAGGTGGAGTAGTAAAGCTACACTATGTACTCTGAAAAGAGTTATTTCTGACAGGTTTTCATATACGTTTGAAGTGTTTTAGACGAGCGCAAAGGTATCGATGGCTGCTCCTAGAGGTGCTTCGGGATGTTTCTCAGGCTTTATCTCAGTCTCTGCTGGCGGAGCATTAAATCTGTACTATGTGCTCTGAAAATGGCCATTTTAGACAAGCTTTCCAACATATTTCTGAAGTATTTTAGGTGGTTCCAATAGCATCAAAAAGTGCTTCCTGTAAGGCTTCATGTTGGTCAAATCTTCATATACATTTCTGATAAAATAATCGCCAAAGCGTCAACAAGTGCTTCCTGTTACTTAGACTTAGAATGAATTCTTTTCTAACAGAGGTACTGAAGCGAACCTTCCTGTATTTGTCAGTATTTCCCAGTATCGTGCGGACTAGGCTTCCGCACTGACATACCAGAGCATGAACGGACGACTTTAACTAGGATGTTTCAACGTAGCTAACGGTCTGATAGAGATGTTTCTTTCAGCTTGATTCCTGAGCAGAAAAACATTGTGTCGACCTCCTGCTTCCGACCATCCGCCGGCTCCTTGACCTGTATTTGGTTTCCTCTGACGGGAATGAAGCGAGTCTTCCATCACCTGAATTCCATTACCTGCGGGGCCTGAAGCAGCCTCTTAAAAGAGTATAATGTGTCTTCAACTCGTCGCGTCTGCCTTTTCCCGTCTGCCTCCCTCTCTTTTCTCTCCTCTTGACTGGAAGCCGCTGCCTTCTTCCCCTTCTCGTACAGTCATCTATTCTCGTGACTCTATCTTTCTCTTTAATATTTCATCTGTGGCTCTGTACCCTTTAACTTACCTGAAGGGCTCCGTCTCATGAACGTCCAAGGCGGCTCCACGTATCCTCCCCTCCTTCAAAGCCTGGGCCAGGGCCTTCTCATCCACCAGGCCTCCTCGCGCGGTGTTAACCAAGAACGCACCCTGACGCATCTGTGGTGCACAACACAGAGAAATGCAAACAAATCAACACCCAGACACCGACATAAACCCTGTAATTTACAGATGAAATATCAGATGTGTGCGGTTTTTTTTGTGCGTCTGACAGCCGCCGTCATCCGTTTGATCTAAAGCGGGACATCAATCTGGATTGGAGGTCCAAGGTTTGTGCAGCATTTGAGGGTCTTAACACATATTACACAGGACAAAAATCGAGAAGAAAAAAAGTGGGGGACGCCTTTGTTGCTCAAAGATTTATGAGACAGAGAGCACCTGGGAAAAATACTGTCAGATGTGGGATAAAGAACAGTCTTTATCCAAAACCGGGAGATGAAATGAAGGATGAGGGATGAGCTGAAAGATGAGGCAGCACCTCCACCCCCCCGCCCATAGCTGCTCATAAAAAAAAAAGCACAACAAAAGTGTAAGAGGGAGGAAAAGAAAAAAAAATCAAATGAATATGCTCCGAAGAAAGTAATCCCTTAATCTTGACAAAAGCTGAAATCCAGGGGCATGAAAAGCTTTTACGCTGGCAGGCAGTCTTTTATTAGGCCTTGGTGGTTTTGACACACAAACACACACACGTTTCCACTTTAGAAGCCGAGAGCGACTGCCAAGATTTTTGGTGAGGAACGAGAGGAAAGTGTTCCTTCATTGCAGCACTTAAGAGGCAGCTGAGAATCTTAAGCTTTAGAAAAGACACAGAGTTAACTAGGTTAGGCTATTACCCGACACCCACTTTACTGTCAGTGCCTTCGCACAACTCGCACATCAGAGGGAGGCTGCGTGCGAGGGGTCGACTCAAAGACGGAAAGGCAGATATGGACAGATAGGACACGGTTCTTCGGCGCAAGCGGTTCCCCGGCTCCCCTGCAGGTGTCACTCCAGGCAACGCCTCCGAGTGCAGATATCGACTCAGAGAAGAACAGCACTTTCCCCTCGCAGTGCTCTCAGCCCCCCGCTGTGCAGCCGAGTCGATATATTTGCTGTAGCCGTGGGCTGGCGCTAATTGCATTTGACAGAGCAAAGGAATGAATTTGTGTCCAGCTTTGGTGGAGCTTAAGATAAAGAGCAGGGAATGTGCAGGCAGGAAGGCTGCCGCTGCCGTTTCCCGTCTGTTTTTTTTTTTTTCTCCCTCTACCGACGATAATGCTCTTTAGGACAGCCTCCAGGCTGACACAGTAATAATACACCAGCAGCTCCTGTCTACCTGCTAGATAGCAGTGCATTAAACCCAGGTTAGGTCACAGCTGTTCAATGGGATTTCAGCTCCGTCCAAATGTCACGCTGCCAAACACAAAACCTATCGATGTTTTCTGAATCAGTAAAAGTTCTGCTTTCAAAACCGTCCTTAAGTATTAAAAGTAAAAAGCAGCAGTGATTCTGTATATTTCAACATTAGTATTTTTGGTACTTTTTCTTAGTGGTTATGAACAAACGACATACATGGTTTATCAGGTTCCAGGGCTTGTTTTGCTGATAACAAACACATAACATACATATTAAAATGAATTGCACTGTGGTAGTGCTGAGTACGTTTTACACCAGCTCTCTTTCAGATTACTCCCTAAAGTACTCCACTACAAGTAAAACATCTGAAATCAAAACCTCAAGCAAAAGTACGTAAGTATTATCAGCCACATGTACATAAAACCAGTGTTTTACTATAATATCTGATGTTTTTTATTCATTTTGCTGCTGTACATGTTTAATGTTGACTCATTTGATCTATTTTATAAACTGTTGGTAGTTTCATCGACATCAACGCATCATATTCTAGAAGATCATCATGTGTTTGTGGTTCGTCGCTGTCCTGTGAGAACCACGTATCTGTGAAAAGTCAACTTTTCATGAGCTCCGAAAAACAGGTTTCCAGCTTTGTGATGATGATGCAGTTTCCACATAATCCAAGAGGGTTTTTAAAGAGTTTATTCAGCTTAAGAAGGAGGAGGATTTTATTAACTTTTTGTCTGAGACACACCACCAAAAAATGTGAAACATAACTGTCAAAAAAACTGGAAATGTCATTTGAATGTGACGTGATCCCTGCTTTCTTTCCTTCTTGATTAATGCTGTATGAACATTATCAGAATGTTAGTGTCTCCTCTTTTAAAATACCCTGACTTTGCATGAATCAGTCATGGATGGAGTCGCAGAAGGACCTCTATGATTTTAAACAACAATTATGAACAAAGGACCCACTGATCTTATTTTTTTTTTTGCTGTTTTTACGTGAGGTTATCATTTCTAAATATTTAATGATGCTGTCATTTAGTCTGACGTTTTAAACTTAACCCACAAAGGAACACGTCATCCTTCAGTTCAGAGAGAGAGATACGTGGTTTTCAGTGGACGTAACCTGTCATCTGACGAAGCGGTGCTGGATGAGCGCCTGTGTCGTACCTGTTTGATGGTGAAGTCGTTGATGAGGTGGTGGTTGTGTTCATTCAGGTTGCAGTGCAGGGAGACGCAGTCGCTCTGGTAGAGCAGGTCCTGCAGGGTGTAGACGCGCTGCACCCCCAGCGAGCGCTCCAGGCCGTCCTGCAGGTAGGGGTCGTAGAAGATGACGTTGAAGCCGAAAACTTTGGCCCGCACGGCCACCGCCTGGCCCGAACGGCCTGAGGACGGACACACGGAGACGGGAGGTGAGGAATATGGAAGCAAAGGAGCACAAAAGTCTACTGATTTATCTGAAGGGCCTCAGAACGACGACAAAGCAAAGCCAGTCTCAACATTTGTTTACTAGAACGAGCTGAGGAACAAGTGTCAGAAGTGAATGTTCGGGACCAATACACAAGACGACCCTCGTAGAGGATTTATAAATGGGTTATAATTCGGTTATAAGCACGTTATAAGTCATTAATGAAGTTTATTTGGCAAGATCAAGATCTATTCTGTTAACTCTCGCTAGTTTCTTCACTTTATCTTGTTCCTCTACTTATTAAACACATTAAACCATTTACTAATCAGTTGAAGTTGACAGGTGTAAATGCTCAGTAACCAACGAGATCTGAGGCCTGACAGGTCACCGCTGCCCCTTTCTTCTTAATGCGTTCTAACACGATTTACAAAGTGTTTACGACTCCGCTCGAAAGAAATGGGGAAAGAAACGAAAAACGATGTCACACTTTCTCCTCCTGCTGCTGAAAATGAAAAGAATAAGAGTTGACTAAGTTAAGAGCTCACACGAACGACATCAAATCGAAATGGACGAAATAAGCACGAAGTCAAAATGTGTCAGTGAATGAAGAGAGGAGGAAGGAAGAGGAATGACTCTGTAGGACGAGGACAATGTGAGACAACTAGTTTATAGCGATGGAGAGGCATGTAGCATTAAACGTAAAACGTATTCTCTGTAAGTGACTCGTGCTCAGGCTCAGAGTTTCCCTTCTGTTGCTGGAGAAGCAGCCGTCAGCGTCGACACAGTGATGGAGAATGGGATGCTTTTTGCTTGTGAAAAGGATCGATAAGGTCTTTTACACTCTCAAGGTCCTTCCTTTGTGATGGAGCAATATGTCCTGCTTTCTGGCTCTACAGCTGAGGAGAACCGTTTTCTTCTCTCCTCTCCTTCTCGGCAGGAGATACAGCGGCGGCACAAAGACCCCACGACAACAAGCTTCTTTTTTTTTTTTTCTTTTTTTAAATAGTAAAACTCAGCTGGTCACGGCCAGTACTATACAAATACGAGAGTCGATTTTTCAGCTGTAAATCAGCCCATGCATTACCTCAGGTGAACCTAATGCCTCTTCATTTTAAAGTCTTTTCAACACTTTTCGATCGTTTGGTCACATCACAGCCCAGTCTAACATTCATTTACAGTGATCTCAACGTTCAAAACCATCAAGTGTCCTTGCATTTGCCAATCAGGGAGGAGTGTTTTCTCTTTTTCTAAAATCATTTGTAAAGGCTTAAAAAAGTAAAACTGCCCATAATACAAGAAGAAAACAAATTAAAGACTGAAGAAAAGTGTGGGAAATTCTCCGTTTTTCAGCGTCTCTCAAACGTGTCTCTGGTGGAGCCGATGAAGTCTTGAAAATCGCAGAATACGCTTTTCCTCTCGCAGCCCTGTGTGTGTTTTTTCCCTCCTTCACTTAGTCAGTTCTATATCCCAGAACAGGTTTTGACACTGCACAGAGCACAGCCGTGAACTTGTTCCATTCAGCTGCTGGTTATGAGCGCAGGATGAAAGAGCGATACCGACAGCAGCGGCGGGGGGAATGAGTGTTTTATTTTATTTTTTTATTTTCCAGTCGGTTTGGAACGCACCGGGTCGTCTTGCGGCTGCAGCTCAATCTGATTTACTCAGGGCTGCTGGGGGGCGTAGAAATTGGCATCTTTGCTTCTTCTACAACGATTTTCTGCCCGTGTGATCGTTGGAAAATTGGCGCAAAGCGGCGAGTTTAGAAAGGAAACGGTTTGTCTTTGATACTGAGGGGTTGACTCTGAAATCTTAATATTTACTGTTGATCTTCTCTGATCGCTGAAAAGAACCCTTTTTAGGGTCTAATTACACTGTAGCTGCCTCCCCTTCTTGTCACACACCGATCAATGGCGCTAACAGAGAGACTACGCTGTAACCAGAGGCTGAGGTTGATGTGGATGTTTCGATCTCAGGGACGCCCCCCCCCCCCTTCGCAACAGCAGGCTTTTTTGTTGTGTTCCTCATTTATCCGCTGCGAAAGGACAAGGACAAGACACCGCGCTGTGGGAGACGTGACGGTGAATGGTCAAGGGCACGGCGATGGAAAAAAAAAATTCTGTTTTTCTAAAGAAAGTCTTAGAAAAGCCTGCGTAGTGTAATCTGTACTAAATGTGCAACGCTGTCTGCAGCCTTGGTTCAGGAGGTGTGTTTTGGTGTCTTTCAGACACGGACAATGAGGATGATTATCTAACTACTGCTCACAGAAAACAGGAACCTCAGAGATCAGCCGTCAAATGTAACTACTGCTAACGAACTGCTAAAGCGAAGGAGGGCCTTGTTCTTTCACTTGACTGCTTGCATTTTATACATCTCAGAGGCAAATATGGTACTTTTTGCTCCACTACATTCGTCTGACAGCTTTGGTTACTTGTCAGATTGCAGTTCGTCATCCCCTTCCTGTCCAGTGAAAACCACGTGGCTCCAAACGTGTGGATTTTGAATGTTTGAGTGTTTTTTGTGATTTTGTGTTACGAGTTGAGAACAGTCTCCTCCTTCATTAATTAAATACACTTTTCGAAACCCTCTTGGATTCGCTGGATAATGCATCGTCATAAAAGCTGAG
>JAPQRN010000012.1:19440636-19465636 GCA_037367275.1 Coranthus polyacanthus
AGAGATACGTGGTTCTCACAGGACGGCGACGCTACAAACATATGATGACCTTGTAGAATATGATGCACTGACGTCGATTAAAACCATCAAACGTTGACAGGGACCGTTTTACTGCACAATGACCCCTTTTGCTTCAATTCTGCCGATAATACTCACCTACTTTTAACTTAACTGCAGTTTTTAAAGCAGTACTTTTACTTGTAGTGGAGCATTTTCACAGACTTCTACTTTTTAAAGGATCTGAATACTTCTTCAACCTTAATATTGAAGTGCCTCTGTCATATCTTTTCACAGTAAAATGAACGGTTGTGCACTGTTTCGGTGACTTTCCTTGAAGATATCATCACCAAAACCTTAATATTTACTAAACCAATCAGTGGAATTCAAGGGTCATTGTATTTGATGGTATTTGAATATGTATATGGTAATAGTAATAATGTAAATCGTAGAGAGACATTTAAGCGATCGTTACTGAAATATTTTATGGAGTGATAAATGAATCAATCGAGTCATTTGGTGTTCAGTTGGAGATCTGTTTAGGTATTTCTGACGTCCACTTAGATGCTCAGTTCAAGAGCGACAACCCACCTCTGATAAGAAGGCAGCGGTTTTTCCCTACGTTTGTGAAGGACTCGGATGCTGCGATAGCTTGTTTTTGTTGTTGTTATCGGGCTAAAACGATGCGTCACTGATGAATTTTCAAGTTTTCAAAAGCTTATTTCCAGAAAAAAAAACAAAAAACACGGTCTATTCCGGTTAATAAAGCATCTTTTCTCAGCTTAGGTGCTGTGCCTATTGTGTCTTATTATGTATGTAAGTAAAGCCCTGTAAAGTCAAAGATAGTTAATGTCTGACAGTGTCAAAATTTGTGATATTGACCAATTAATCAGCTCTCGGCTTTTTCCTGCCCCAGATCGGTCGACCTCTATTGGAAATGGCAGATGAATCACAGTGACTCCAATTTTCAGCAGCACAAGGTACTTGAAGTGTGTGTTGTTGCCTCATCGCCAGAGGGGTTTTTTTTTCCTCCATTCTTTGTGTTTTCAGCCTGCAGAGTTGTGCTGCTGGCTGTATGTACGAAGCCTACAAACAAACACCAGGACGCCTTCGCTCTCCCCAACCTCCCACTGACAAAAATGGTCATTGTTTTGGAGACGGTCTGAGCCAAAAAGACTGGGAGAGGAAGAAAGAGAGGAGACGAGAGAGAGAGGAGGAGGAGGAGGGGGGGGGTTCTTAATGCCAGAGGCTGCTGTTTGGACTCAGCAGGTCTGGGCAGCTGTCGAGGACCTGAGAGGGGGAGGAGGAGCTGGTGTGCAGGGAGTGTATGTGGACACAGAGATAAGGTGGCACTGTGGAAAGGCTTGTGAGAAGACAGAGCATCTGTCAGCCCAGTGATGTTGAGACAGCGGCAGGATGACGCACAAACACACACACACAATCGGCAGTAAAACAGGTGCAGGGAGGCAAAAAACACTCTAATACAAGCCGGTCCACCATGAGGGGCCTGATTATGGCAGCGCCGGGCGGCGAGGGAGCACAGAAACAGAGGAGAGGAGTTACAAACAGAAGGAGAGACAATAATGGAGATATAATGGCGAGCATTAGAGTGGTGGGATGTGAGAGCGGGACGACAGAAAGAAAGGAAGCCAGCCCGGAGGGAGGCAAAAACAGACAACCTTGAGATAATCTGTGGGACGGGCAGAGGGAGAAAAATAACCTTATCAGGGCAGGAAAACAGAGGCACGGCGAGCAGAGAGAGGATATGAAAACACTGAAGGGAACGGAACCGAACCTGACAACATGACAAATTAGAAGAACAGTTAAAAAAAAATCATCTAAAAATAACTACGCGATGAAACGCACCGAAGCCGATGAGGCCGAGGGTTTCTCCACGGATGCGAGCGGCGCCGGACGCCACCTCGCGGATCTGCTCCACGCTCTGGACCCGCGTGCCCTCCCGGAGAGCCTGGTACAGCCAGGTGTTTCGCCGGTAAAGGTTGAGGATGTGGCACAAGGTGGAGTCCGCCGTCTCCTCCACCGCCGCCGAGGGAATGTTGCACACAGCGATGCCTGCGGAGACGGCAGCGAAAACACACCGTCACGTATCAAAAAAGGCATCGGGCTACATGTAGATGGAGTTATCACAGTAAACAAAAACAACAAACATCAGCTTTCAAAAACATCAAGACCAAAAGAACAAGGCAACACACACTAAAACAAAACAGAGTTGCAGGTAGAATCAGCCTTGTTTTCCTTCCCTCAGTGATACTAGGTCAGAGTACACAAGAATAAAATGGATTTTCACAATATGGGGCCTTTAATAAACAATGGTCTGGTGAATAAAATTCTTTCATCCTTCCTTTCTCAGCTTCTATAAATGAATCCTTCCCTCATACCAGCTGAAAAATACTAAAACTAAATAAAAACTAAACTGAAATCACACACATTAAAACACCCACCAACACAGACGCACTTCATGAACACAAACACTTACCATCTATTTATTCATATTTAGAACATTCAACCTCTATAAATATGTACATTAAGTAGGTTTTACTTAATCGTGCACTAGTGTCACTTTTTTAAAACATTCAGCAGCTGCGTTCTGGTGCTGTTTTTATGCATTTGTTCTATTTTAATTACATAGGAGAAATGAGTATAATGACAATAAAGACCATTTTGATTCTGATGCTCAGGGCTGGGATGTATGGAATATATAGATACACAGGACAGGGAATACATGCAAAAAAAAACTGATGCTTAATGCAGTGCTTGCTGCATGACCCACTTTCTGAAGAACTTTATAACTGCACTAAACTGTAGCTCAGTACTGACTGGGCCTGTCAGTTATTACATAATCACCCGATGGCGCTCATTTTGCTTTTGTTTTCACCGTTCGAGGTTTGACTGATGCTCTTTTAGTGACGTCATCTCGTCGTGCTCCTTCTTCTGTTACGGTTCAATGGAACCTGAGTGAAGAATTAGCGGCGCCGCCTCTTTATCTCGAGGCACTTAACTTCTAATATCTGACTGACCACATTTCAGCGAGCGTCTATTCATTGATCATCAACGAAAACTTCAAGATCACAACAGCTACTAATGCTGACACTGATTCGAGTGCATGTGAAGGGAGTCGCTCGTGGTGATGAAAACACAGGGAAATACTCCGAGCTCTGAAGTGTTGCAGAATCTTTCAGCTTGTTTTAGTTTTTACATCTGCAGCTGCTTTGGTGCATCCACCTTGTCTCCAGCTGTGGAAAGCAGCTGTTTTCAATGAAAACCCCCCTTTTAACAACCCACTGTGCAGTACCTGCATGGCATCAGAGAGTATGCGGAGTCGAGAGTTGGCTGATACCAAACAGAGCTGAAGCAGAGTGACCAGAAGCAGTTATCTCCTGTAAAGGTCTGCAGTTATTTTCACCACATCTATGTAAGGTGACTATACTATTTCAGTTTTTTTTTCTGCTCGAGAACTCGATTGACACCGATTTGTAGACAGTAAAAAGTATACGTTTTCCAATTTCTTATCCCGTCTAAGGTGTATTTTTAATACTGTAGGCCAAATGTACGACATTGGGCTTCGTATTCATCCAATCAGAAGTGACTAAGTGCAACCAGCTACAGAATAATCCCCCCCCGACCCCACACCCCTTCATCTCAAACCCCCCAAGACCATTCAGTTGTCGATTACAGCATCTGGCAGAGCGATACCATGGGTGTGTTTAGATATCAGTTTGCAAAACCTTGTTTACATTTCCAAAAGTGCATAGTTGTGGTCTGGTTTATTAATTTCTGCATGCACGCAGCTGAGGGAGGTGTGGGTGGAGGCCAACAGTCCTCACGGCTCTAAATTGCTGCGGTTCTCCAGAGATGTCCTCTTTTGAGCAATCAAACCCTTCAACGATGTGATCAAATCCCTCTTAAAATTAATACCCCACCCACAGATTCAGTTTCGGAAAAAAAAAAAAGAAAAAAGAAAAAAGGTCTTATTTCTATTTTTCTATCCATGCCTTTAATACCTTATTTTGAGACGATATTTGAACAAGAGAAGTCAAGAGCTACACTTGCACATACAAGAATAATTAGGCAAAGTTGAACAATTTCCTGCCATGATGTCATGCAGCAGAAAGGTGGTAATTTTGTCGCTTTAGGGGAATTCAAACCTTGACCTTGTAGCATTAGCTCGTCTATTCTCCAACAGCACAAAGATTTTTTTTTTTTTTTTACTGCTGTAATAATTAAGCACTTCTGCGTGCCCTTTCTCTCCTGTAATGTCCTCATCCCACTCTGTATCTCAAAGTAACAGAAGAGCCGTCTCTGGACAGCAAAAAATAGACAGAGTCTGCTCAATCAATGGCCCCTTTTCTTCTCCCTGAGAACAGCCGTCATATCAGTGCCGCCTTCTCCAGGCACGATAGCTTTTGACTCCTGCGTTGCGAGGCAGAGCGCCTTCGGTGAGTGGGTGGCAGTTAGACACAGTATCTCATATTGGCAGGGAAATGGCAGCTTTGTCAACTGTAAGGGCTGTTTGAGGCACCAGGCTGCTGATAGAAGCCTGGGTGGAGGTTCAGAGCAGAGACTGAACTCTACTCTTTCTCTCTCTCTCTCTGCATGTCCGTCTTTGCTTTTCTGTCTCTTTGAACACGCTGGCTAACAGTGGGATGTCCACCATTCATCTGACTCTTTAATTCAGCCTTTGATAGTGTTCTGAAAAATCCATATAGCACAAGTACAAGGAGACTGTAAACACGTTGTCCGAAGCAGCTGCCTTTGAGCGAAGCCAATAGCAACTGTATGATCTCATTTCGACCTCTAAAGCAGCCAATCAGTGCATGTTTCAAAATGCGGCAGCAACGCAGTGGCGAAATGAATCATTCCCTGCCTTTCACCCAAATCCAGGAAATCCGGGATGAATGGTCAAACAAATGATCAAACAGGCAAGAGAGCAGACTGCATACCATGAAGAAATCAATACAACACAGAAAAAGATGAACTTCAAAGACACAAAAGTCTAAGATCTTGCTCAGACTTGAGGCTTGAGCATTGTGTAAAGATTATTCAACTAATGCAAAAACAGAAATGCTAGACATCTGTATGACGTCTGTGATTCACATGCTATAAGACCGTTTCGATGTTCGATGAAAAAGTGTCAAATTTAACAGTTCAACCGGTTGTAGTATTTCAATCCAACGAAGAAGAAAACAACTCCTTAATAAAATACAGAAAAGCTGCAGGAGCCGAAATCAGGGGCAAAAGAGCCAGGATATGCTCGGTCCAAATCAAAAGGTTCAATATAAAGATGGGTGACCTGTAGAGCAGTAGAGTAGCGTCTGACTGAATCTTCACAGTGATTGATAATGAGAGCTGTCAACGACGTAGGTGTCCCGTCTGAAAACGCCTATGGGTGGACAAACCCTCCCGTCACAAACTAGGTTTTCCACGGCCTGAAAACACAGCCAAGAGTGGATGCAGAAGTCTTGCTTCCTGGCAGACCGCTTGAATCACAACATGCTGAAAGGCACGTTTCGTAGTATATCGATGTCGTCCACATTATGTTTTACCTTTGTTTGTAAAAGTAATTCTTATAATAAATCAGAGCTGCCCAATCTGGAGTCCGCTACGGCATTTGACAAGCTCATGCATATCCTTCCCTATTAACTCACGTACATCTAATCTACAAATATTCACTCATACATTTTTGGCTCTTCACTGGAATGAATTTGGGCACCTCAGTTCCAAATAGTTCAATCAATTTGAGAACTAAATGCTCCATCTGTGTTTTTTTTAAGCTGTCGTTGGTACATTCTTTTTAGCTGATCCTCGTCACATCTACCGATCTCAGTAATATTGTTATTTATTTATAGATCGTATAGATCTATAAGTAAATAGATCGTATAGATCTATAAGTACCTCAGCCAAGAGTAGAAACTTAGTCATATTCCAACCCTGTTTTGAATTCAAAGTGCACAAATTAAAAAATGGATGGAAATGCGCTTTATGACACTGAAGACGGCGCAAACACTGCATTAGCGCTGGTCGATAAAATGATCATTATCGTTATCGTGATATATTTTCATATCGTGATAATTATATTTATGATGATGTACACCTTTAGGGTTTATTTTGGCTAAAACGCTTCCAAATGTTTCAATTGTTTCTTGTTTTGTGTAATTCTGCTCATGCATAACATTACTGAATACCGAACAAACATTTCATCTTTTACGTTGTTTTCATTTTGCTGTTTCTTTTACCTTGTTTTTGTCTGTTGCGTCTTTTACGTTGTTATTGATTAATTGATTGATTTTATTTACGGATCATCAACATGTTAAAGTGTAAACCCTTACTGTCTTGTTATATCTTTTATGAATAATCTAAAACCCCAAATAATAATCTGGTTCCTACAACTTTCACTCAGGACCAAATATCAGCCTTTAAACTGGGATGAAATAATGCTTTGACATTTAACGTGATCATTTTCGATATTGACTGATGCTTTTCACGATATTCACGATGTTTTGGCCATATCGCCGAGCCCTACTCTGCACTGAACAGTTTTCCAGCGGTAACTCTTTGCAGAGTTCGTACCTAGCTCTCCAGCTGCCTTAATGTCGATGTTGTCGTAGCCGCTGCCGATGCGGATGATGATACGTAGAGCTTTAAACTTCTCCAGATCCTCTCTGGTCAGCGTGATGGTGTGGTACATCATGGCTCCCACTGCTTCATTGAGCACCTGCAAACACAAACAAACGTTGTCAGTGAACAGTGTTTCATCTTCATTCACATCTTTTCTTTGTTCATCATTCATGCTGGCTTCACAACACACATGGCCATTAGTCCACTGGAGCTCGTAACGCCCTGTGACAATCACAAGATCGCATTCCTTCCAGACGAGCCATGAAAATCACATGTCTAGCATGACTTTGGACACTTACGAGAATGTTTAAGATTTTACAGAGAGGGGAAACTACAGGCATCACATGATCAGCAGTGACAAGCTGTCCTTCTACGGGCCTGCATTCACTGGAACAAGTTGTTTTATTGTCTCAAAGGAGCTGCAGTTCTGCATGGTCATCACATCTGCACCCGGACCCCGAGGGGTTTATGGTCAAAGGATCCGGGTAATTGACTGGGAAGAGTGATCAGAGCAGCAGCTGATGGAGGATAAACCGTACGATATGACACATGGAAGGACAAAAAAAAAAAAAAATCTACACTATACGACAATTCTCCACACAAAACAATCCAATGGTTATCAAGGCTGAAACACAACAGAACTGGGTCAGATTAAAAAGGAATTGCATTTGTGTCTCTTCACTGTAATAGGCTAATGTTACCCGTTTCCATTCTAATCATGAAAAGGTTACTACATCAGTTTGGGATGTATTTGGGATATAACACTCAAACTGAACTGCAGTAAAGCTGCGGGAGCCAAAACCAGGAGAATAAAAATGCCAGAATTTGAAAATACACACCTTCCTTCTGCAGCTCTCTCCTCTCAGTCAAAATCAAAAGACTAAATGTAAATATAGATGAACCCGACGCCAAGCGAAGCCACTTTTCCAAGCTTCTGTGTCAAGAAATGAGTTGCTCAGCGTCACGTCTGGCTGCATCTGAACAGCGATTGGTAATTACAGCTGTCAATCACATATTTCACCCTCTACCTGTCTAGAAACACCTATGATTGGCCAAAGCCTCCCGTCACAGGGTAGATTTTCTACAGCCTGAAAGTCCAGAGAAGGAGAATTCCTGTTTCCTCTCAGACCACTTGAATTACAATATGCTGAAAGGAAATTATGGAATTTCTGCCTTTGCTTTGGCTTATTTTATATGGCAAATTAAAGGGACAATTTCTAAGATGAAGATTGAAAAATTAACTCTGATTTTCAACAGAGGGGGGCAGCATTTTACCAGAAAGGTGTGGGTTTTGGGGTCTAAACTGAAGAAACTCGTTATAACTTGCTATGCTCAGAAAACAGCCACAGCAAAACCATATACCAACGTCAATTGGACTGTTACAGTTTGGGGTGTCATTAGCTGCACTAAAGGTCTGTTTTGAATTGTCCAAACGAGGTCAGCACGTCTGGTTTGTTAGCTATATAAAGGTCCTTCAATTTGATAGATAACTTGATAAGGCAGCGCTACCGACTGAGGGCAGACTAGATGCTACAGTGACTCAATATGCAAACTGCCACTTTAAAAATGTTAATGATAGCATATTCACGGGTACGGCTTGATAAAAATAGCGATGAGAGATCAAACCAGCATAGTCCAGACTTAAATTTCCAAGATTTGCAAAAGCTGTATGAGATTCTTCTTGAACAATGCGAAGACAAATAGCTCTAAAGCCAAAAAAATGTGTTTGTGTAGTTAGTTTTGCATCGAAATACACAAAGTCAAAACCATCTGGGCTTTTATCTGCACCAAACCTTATGAACTCTGCACCACATTCCTTCACATTCAGGACTAAACTCATACTTTTCATCTAAACAGAATGTATTTTAAATTCTAGGAGGAGGCTCCAAACTTTCCCAAGATGCCTAATTTGTCAAGCTGAATTTTGGGGAAATGTGTAAAAAATTTACTCTTCTTCATGTTTTGAATATTTCTCCCAGAGTAAACATAATAAAGCTTTAATGGAGAGCTGGAACAATCTGTTACAGAATATACAAATTAAACTGTTAGCTTGTGTGATGTGAGCGTATCTTTCCAATCTTAAAGCTATTTGAGGGAAAAATTAACAAGGAAAACTGGTTGATGAGCGAGAGCGACGACAAACCCGGCGTCAAAAAGTAAATACAGTACAACCAAAGGCACCCGTGTCGAACACTTGCCTCGAGCTAAAAAAGAAAATGTGTATTCCGCATCCCAGAGGGGCCATCAGTGTGGAAAGCTACTCCTCTGCCACTTAGCATGGACAAGGTGACCTGTCCTGTGATTCAGCCTGATGTCGATCTCAACCGTTCCCCCTCAGTATCTGCCGCAGCCCCTGTCAGCGCCGCACACTAAATAACAACTCTGCATTCACCTCCAGCCAAACTGCATTAGCTTTTCTGTGATTAGCAGATTAGCCCCGAATTTCCATACTGCTTTTATTAGCGCCGTGTCCCGGCCAGGCCTTCCAGATACTAGTTCAAGGTTACAACACTCCTTACACACATGCGTGAGCAGCCAAAATACATACACACTCCCCTTTCTCTGCCTCCGGGTTGAACCTGAGGGTCCAGTGTTGTTTTAGAGCTGGAGGAAAAAGTCGTTAAGCGTGAGCGGTGAGGCTTTTATTTTTTTCCCTCCCTTTTTTTAAAAAAAATGGGAAATTCCACTCTGAATATAGCTTTATTTAATGGAAACTCTGATCTAATCTATTTCACTCGCCCCACTGTAACCAAAGCCTTATTCCTTCTAACATCTATCATTTCTGATGATGCCGGGTTCTTTCTTACACAGCAGCGAGGCCTCCCCTCTTGGCCTGGGCGAGCGTGAGACAGAGTTGAAGTCTGTTCGCTGCAAAAAGGAGGTTTTTTTTGACTCGGCGATGGGCGTTTGAGTGCGTTTGGCTCCGTGGCTTACGGAGAGGAGGGATTTCATGTGGTTATGAGGTCATCCCACGAGCGAGCGGGGAGTAGCGGCGGAGGAGAGCCGCTTGAAATGCTGAGAACAGACTCCGGCCACCTGGCAGAGAGGATGCGTTCTTTCAAAACGTCGCTTTCCAACACTTAGAAATGTTGCTTTTTATTTTAAATGGAGACGAAGGGATTAGGCCTGACATCTGCCTATGTCAGGAAAAAATACATTCAAAAGTGCTTAAAGAGTTCAATTACACGTCTTAAAATCTGACACTAGGGGTCTCTCAATCCATGTTTCCAGACGAGGTAATGTTTCAAAGTTGTATTCATGTTATGTTTAGTCACGTATATTCACACTGTTTCTTATCATTCTGATGAAATAGCATCAAGTAATGTTAGTAAAGGGGATATGACGCCGTTGACTAAATAGATTTACAGATTTCTCTGCATTTGAACATAGTTGGAAACATCTGACGTAATGTAGGTACACAAGTCAACAAAATACATAACACAGGCCATGGTTTTTTAATAGTTTAATGCATAAATGTTCATAATACAGCTTTAAGTAGAGCCGATAATGTTCTTATCAGTCGATATTGATTATTATCATGATAAATGGCAAATCATTCCTTCTTTCCAGTGTGATTTTTGAGCCTGAGTGAACGTTGAAGAAACCAGAAAAACTTTTTGGGACTCGACACAGTATCACAAAACAATAATTAGGTGTAGAGATATTTTCTTAAGGCCTTAGTTTTTGTATTGACTTCACCTTTTATGAGCACGTAAAGCCACAATCACAAACATAAAATCATACTAAGTCAGTTCACTCAGTATGTCCGGTAATCTTAACTGAAACTACAATGATTATTTGATTGAATATGACAATTTTTTAAGTGAATGACAAAAGCAATCGTTGGATGTTAATACCATAATTGGAGAAACAGTCAGGCAGTGTATTTCATTGACTCGATGCCATAAGGGTGATGATCCAACATTCACAGGCCATGTGAGATTTCAAATGAGCGAGAGACTGTGGGAAAGACGAGGGATCATCGACCTTGGATGATGATGTTGGAGCGCAGGTGCTGCGTGCCAGATTTGGTCTCACTGAAGTGGTATTGTAACTCGATCTCCAACAGTATTCGCCCGTGTCTTTCACCATGCCCCTATCACGCGAGAAATAAGGGATTACCGGGGTAGACGACCCGACGCAACCCCGGGCTACTTTCATGTTCCACCTTTGACCGCCGTTTCCCCGTGAATCTCGAGCCTTCTGGGCGGAGACGAGCGCGGCAGGTGGTGTGCGGCCTGACAGCATCATACCGAAACTCCCCGAGTTATCTGCACTGCATCTCCGCATCGGTGCCGCGAAAAAGGAAGAGATTGGACATTTTCAATCTAGTACACCGGCCCTCTGGGTATCTAGACTGCAAGTTATTACTGTGAACTGCTGAATATGCTGGCGAGGTGAACATTACAATCATGTTTTTCCTGATAAGGCAGTGTTAAAACAAACAAAAAGCTACCCGCTCCCCCCTCACTCCTCACCGCCCAAGGTCTGTGATTGAATTGATCTCTATGCAAATGCTTCTTTTTTAATATGTCCCATTTTCATAAAAACAGAGCGAAGGAAAGATGCAGCGGCTCTCACTCTGTCTGCAGATGGAGAGATAGTACTTGGGTGATACCCATCTCCGTGGCCATATATTGTTTTGCAGCCACAGTGCTGCATAAAAAGCAATAAAGAGTCTCTACAAGCCAATGTAATTACACCGCATCCCCACCATAGAAGACTTTCTATTAGAACAATGGCTCTGACATAAGCATCTCGCTCTTTGGCACAAAGTGACATTATATCATAATGAAGCCACTATATTTTAACTGCCATGTGCTGATATAATGTGCTTCACATATCAGCAGTGTTATAGCAGAGGAATGAGGCAGACGTGGTGAGTGACAGGCTCCATCTCTCCATCTGCTATCTGGAGGAAATGGGAAGCGCAGTGTGTTGAGTACGAGTGCATGGTTTGTTTTTTTTTTTTACCTTCTCGTGGATCTCCTGCGTGGACTGAGCGTCACAGAAGGCGACGGTCGCCAGGTCTTTGAGGATGGGCATCTCCACGGTGCAGTCGCGGCCGTCCAGCAGCGCCACCAGGGGGCGCGGGTGCATTGGCCCGTTCATGATTTGGGGCCGAATACCTGAGGAGACAAACGGAAAAGGATGGGAAGTTAATTTACGTACCATGGAATGTTTGTTTCATGATTGTCCAGGCATTTTAACACTCAAGTACATGCTTGTAGACTTATTAAAAGACAATGCGCTGCTAATTCCAAGTAGTATGAGGTAACGGAGACGTCTCATTGTGATTCACCAAATCAATGCGTCTCTGTAGCCGTGTTTCCGTAAGATTTCAATTTGAGGCAAACTTTTGAAAAGTTGCAAAAAAAATGCGAATTATGCGCTGGTTTGGAACGACTAAACTAGGTCGCGTAATGTCGACAGAAGGTGGCGCTGTAGGCTACGTTACACATGGTTCCCTTTTCCATGGACGAGACAGAGGAATTACTCCGTCTCTGAGTTGAATCTTCACTACATCAGAATGTGGTTTTAAAAAGGTGTTTCCATTTCCTCTACGTGCATTTACTCTTTTGCCTCGAGCGAGCGAAAAAGCGTTTTTTGTGAAATTTGGGACGTTTTTAGGAATTTTGCTGTTTCCGTGAATATTGTCTGATATGAAACTTCCAAAAATGTGCATTAAATACATTCATGTAGTGTTTCACATCCTCTTTCTACAGTAATGTGCAAAAGTCTGAGGCCATCATTAGGTTTGTTGTTTTAGCAGGTTATAATGACTGTAGATATGCATTTCTCAGTCTCTGCCTCAAGACACAACTGGGAATATACAGGAAACATGTATTTAGCGTGACCTCCCTTTGCACTTCACGTGTCTTGAACTCTCTTGTTCAGACAATATGAGGTTTGCTGCACTAATCTTCTGGTTTCATTCAACACATGCCAAATGTTTCTTATTGTTTGGGCCACTCTTTGTCAAGGGAAAAGAGTTCACATTGAATAGTGACTTTTGCCTGTAGAACGCATTTAGTGTGTTTTTAATACTGTGCACATATTTCCTGTATTTTCTTGTTGTGCTTTAATAAAGAGACTGAGAAATAAATACGTCTGCTCATCACAACCCTGCAAAAGAAAAAACACAACACAGCTAAAGACTTTTTTTCACAGTACTGTATGTTACTGCCCATCACTACTTTATCATTATCTTTGTTTTTATTTCCTTCTCGATGCCTTTTATTTATGTACAGCACAGTGAATTCCCTTTGTGTACGAAATGCGCTTATAAATAAACTTGCCTTGCCTTATCTAATAAAAGCTGTCAGGTAAATACGAAGTCCCTTTTTCATGTAGAAAGTTCTTTCAAGCATCAGACTATAACTGTCTATATACGGTAAACACCTGTATCTTTTCGATCAGACTGGACACTTTTGGTCCGTGTTGTTAGACATCGTTCTCCGTCACGTCGTCACATGAACGAGTATGTTTTGTTAGAATGGTGGCGGAGTTCAGACTTTTCCAACACCTTACTAAGACACTCGACGTTGTTTTTTTCCCCCCTTTAATTTGTCACCGTCCGCACAGTATGTACCTCTAAATATTTGTGCTTGCATTCCACTAGAGAAGATGTGACTAAAATGCATTTGTGATGTTCACACTGCGAAGAAAAGATCTATTTAATGTCCTTGTCCTTTTGAAAAGTCTTCACGATGAACACTGTAAAGAGTTCAGGAAAAGACACAATGCTGCCGAGCTTTTCAAACGTCTTTCTATTATTTTCAACAATAGAAATAAAATTCCATCCATTGCAAGTCTATAAAAAAACAGACAAAAATAATAATGGTTAACACACAGTGCATTTATGCAAACGTGCATAGCCTGTATTGATGTAAATCTGCTGCAAAAATACATGTAATGTAGTTGTGTCGAGTGATGACTGAAAAGATGAAGGTTGAAGCCAAATCCTTTTACATCTACCTTTATAATATACAACACTTATCAAACAAGTGTCTCATACTGTTAAATAATACTTTAAAACTCTGAATTTTACTCATTTTAATTTATCCTTAAGACCGTTTCATAACTTCAAAATGTTAAGTAATGCAATTTTTAAACTGACCTTTAATACTTTTTTCTCGATGCGTAGTAAATTAGTTAATGAGTAAACAGATAATCTTAAATTATAAGATTAAAGTCGTTTCCATTCACCGATAATAATCAAATACACAAAAATTGCACATCTCCAAGTAGACAGAGGAGTTGTACAGGAAAACACAGACTTTGCAGAGAAAAGTAAACACAAATTCAACAATGATTACACTAACAAGCACCGAGTTGCACTCTGCTGCCAGATGGAGTCGACTCATCACCGTTTCCTCGAAAAATAAAAGCCTCAGATGATAATTACCTGCTGTGTGTTGGTGTGTGTGCACACTGATTAGGCTCGAGGAGGAAGCAGGGCTTCTCCAAACTAACAAACGTTGCTCAATAAATCAATGCACCTACTCAAGACTGGATTAGACCACAGCCTCACTTACAGGAATCTACTCGGTCACACACACAACCACGGCGAGCGCAAACACCCATACGAACACTCTCATCAGCAGTGAATAAATATATGTGCAGTACACAGAAAACACACGTAGGCACAACACATTCAGGGGAACGTATTCCCCTGTGTGTATGCATGACAAGTGCACACTAACACCCACACACTTTTGTAGTTTTCGGTTCAAAGTAGAGGATCTTACGTTTGCCTCTGAGCTGAACCAGCAGCTGTGAAAAAGAGAGCAAAAGGACGGAGGAAAAAAGAGAAAGTGCGCGAGCTACTTCTTTAGAAATGAGTTTCTGCTGCCCTGCCTCCAAAGAGTCATGTATCATCGAAATGGAGAGCGCTACATTAACGCTACACTACTGAAACAAACCCACAGCTATCTCACATCTGCACTCCGCCACAGCTGACAAACTGCGACTCTGGTTTTGTCTCAGCTCGACTATTTGTCCTCGCTTTCCTCGCTTAGAGTTCAGAGTGCCGAGCGGAGCCGAGATCCCCCACGGGCCGACCTTCTCACACCTCCCACTGAAGACGACGTGCCGCACTGAGATGACAAACAATTACCATAGCGGCTTCATACAATGTTAACAAGCCACGAGCATCAATATTTATGCTCAGAAGTCAGCCGGCGGACGGAAGGACGGGGAGGAGAAAATACCTTTTCCCCACGGAGTCCCAACGTTACAGGAGCCAAAGCAGCACAGGTCATGATCTGAAGTGGCAGTAAGCAGCTCTGGATGTGTTTAAGCCGACAAAAAAAGGACAAAAGTCACTGTGCACAGACGCGCAACAGCAACAAGATTCCCTCTGTGATATGAGGAGGTGAATGAAATACCCTTTTACTCCAAAGAGAATGTTTTTCACTCTCCAGACTCTCATACCCGAAGGTCTTCAACAAGACTATGAGTTTAAAACATTTTTGTCTGAAAGAATTCACACAAAACATGACTCAATAATAGTTCCTTATCCATATCAGTGGAAGTGTATGGTATATTAAGAATATTTTTGCCACTTTTTTCCTCCCCCGTGTGGAGCTGAAACCCTGAGGTGCTCTTAGACCTACCAGAGTTCATCGACCGCAGCCTGTGTTGTTGTGCGACGTTGTGGCGTTTCATTGTGTTGTTTCAGATTCAAACTGACAAACAAATTAACAGACTGAGGGAGCGGTTTTTATGAGGCAAAATCACCGCCCTCGCGGGAGACCGGTGGTTCCAAACAGAGCGATACAGGAGCCTCAGTCCGACCCGACGGAAAAAGAACGAGGTTTGGCAGACTCCCAAGGACGGAGAGGATTAGAGGCGTTAACATGCATGTTTTTTAGACTAATTTCATGATGAAGAATGACCCAAAATGGTCGACTTTCTATGTGTACTCTCACCCACGTTGGTGCGTTTCATCACAACTAGGTCATATGTTAAACTAACAATATTATACCTAAAAGACTTAAAGAAACATAATAATGTATATAGTACAACAAAGAGGTCTTTGTTGAGCAGACAGGTGTCTCGAGGAATTGCGAGACTCCATAAATTGAATTAATTCGATGCATTTCCCTGACGTAGTGAAACAAAATGGTCTTAGTATCATGATAGTTTCTTACCGTTAATTGATCTTATTAAACTTTTTATACAACGTTGCATGAAAAAGACAAAAAATTCTTCACTCTCTCTTCTTCTTACTATATTTACTGAAGGTAGCTGATGTAGATTCTGATATATATACACATTATATACAGTATATAATGTACGCGTCACTGTTTTTTCCATGTACGTTCTTCTATGTGTCTTTCATCATCCTGGACAGTTCGTATCATTAACTGCACCTGTCTTTCTAAAGCTTGTCAGTTTGGGGTTTTTTTCTACATTTTTTTCCCTCATGAAAATCCAAGCGGGATCGAAATGTTGTTAAACTTTTGTCGCTTGCAGAGTGTGGAGGCGTTATCTTTTATCGCTGATGTTTGGGTTGTTTTTTTTTTATTGCCTTGTACCTACGAGATGTACTTTTTACCCACACTTCTTCAGCTGCGTGATTCCATGACACGGTTTCTTATCTGGTGTTTTGCTGCTCTCCTCTGGTTTGCTGTTAAGATCTGTATCTGGATGACGTGACCTCATGTGTAAAGTGTGCACGCAGGTGTGTGTGTGTGTGTGTGTGGCGCTGAAGTTCTCCAGATTATGGTGACGTCAGGGTTGAGATAAGGTGCAGAGAAGAGGAGGGCTCATTAGGGACGTGCTCCATGGGATTACAGGCTGATTAGGACAGATAAAATTAACATGAAGTTGCATTTGTGGCCAGTTATTATAGTGGTTTTATTGTGAGTTGGTTTTACCAGCGAATAAGTAAGTTTAATTCTGAGGAACTGACAAGTTTATCTTTTATTCAGTTTGGGGGTTTAGTTTCAGTTATTATGAGGAACGTCTTGATTTATAGAAGCAGAACATATTATTTAAGGATCTATTTTAAAGGATCATTTTATTCTTGTACAATAGAAACCAACCATAGTTCCCATTTGTTTGCACTGGTCATTGTGGGTTTTATTTAGGGTTCCTGCCATTTTTACTTGTATTTCAGAAGGATTTTTTAGCTGCTAGTTTTAGTTTTACTCTTAGTTTTCTATAACTGTTAAGAACCTTGCTCTGGGAGGAGGAGGAGGGCTCATTAGGAACATGATCCATGGGATTTACAGCAACAGAGGAGACTGATTAGGGTAGATAAAATTAAGATTATAACATTTAACACTGAAAAAAAGTTGTATGTGTGTGGCCGGTGCAGTAACGTAAAGCAGCTGCAGCGAAAGGGAAGCAGGAAAAAACAGGTGGGAGGAGGAGGTAGAGAACCAGCGAGACGGCGAAGAGCAAAATTAAAATGTAAAATGAGAGTACATAAAACAGACTAAACGCCGCCTGTTACCCTAAAGAGCTCCCGCGAGACGTATCAGAGGAGAAGAGGAGGAGGATGAAAGAAGAGACAGAGAGCACATAAACGACAGGAGAGAAACGGCGACGGAAAGCGAGTCGTCCAGCAGTGCAGTCTCTCAGGGCAGGGGGGGGTAGGGTGGGGGTGGGGTGTGGGGGGATCGGAGCGGAGGTGTCGTCTCCCCGTGCTTTCCGCCTGTTGTCATGGTGATCACTTAACAGGCTTTGGCTGCCAGTTTTAATGCACTTTATTTTTGGCAGCGCTGGCATCTGCGCCGAGAGTTGAGGTCGGAGGCGCAAACACCCGTATCCTCCTCACACTCACAGTGCAAAGGGCGCAGGAGATGTTTTCTCTCTTGACAGACACGGAAGTGCCGCCTCGCCCGGTGCCCGCAACCGCCGCCATGTCCTTTTCATGCCCACTTATCACAATCCCTGGTGGAGACAGGAGTGTGGAGGGTGAGGCCACATCTGCAACTGACAGCTCTCTGAATATTAATGATGGGCACCGTCTTTTTAAATTACTCGCAGAAGAGAGAAGACGATGTAACAGACGTATCAAGAGGGAAAAACACACCCGTAATCTCTTCTTTTGTGATTTAGCGTGCACGTTAAACCAAGAGAATGAGAACGAGGGAAAATCTGAGTTCTTATTCAGCAGGATGAAAACGACGTGACAACACAAAAATGAGATAGTTATTTGTGGCTTTAAGCTGTTCTTTATGGTCAGAACATGACAAGCACAGCTGAACGTTTCAGAAATCTAGAGGAAGAACATTCAAAACTAGCAGAACGATAAAAAGCTTGTTCAACATCAAAATATGTGGGAGTAAAATTAAGTAAAACAACAACATTTTGAACATTTGTGTTTTAGCAGAGAATGTAAAGCCTAAACACAAAAGGAAAATGTATTTAACAACAATATTTATCTGATATAAAATTATATTGCGATAAATGTCATCATTATCCCCTCTCCTTTCATCTCCGTTTGGGTCTCCACCAACTCGTATTACATATACATTAAGGATGTATTAAGGATTTGTTTCATTGATTCCTTATTTATTCGTTCGTGTTGGAGCTAATTCATAAAGTTAAAATGCTTCCACGGTGTTCTTTAATGTTCTTTATATCCCACAAAATACATCATTTTTTCCCGAACCGAACTGTGGATTTGAAGACCATCAGCCCATCAGCGTCTATCAGACTCGACTTTAAATGTGCAGCAGCCCAACAAAAAAAAAAAAAAAAAAAGAGCTAAAAGAGGACAAAGAGCTGCAGAGTGGAGTGATTTCTGCCGAATGAGTCATTTGATTCAGCGTAAAAAAAGCAAGAGATATCGATTAACGCGGGTTAAAGGCTTGCAGGAGATCACCCGTGTGCCTGTGCTTGCTGTAGATGCTTGCTGTAGGTCTTGCTGTAGATGCTTGCTGTAGGTCTTGCTGTAGGTGCTTGCTGTAGGTGCTTGCTGTAGGTGCTTGCTGTAGATGCTTGCTGTAGGTCTTGCTGTAGATGCTTGCTGTAGATGCTTGCTGTAGGTCTTGCTGTAGATGCTTGCTGTAGATGCTTGCTGTAGGTCTTGCTGTAGGTGCTTGCTGTAGATGCTTGCTGTAGGTGCTTGCTGTAGGTGCTTGCTGTAGATGCTTGTCTCTAACAGGCTCCAGACAGCGGTGGGTATTGAATCGGTGCAGGTGAGGGAGGCGGCGGACGAGGCGGCGGGGGGAGAGGAGCGGCTGGCAGGCTGCGTCAAACCCTCAGGCACAACTTCGACAAGCTTAACTCCATGAATCATCAACTCGCTCTCCTTCCCTCCCTGACCTTTCAGTCTCGCGCTCTTTCAATCTCCCTCTCGCCGCCTCTTCCTCCGTTACATTTCGCAGCGTATTTCCCCAGACCCCCCCCCGTACGATAGCATCTTCTGACAGCTCTTCCCTTTCAGTGTATCTCTGTCAGCCCACCGCGTATTTGTTTCTGCTTCCGTTATCTCCCCCCCTCCGCCGCCACCTCTGCTAGCATTGCTCAGCTGTCCTGCTATAATCACTGCTCCTCCTTTCTCTGTCATCCTTTCTACTCAACTGTCATTTGTTCTTTTCTCTCATTTTCGCTCGCTTTCTCTCCCTCCCCTCTCTCCAGTTTTTCCTCCTTCCTTGCGAGTGTGTGTTTGTGTGCGTCCTGCTATGTGACAGATTGGTTCTCACTCTGCTGATTTTGATGGAGAGGAGATGATATATTTGGGCAGAGGAAGCAGCAGGTGACAGGCTACACTCCCCCTGTGGTATATTTGACAGCGTGTACATCAAACCAGCCTCAACCACAATCAGGCAGCTGCAAAATACCACCACACCCAGCACACAGAAGTGGGTCAGAATGCACTCGCAACCTGTTTTCATAGCTTTGATGCAAATTTAGACACAGTTTTGGACGCAGAGTGGGCTGTAGATTTGGTCCCCCCCCCCCATCACAAAAAGGAGCAACTTCTTCTCGGTCGGTAAAGCAAAGACAAGACAAAACAATATGGACCTTATTCGGCTTAGGCCAAGCCGTGTTGGGAACCACCTAAGCCAAATTAACGTCAAATCAAAAATAGCAAAAATAAATGAATGACTCTTCCCAGATATAACGGTTGTAGTTCATCCCCAGTGTGAATAAAACTTCAGCGAGTTTTATTTTGAAGCTTTTTGGATGCTGGTTTTTATCCGCTTTAGCTATTCCAAACTTCTGTACACCGACAGGATCCAAAATGATGCCCTGTGAAAACCTCGGAAAAGCCGGTGTTGTTGGGAACACTTTAAGGGTACGTTAATTAACATTAACAACATTAACAAAGGGATTCATTTATGCATTATTTAATAGTTTAAAGATGCTATTAACATTAGTTAACTATTAATGAACTGCTACTTGACGCTTATTGCATTAACTAATGGTAATTAATGTTGTAAAGTGTTGCTGTGTTGTTTTAAGTTGCCGTCGTGAAGCCAGTGTGAATCAGGTTGTACTAAATTCACAACGTTTTGTCATTACAGAAGAGTACGAACGCACATTAGGGCCAATTCAAGTGGCAAATTATCAACTTTATAGACATTTTTGTTTTCCAACAAAACAGAATCACCCCCCTTTCCCTGACTCATAACTTTTATTCTAACAATCGTGGATAACAACACGTTTTCAATCGTAGTATTTTTATGTATTGTTTGATTCTGGATTGTTTCATATGCAATTACAATTTATTTCTTCACTGTTTGTTTTATTTTCCTGTTTTTACTGTAAGGTGCCTATTAATCTGTTCACAGATTTAAATTACCCTTGTTAGCAAATTCCAACTCAGTTCTTTATTCTGTTGATTAAGGATCACTGTCCTTGTCAAATAAGTCAACAAAAGAAATAAATGAAAGAAATGAATGAAATCTGTTGCCACACAGATTACACATTAACTGATTTCAGCTGCAGTTTGCGATTTCTCTTTTCGGCTGCGGGCGCACGTTACGAGTTTTAAATTCTACGATTGGCTCTTTTTCACTGCGTATAGGCTCGTACCTTTGAGATCATTTCAAAGAACCAGATTTATTTTAAAACCTTGAAGCTCTCTTCACCTAGACTAAAAAAAACCCACTTTATCAGACTTTAAAGATATTTTCAAGTTGCAAGCCACAGTTCTAAACCCAATGCTATGTAACCAATTCTAATACTCGGAAAAGCTGGAGAGAATTCTTCAGTTGTTTCTTGTTAATGGTCCAGGTGATTTACTTGTTGTTGTTGTCAGTTATGTTCATTGTCAGCTCATTTATTAGTTGTTTCACTGTAGTTTTTCCTCAACAGATGTCAAGGATAAAATTAAACTGACCTATTTTCTCTCACACAGCAATCACGCAGATGTCCCTTGACTGATGATGATTTACAGTTTAACAAAACAATACAGCTTTATCTCCAACAGTAAAAATCTTAAAAGACATGACTGACACCAAATAGATGCCAGAATGGGAATTGTATTACACGGAAAATAGCTTTCAGCTCCATTCTGACAGGCTCTTTCTCACTTTAACAGCCCTGTAACAGCTCGTTCAAAGGGGGGTAAGGCAGAAATAAAACGTTGGAGTGCAGCAGGTCTGCCATAGTCTCCACAGGCTGCCCGGTCTGTAGCAACAGCTGCACGTCCGACTGCAAACAGCCAGCGGAGACATGAGGACGACATATACGCGTACGGCTAATCGAATGTAGATGCTTTAGTGCGAGCGTGTGCGTGCTCGGGGATCATGTCAGAGCTGCAGGAGGCAGAGTGCTCTTAATTTCACTCCTCCATTAATTAATCCCCCTCATTTCCTTTCCTCTGTGTTCGCACTTCCTCTGGTTGTTGCTAAACTGATGCCTCAGTGTGTGTGTGCGTGATGATTTGGGAAGACTACATTTTCACAAAGAGACAGCTGTCGTGGGATTACCTGCCAAAGAAACAAATTTATGTCAAATACACACACATATACACACACCCTGCTCATGTCTGTACAACGATATACATTCTGGAAGTTTTGTTTCTATGTGAGGACGCAACTAACCATCACTGTTGTTATTTCTCATCTACCGATTATTATTTGAATCCGCTAATAACGTGCAACTAAGACGTCAGAAGAATCACGAACCTGTTTTGTGATTGTTGATATTTATTTGATTTGAGACTGAAAAAACTCTTTACTTTAAAAAAAGCCTAGAAACAAAGATTTATGAGCTAGATTTCAAAAGGAAGAGTGACCGGGACCAGTGGATTTTAATATATTGAGTTTCCAAACTAATTAAAATAATGTGTCTCTTAAAAAAAAGGGTGGTGAGCCTAGTTTGGAGCCTAAAAGCTACATTTTTCCTCAATTAAAATACACAATAGTTGTCAAAAATGAGAACTGGGTCACAATGGAAATTATTTTGGAAATGTAGGTCTGCCGTGAAAAGGCTTGAAAGCACTTAATGTAGAGTACTAGCTTTTATGAGATATTTTTTTTTTTTTTTGCTCAATCTCTCTAATTCTAATCATTCCTGTAGACAAATACTTGTGGATGAATGTGTGTGGATGAGGCCTGGGCTGGAGGCTGCAGCTCCTGAGCCAGCAACACTTAGTCAGAGTCTGGCAGCAGGACGCGGCAGAGCAGCGCACCGGGAGATGAGACCAGAGTTTCCATTATGTGGTGAAGAGAACTGGGAGTCTCTTCCTACCGCTGGCCTCTGCTGCTGGTGTTAGGTTGCCTCCATGAGAGGAAGAGGGACCAGAAAGGATCAGGGAAAAACATTTGTGTTGTGGTCAGAAACAGAAAAATAGAAAGGAAAGGAAAGGAAAGGAAAGGAAAGGAAAGGAAAGGAAAGGAAAGGAAAGGAAAGGAAAGGAAAGGAAGAAGCAGCAGCAAAAGAAGTGGTAACGGGAGACGAGACCAGTCCAGCATCCCCCCCTTCCTCTTCCACCATACTATCATCTGCTACCACGGTTACTTAGCAACCCCAAGCTGCTGTTTGCAGGTGGCTCCTTCTCGACAACAAGCCTGCTGCTGCTGCTGACCGCCAACAGTTAACAGCCATTTACTGTGCCGCCCTGAGCAGCGCTGTGTTGTAACAAGAACCACAGCCAAACGGGAGGGAGTGGGTGGGGGAACATGCCACAGAGGGGAGAGGGAGGTTATGATATGGATCTGTGGTCTGTGCACTGTGTTTAGGGTCAGGCTCTGAGAGCTGACTCCACTTTGGATCTGGTTCAAGGTTTGCAGAATACTTGGATTTACTGAGCTTTGAAGATAAGGACTCTGTTATTGAATCTGTCTGCACTCTTTTTTAATTAGAAAACACGTCCAGTAAATCCTTTAGAAGGAGGTAACCGGACTTCTTTTTGTTCCTTCCTCGCTTCTGCCTCTTGGATGTGAGGTGAATTGTGTTCAAGAACAAAACGCAGACCAGTTTCCTTCTACTAAACCACTTAGGATTATGTACCGTGACCTGGATGACTGAGAATCTTCTCATATTTAACCAAGTGAAATGACAAACATCGCCCTTGAATGATTACATCAGCCGTAGCTAATTAAGGCTATTTCCATGAGTAACTCGCCCAAAAGCCAAAATGAGTGTGTTAGCTGTTGTCTGGTTAATGTGGTCTCAGTCTGCATCGACACTGGGCCAAAGATCTTTGTTAACAAGGACTTAGGTCCAACAAACACATCTCTCTTCTAGTAAAACATCCTGTCAGTTTCAGCAGTTTAACCTCCTAAATAAAGTCTCACGTTAAACGATTTCACTTCTACTATTTGTGGTAGCGGAGTACAAAAACATCAATGCGCTTGAGTATCATGATATGTTTTGTGGTACTGTATCAATTCTCAAGAACACTGCAGTGATTTGTAATTAATAGTGCACATACCAAGTTACGTGGCCTAAACTGATAGAGGCCAATGTTCATTCTTTTGCTCCGATTTCACAAAATGTAGTGCTATGATGTTAAGATGTTGCTGTGATAAATACAAATGAAAATCTGTGTTCTGAATGTATGAAAAAGTTGACTTCCTGTATGTATATTGTGTTATGTTCAGTTCAGATAATTTTCCTACCATTAGGTCTTAAAAATGTGTGTGCTAGTATTGCAATATACTGAATCATAATCCCTGTATCACGAAACATATCTAATTGTCAGATTCTTGTAATAAACAGCCCTAATTTGGAGCAAGGAGCTGCTAAAAAAAAAAGTAGCTAGGCTGCACCATCAAATGCTGAAACCTCAATTTACATAGAGATTTCAAAGAATTCAGATTCGATAAAATGCTATCAAACCCAAACCCTGATTGTGTGCAATGTGTGTCATTGTGGAAGTTCAAGTTGCAAAGTCAAAGTTTGATATAGCACAACAGGAATGCACTTGCATGGATGTGGCAATAAATGAATAGGAACACACATAGAGCTGCTGTGGCGAGCTGCCAGGAGCCTGAATGTGGAGTAATGGAGAAGCTTGGCATAATGCACAGATGTGCAGCTGGGTCAAACAACACTTTGTTTTCCTTGCTGGAGTTTCCTCCCTTTTCAAATGGCACGTTGCCAGAGTGTGTACTTCTGGTTTACAGACGCTGAATTACTCATTTACTACTTCCCTCCCTCGAACACACAGGCACACAAAACCTGCCATAAACACACACGAGCCCTTCATCTGGCTGTGACAGCGCGAGGTCACTGCATGAGTTCTAGAGGGGGTGAAGGTGGTGGTGGGGGGGTGGGTATAAGCACCCTTTGTTGGCAGCCTCCACCCTGCCTTTCCCTCCCCTCACTTTCCCCAAAAGTAGCACACAAAGGCCACTTGTCCTGCACTGCCAGTGCCCCACCCCTGTCACCACCCGGCTGCCCGCCACACCAATCCAACCCCTGCCAAAAAAATGAGCGCACGCCCGGTTTAAATGGTACCCTCTGTGTGTGCATGGGCGGGCCGGGCTCACACAAAGCGGGTGTCAACGGCATCCATGGCACAACCACGCCGGACCTCCCCTTCCCTCCCCCGTCTTTCTGTTTCCCGCTCTTTTATTCTCCGGCGTTGCCCCGAGCTACAGAGCGCGCTCAGAGCCCGAGACCGCAGAGGAAGCAGGAACACGGAGGAAAGTACAGCGGCGCAGGACGGGGCGGACCGCTCAAATGACAACACGGCTGGACTTGCGCCTTACCTTGCCTACCACACAACACACCCACACACAAACACACTCCCTTCTCCCCTCCTCTTATCCACGCTCCCCCATCTACCCACCTCCCACCCTCCTTCCCTCCCTCCCTCCCTCCCTCCCACATGCCAGACTTTATTAGACATCCAGAAAAGAAAACAGGAAACATGCTGCTTGCCTGGAAAATGTTGTCTCCACATTCTTCGGCTTAAAATCTACGCATCGCACCAAAAACGGAGGTG
>JAPQRN010000012.1:19472849-19492782 GCA_037367275.1 Coranthus polyacanthus
ACTTTTTTTTTTTTTTTTTATAAATCCCTGTTAGGTGAATATGCGTCACATTTGAATCCGCCTCTTACTGCGGCAGTTTACCTTGTCGTCCTCTCCTCATTATTACAATAACCTTGTGATCTGGACAGTTTTTCTGCTGTAATGATGCATGATGTTCCAATAGTGATTTTAATCTGGACCGGGGAGATCCAACTGCCAGCTATCAAAGAAGTCTTTGGCTGCCTTCAGCCGTGCACTCAAGCCACGCGGAGTCGACCACCGCCACCGCCGTCTTCCTCACCTCCTCCCCCCACAGCCCTCAGACATCTTCCATGCATAATTAGGTAAAGTCCACGGAGAATTGCAAAGATGTTTTCTTTTTCTACTAAGATGAGGAATGTAAAGCCCCTGAAAATGTGGTTTCAAATCTTTAGCATTTCTCTGTAACATTAAATATTCATGAGCGATCGAGGAACAATGAAAGTTTAACACAGACTCTTAATTCGTGTTCTTCGGTACTTATGCTTTTTTTTGAGTGCGTAAGTGCATCCACGCTGGCAATCATGGCAAAATGCAGTTCACTGTTAGTACCTGGATGGTGCAGTGAGAACTCATGCAAAAGTTGAGTTTGGAACAACGGACACCTGTACCTCACGTGTAAAAGGGGGCGGGCACAAGCAAGTAGGTATAAAAGCGTGTTCATTTTTTAATAAAATGTAATTCAAGTCAAATAACATATGAATTTAAGTCGAATTAAACAAGCCGGCAGATATTTTGGCGATAGTCGTGGTCAAGTGTTGGGGATAATGCCCTGCCCAGGTTGCAACAAAGACGGTTAAGAACAAGACGAGGACGATCATCATTTCCTGTTTCAGTGTCACATGGTTTTCTCCACTGTCCCGTCCCTTCAGGAGACTAAAGATTCTGATTCTGTCCCATTCAATCCAATGGAAGAAATTAACACGAGTACAGATTACGACTCATTCTTTTGCCAATACTGATCCTGACCAAAAGTAGTAAAGGTAGTAGTACAAATCATGCGCCATAGATACCCGGATGTATACTACACTCGACAAATACCACAGTACACCACTTCAGCTATCTGCGTATTGCCACCAATGGCGATACTGGAAAGTGGGACAAAGTTGTCAGTTTACAGACATTAAGTCTGGATAAACAGCCGTGCAGCGGAGGAGGTAGACGAGCGGCTACAAGCGTAAGTACATAAAATTGCTGAGTCATGATTTGATCTGATGTACTTTCCTACAAATGGCAAAAATAACATACACTTGGAGTTTGAAATGTTGAAATGAGTTACTGAGCAAGATGATGCGAGGCAGCAATCGACACTCGATTTCTATGTAAATATAATGCCACCGTCTGTAACCAGCTGCCCAGTAGTTGTTTCCATGGTGATATGCCTGGCGGTCACGTGACCGTGTAGTTTGTTGTTTAGTGACCAACTACAATGCCTCGGCAGAACTGTGTACGTAGTTTGATCAGAAATATGTGATGTGATGTTCCCGCTTTTAAAAAATTGGGGGGGGGGGCGGACCGGGTTAATGCAAGAGACCTTACGATAGAAAAATGTGCATCATTTCATATTATGCCGCAAATCACACTCTGTACGACAATGTTTTTTGTCATTTCTGTGCAGAGATAGTTGTTGGGTTGTTTGGATTTTAGTTTATTACATTGGTTGAACTTCTAGCGCTGTTGATAAGATTCCTCTGACTGAGTTATTGTGATCTGTGATTAAAAAGTAGTCACAGATGGGGGCAATATACTCCATTACACTCTTATTGTGCAGGTTTTAACAAGCACCAAGGTTATCCAGATCAAAGGCAGTAAAATTATGACTCAGTCTGTTCAGCATAAACATGAATCACGGTTCAAACACTGACTTGCTGATTCAAAATAGAACCTACTGTACCGTCTGCAGCAACGCTCCTGTCTTTCCAGTCAAATAAAGTGCTTTAGATAACCTGGTTAAACTATGGCGTCTTATCAACAGTATTTAGTGGAACAATCTCACTAGAAGGACTGTTTAATAGCTCTTAGTGGAGCTTTTGACTCTATTACACGATACTTCATCTCCATTCTCTAGCTGTTTTTGACTTTATCACCTGATACAATTGAAAGCTGAACAGCTGCTAAATACAAACTGGTGACACTTCCATGTCAAAGACAATTTACCCATTAGAGTTGCATTATTATTTTTCAGTAATGGAACACCTCTGGAGCCGAGCACGAAGAGAGGCCTCTCTGTCACAAGATCGGCCATATTTACAACTTTTTAAAATAACGTTGATTTATTCTCACAGCGCTGTAAAATTAAAACAATCTCTCTTTTGTGCAAGCAAACAGTCTGAAAGGCTCAATGTCGATATCAGATTCAGCTGAATAATAAGTCACGGCCAGAATAAAGAATGGTAAGAATGATGCCCTGGGCTGCGTCCCAGATCTGCTGAACACATTCAAGGATAATTGTGCGGAGTGACTGGACCACTGTGTTTACAAAGGCACATTAATGCCAAAGCCAAGACAGTCCAGGAAGGAAGAATGTACAGCAGAGCAGCAGAGGGTCCGTCTGTGTGAATACATTCTTTCCTCATTGTCCTCCCAGACAGGAGGATCATTACTGGCTGGACACATGCTCTGGCAGCACCAGCCTTCATTATTATGCAGCAGTCAACACAGGTTTAACAAAGAGAAATTTGTCTAGCATTTGTTTATCAGGAAAAGCAGAGTCTGGCACGGTGGCGCTGGCAGCAGCTGTGCCGATAGCAGGCTAAGGTGGATAGGCACTCAAGTAAGTTGGCGGCTGCACACAACCCTGGCGCCCTCCCCTCCGTCGTCGCCTCAACACCGTCACCCTCTTATGCTCCCCACAGGTGCACGGCTTTTTCCTCCTCACACATCAAAGAGTCAGCCGAAGTGCAGGGTGGCACATAGTCTCATCTTCAATTGTAGCCTGTATTCAAAAGAAGATGCTGTATTATTCATTTTCAGAATATTTGGTTTTTATTCATGGGAGAGGCATTTGCATTTTGAAGGCCAACTTTTGTCCAGTAGAATATTCAGCAATCTGAAGGTTGGTCTGATTGCAATCTCAGGAAAAAAAAACTGAAAAACACTGGTTTGTCTAGGTGGTGTTTTTTGTTAACTACAATAAGGATCACAAATGAGGAAACAAGTTGTTTGTCCTTTAACTTTTTTTTTTTTCCCACTACACAGAGCATAAAAAATGAGTGATTTTGTAGATAAAGCCTGAGGGAGCTTAATAAGACATGAACCCCCTTGAAAACATGATTTGTGAAACATATAATCTCTATGTTTATACATCTCCATCATTGTGGATCTTCTTGCATGACTCTCATACATGATTCTTACTAATATGAGTAACAGGATTGGGAATCATGTTACGATACTACAGACGCCACAGTAACGATGGTATCACGATACAGCGATTCTGCGATACTTGATGCACTGCAAGACGATCGTCTGCGAATCGTCACGATGTCTGTGTAACTGAAGCATTATTTATTTATTCAATGCACTGTAGTGTCAGCTTCACAGAATCTGACAAATTAAATGAAACAATGTACAAAAACGTGTATAGATTGAGTCTTTGTGCCTCTTGGACACACATTTAAAAGCTAAATTATGTGCTTCGTGATAAATGATGAAAACAAGCTAAAAGTAACGCTTCATAAACGTTGTATCTGTTGTTTCTGACCATGAAAAAGCGAAAAAAAAGGGAGTTCCCAGTTTTTGCACACTATGCATATATGTTGATTAAGTAAATCTCCAGGGAAAAGCAAAACCACAAACTTGACTTTCTCTTCTAAAGAGTGTAGGTGTGGCAGCTCAGAGTTACTGACAGTTTTGTTTTTTTTTCTCTTCCCTCCGTGCAAGCTTTGTTGCAGGAAGAAGGTGGGGCTTTTGGCTCGTCCTTGACCTTCCTGTGAACCACATACATCAGGAGTCTGTTGCTGAGGAGATTAAAATCACGCAACAATGGGCCGCCACAGGAGTGAAAAGGGCCGGGGTCCCCTAAATACATGCAACACCAATCGAAAGCTGTCTGACAGTTTTGTCTGAGCACAGTGGTGCTTTAATCTTACTGTGCATGTAAGAGGCAGACTCTATGCCTCTCTTATGACACATTTCCTTGTTCAGTTTCCTGTCAGGGCAACAAAGAGGGTCAGTGTTGAGTCAGACTATTTTTTTTTCTCCTCTCTTGGAGGATTTATGGAGACTCAGGAGGAGATCGGAGATGTGCACGCACTGTATGTCTTTGAGGCATCATCGCAATCAACCGCGCGATCCTATCATACATCCAAGGAGTGCTGCGAGTGCTGCACCCTCGTCTTATTACAGACAGCAGGTGCAGATGGTTAAAGGCAGGTGCTCGGTGGAGAAAAAAAAGGAAAAGACGGAGAAGAAGAAAAAAAGAACAAGCACCTGGCCCCTCTGCTGTAGCAGTCTGGGGCTGCTCTCACTATGATTAGCTTTGTTTCTCCAGCAGAGCGCAGCGAGGGAACAAGACCTACAACTTCATTAGGGCGGAGCACAGCGGCCCTGCTTTTGCTTTTGTCCTACACTTGACTGCACTAACTTAGAGGAGGACGGGGTGTCTGTGAAGATCAGCCTTTTATTAGCAACCACAGCTCTGTCACCGCAGCGGTGCCTCTCAGTGAGAAAAGAGCTATAATCTGATGCATGTTATTTCTATCGAGGCACGATGACCCGGCATTGTAGAAGCACTCGGCTGATTTTACAAAGGCCTACGCAGCGAGTGAAAGAGAGACCCCCAGAGCTGACCTGACAAGCAGCAATAGTCGCACTCCAACAAGAGTTTGGCTGGGCGTCAGTTTTTGTTGCGGTTTTAGATTGAACATGCAGGTAGTATGTTCTGCATGGGCAAACCTGTGTAATAATCAACCCTTTCCTGCAGTGCCTCCGCTCCATTTCAGAGGGTACCGTGGTGTTTCTTCAAGGACAAGCAGAGGAAATTAGTGCTAATAGTGTGTTTGTATTGCCAGAGTTCATATGCCCACAGATTTGCTTTATTCATGGCTTCACTTCATCTGCCAGCCAACCATTGAATAATTGAAGGAATTATCAGGCCAGGGGATCCAAAGCCCCTCAGAAATGTGTCATGCCCCTGAGCAAAGCCTGCAGAAAAGAAAAAAAAGGAGAAAAAAAAGAGGGGCCTCTTAATTCAGCACTGTGTGTACAGCCATACAACACAACCCAGCAATGTTCCACCTACATAAAAAGACACACACAAAGTTAAAACAGAGGCTGATGATGCCACAAATGGCAAGCTTTGACTGGCAGAATATCAATACCTCATAACAGCGGGAGCCCATGCATGTCAGATAAATTTATGATTCCCTCCAAACGCTGCTCTCCTATTTTCCTCTGCATCAGAATGAATGTTTTTGATGTAGCCAGATTTTACCATGCAGTTTGGCTAGTGTCCCTCATACAAAGAATGTGACTGACGCAACATTAATCTCCAAACAAAGAGACTGGCACAACTACTCTGCACAATTTCAGGGCTATGAGGTGGCAACGTCAGTCTCAATTTCTCACTGCTCCTTCATGAGCTGTTCCACTTTCTCCGAATTCTCATTTAGATCAAACAAAACACTCCAGAAAGGAGGTGAAACGGTACCGTTTAAATCCGTGACACACATGCACACAGGGGACCTCCTTCTCATTTTCTAAACAGAGAGTCATGGCAAGAACTTTTTAAATTTGCCATAATAAGGTGTGACCTACATGGGAGGGAGCCAAAGCCCAAACTCCTGCTCCCAGCAAGATTCCTGCCTATTGAGTATTCCAAAATGTAATGCATGAAACATTAAGCAGGGGAGAGCTTCTCCTCTAAAAACATAATTCTCTCATGGTTGACATGCAACACTTCCTGGAGCACAGGTTAGAATGCACACCACATCCTTCAAGGTGAAAAGCATGCAATATTTATTTTACTGATGCACTGTTTCACTTAGTACATTAAAAAAAAAAAACCTTACCAATGCCAGCCAGGGTTGTAACATAATATAATCTCTCTGACACTGACATATGAAATACATTCCTTGCTGACATTCATGAATAATAGCAGCTGTTTGGAGAAGAACAACACTGAGGTTTATTTTGAAATAGGCTTCAGCTGCGGTGCTGAAAAAAAACAACCATCCTGCTGTTTGTGTTGAGTGTCTGCAAACGCAACTCTACTCGAACGCACTGCTCAGAGTACTTGAACCTTTACGAGAAAGAAAAACACTACAGGAAGAAGATTTTACGAAGATGATTAATACACTTCACTTGACAAACGTATGAATCGACGTGTAAGTCTAACAGTGCGGCCTGATTTTATCAGGCAACAAACAATGTGTTATGTGATATTTTTATCACAGTGGAAAAGGTACAAGGCTCCCTGCGACTACAATCTCAGGGTGAAAGTGGCAGACATTTACTGTGTCCACTGTGAGTGTGAAAGGGTAGCGTATTGTCTGCGTGAGCGCTGGGGGCCTTGTTAAGGGTGGCAAGCCAGCGCAGAGCTCCTGCAGCCAGAAATGAAGCCCTCACAACTCCGAGAGAGCACAGCATATTAACCCTTTCTGCGTGATGCAATACGTCGCGACGGAGCGATCAGAAAGGAGCGATTAGAATCTTATTTCTGCAGTTTGGCCAACATTTGTAGCGGTTATAATAATATTGTACTACCGCAGAGATCTGGACGCACTGGTACTACAATGAAGTTCGACTGGGCAAGAAACAAGAGCAGTCAGATGGAAGACAGACTGTAAATAGGCTAACGTTCAGTCATTTTGGCCTCGCTCTCTGGAATTCTCTAACTGGTCTGATCCAACAGTGTCTTCCTTGAAAAGCGGCAGACTAGAAACATATGTTTTGCAAGCTTTTAGTTTGGTTTAAAGCATGTGCTGAACAGGTAAAACTTCAGTACTATTGTCATTATCCCTTTTTATTAATAATACCGTCTTTCTTTTAATTCTTAGTTTAACACGGCTACAGTTGCTGCTTATATTTCTTTATCCTGCCTGCCTTTTTTAAATTTTCAACTTGTTGCAACAGTAAAAATGATTATCCTTACACAACCACAGCAAAATGTATCCCAGAAAAATGAGTTTTAGCAGGAGGGTGCTCCAGGTTTTGTGATCTTCATTTAGTGTTCAGTCTAAATTTAGTCAAGTATTTTGGAGGATTTTGGCTTGAGTCTGCAAATGTATGATCACAAAGGAAAAATGTATGTATGTTAGGAAGATACAAATGGATTTTTGTGGATTAATTTTGTGTGCAATGTTTAAGTTCTAAAAGGCTGCAAGACCAAATGAGTTTAAAAAGTCAAAGCAGGACAGACTGGCATGCAAAGTGTGACACCACCCCCCCTCCAGTTTAATAAGGGATGGTTCATCCCAAGCCTATTCTTTAACCCCATCTGTTCTTCTGGTAGAAAAGTGAGGAGAGAGGGGGGAGGAGGAGGAGGAGGAGGAGGAGGAGGAGGATGCTGAGGTGAGGATACAATCAGAAAAACAGGGTGGGATTTGGAAACGGTAGTAAAAGAGGGTTGGGACGAAGGGAGAGGCAGGGCCGGACAGAGGAGAGGGAGGAACAGGTGGAATGAGTGAAGATGGAGAAAGGAACCAAAGCTCTGGAGCTCCTGAATGCAAAAAGTAGTGTTATGAAGTCTCTCTGATGCAGACTATTATATTGATAAAACATTAAAAAGTCCAGGCCTGATGCGCTGTATTATTTATGAACATGTACTGGAGTGTTGAAATAAACCTTTCAGTAGCATGCTAGCCTGTAAAATGCACCTAACCAGCCACAATAGCAAGCTACAGTAGCTGTTTCACTGACTGACTACGAACGCAGTTTATTTAAGAGCTGTATCAACACCTGTCTCATGACTAACCAAACCATGTGTGATGGCGTGACACAGCTAACATGACAGCTTCCTTTATTTTGGTAGACAGGCTTCCCATTCCTCTCAAAGGAGTCTGTGTCAAAGCTCACATAGTGCTCATTAAATTAGCTTATCTTTGCCTAAAATGAACTGTCATAAAAGCTCATCTGACCAAGCCTTTGTTCTAGATAATACAAAGAACTCCCTGTCCGTTTTCACGGGAACTATTAACCTAAGAAATAGCCAGTAGTGGAAGAAAGTAAAAGTACTAATACCGCACTGTGACAATACTCTACTACAAATACACCTTCGGCATTCAAAACCATACTTGAGAAAGAGTATTTATCTGCAAAAATTAAAGTAAAAGGAGTGCAGTAAAACGGTCGCTGTCAGTGGTTTACTTTTATAAATGATGTTTTGGATTCATTTTACTGCTGTGCATGTTTCAGGTTGAGCTCATTGGTAGTTTAATCTACATCAATGCATCATATTCTATAAGACCGTCATATGTTTCGCTGTCCTGCGAGAACCACGTATCTCTAACGTCTAAGTCAACTTTTCATGAGCTCAGAAAGCTGTTTTCAGCTTTGTGACGATGCATTTTCCAGCGATTTCAAGAGGGTTTGTAAAGAGTTCATTTAACTTAAGGAGGAGAATTTTCAACCCAACCCATAAAGGAACATGCCGTTGGTCAAACGTTCAAACAATACGTGGTTTTCACTGGACACGGAGGGGATGAAAAACTGTGATCTGAAAAGTAACTGAAAGCTGTCAGACAACATGTAGTGGAGTAAAGAGTACCATGTTTGCTTCAAGATGTAGTGGAGTTCAAGTGTAAAGTTGTAAAGTTGCATAAAATGGAAATACAGGACTTGAGTAAAAGTACATTCCACCATTGTACACAGACAGCACACAGTGTGAATATGTATGTGTTTGTGTAATTTTGTTGAGATGCCATTTAAAATGCAAGTCGTGTCAACAAATCACAGGTAGAAAAAGCTCAACACTGCATCTGTCGCAGCCACCGGCCTCATGTCCGGGTTCCTTTTCAGTTGGATTCTCCTCTTTGACAAAGCATGCCACGGCACGTACGCTTCCTGTCACTTTCCCAGGCTCAAAAAGGAGGCGGCGGCCGGGGGAGTCACTTCAGTGTGGCCATGCGTGGGACAGCCTCCCCCCTCCTGCCCTGACCTGCAGCTGCCACTCATACTGACATCACCAGAAAGCACCCTGTTTTGTCTCGAAAAACTCCCTCTCAGCCAGAGGTCAAGGTTCAGTTTGTGGTGGGTGGGACCCACAGAGTGTGAGAGACCTTGTCATTCCTCGACCACAGATGCAGGCAAATTAGCGGGCTGGCTGCCTTTATCGGGCGGATTGCTTGTGGTACGACTCCTCCACACCCACGCTATTTGTTTATCAGGTATTTAGTCAATACCTAAATGCTCCATTATGCATGAGGCTACACAATACTTAATTACTCTTGCATGATTTGGATGCCTTATTCAAATTAGTCTGTTTGATACATGGGCTATTCTCAAGAGAAGACACATAATTACTGTACTATTTCCATTCGGCAAAGAGACTTCTGCTTACAAGTGTAACCAAGGGGGGATATAAAGTCAAATATACTTGTTCTGTCGTCTAAAACTGTTTTTACTGCCGACTTACACAGCTCTCCGTCACACAAAGAGAGTTATTTTCTTCTCCATGGTATAATGACTGCATGAAAGCTTGGGTTTGTGAATTCTAAATCCTATTTACCTCTCCTCAACATTAAAGATCCTTAGTGAGGAGCACTTTGCTCAAAAGTATTTGATGATAAAGCTTTTGAAATATTGATCTGAATGTAAAATTGAGAGGCAGTCATGAAGGCATCAGTCAGTGTTTTTCTCTTTTAATCCCAACTTCTTTCGCTGGGGGCATAAAGAGAAGCAGAAAGAGAGGAAGCATGTGAGGGCACATCTGTGCGTGTGTGATTCTCATGAGGGTGCACATGTGTATGCATTTATAAATGTAATGCAAGAGCGTGTGTACGTGTGTGCGTGAGTGTTTTGAGTGTATTTCTTCTTTCTGAGTGAGGTGAGAGACTGCTTGATTTTTGAACCACTGTAAACAAGCCAGAGCCTTGTTAACGATGCCACTCAGAGTTAATGTGCAAAACAACTTTCAACTTGAAATCCGCTTTTCAGGAAAGTCTGAATTCCACGCTTATTACTGCGGAATAAATGCTGATCCGTACTCTGCCTCGGTAAGTCAGAGGAAAAACTCTGGCAGCCCAAACAAATTCCCTTTCAAACATGGTGAAATATAGCACATGGTTTGTGCATATCCGGGTAAATGTGTTTCCACAATCTGACATTTGAGAAAAAGCACACACATGTAAGCCTATCTGCAGTAGGCCTCTGACAACATGAGACACCTACAGTGTGTGCAAGGAGTCTCTGTTTCTTCAAAATACACCTGCCACATTCAGGAACAGAAACACACCCATGACAAAGATATCGACCTATTCATAGCTCTGCAACACCATTATGCACAACACATTCACTGTAATTGCTTTCATAGGCAGCCATCCAAAATATACTTCACTCGTGCAGCTATTCCTGACTTCTTGACGGGATCAAGGCAAAGCAAACCAAAAGAAACCCACAAACATTTCACAGCAGCTGAGCCTAAATACTGCACATTAAATGCACAAGACGCCAGTAAACCTAAGAGTGAACATTTCTGCTCTGACTGACAATAACTATTATGTGACCACCTTAGAGAAAACGCTGAGGAGCTGATCCCTCCGAGTGATAATTCAACTAGTTCTGTGTGTTGAGGTTGCCCTCTACTGGCAACTTTAGTCATAGCATGCAGAGATACTTGGTGAGAGGAGTTTAAAGGAACAGTAAACGCTCCTACATTTGCATTTTATGAAGCAGTTAGTCCTAAGTGCAGCTGTAAACGATAATGTCAAATGCACAAGATAATCTGAGGAAGACAGACAGTTGTGTGTGTGTGTGTGTGTGTGTGAGCCACACCCGTCGACGTTAGGGTTTCAAAAATAAGGGACATTTTCCAGCCAACCCACCCGAGGCCATGGCACTGACTCCTTACATTCAGACTGAAGTACACAGTGAATTCTAAAACCACCACCACGTAAACACCTGCTTCAAAGTCACACGTGTGAAAGCAACGAGCGAGTCTCAAGCAAGTCCCACATTTCTGCGGAAAAGATCAAGCAAGTAACGAGATCTGTGACATTTACAGTACTGACACTGGTGGAATGCAATTTCTACTGCACTACTACTACTACTACTAATGTGAGGGCTTTATACTTTACTTGAGTATTTCCTCTTTTTGATGCAGCTTTATACTCCTACTCCGCTACATCTCAGAGGCAAACATTGCGCTTTTTGCTCCACTACGTTTGTCTGACAGCTTTTAATCGTGTGCAGTGAAAACCCACGTATCTCAAAATGTGATGAAGCGAAGGATGAAGTGTTCCTTTATGTGTTGCCAAGTCGTCTGCTTCAAGTCTGAGTCAAGCCTTTCATCAGTCTTGGTCAAGTACGCCTCAACTCCTAAGCATTAAGTCAAGTCATGTGACTCAGGTCATGTGACTCAAGTCCCCCCCCACCACCACCACCTCTGGTCACATGGACTGGGTTGACTAAGTCTACACTGAGAGATTATATAAATGAAAACACAAAAGGTTAAATTCAGCACTTAGAACAGAATATGAAAAAAAAAACTGAGCCACACTCGTTTCAAGCGAACAGTTCTTTAGCTAGAAGACTTGTAAACATCATTTACAGGCTTGTTTCTAGTCGTCACAGGTGTAATCTATACCTTTATACCTTCATTTATCGATAAGCAGCAAAGTGACGCTTTCCAGAGAACATGCTACGTTTTCTAGCAAACGACAACGCTGTAGCACGTGGCTACTAAACTCCATTATGACTGAGAGCTTGTTTGTCCGCCACATATCACCTGCCAACCGCTTAAAAACAAACCAAACGAGGACACGTCGTCTTAAACCAGGTGGTCACTTGAAGTGGTTTAGACAGAACGAATGAAAGTTAAAACCATCAAACTCGTGGTTCAGGAAAAGGAGTCGATAGCCTAGCTTACTTTCTAGCATACATGCCACTAATTTAAGACCCGCTGATTAGCCCAGGCCTAATGGAAATGTTTTACTTCAGGTGCTTTTAAAGACCTTCTTATCGTCATCTTTAATGACATGAATATTATTGTTTTCTTCTACATGTGCCAATTGTCACTGTGCGTAAGAAACTGCTCTTCGTGTCTCGCTGGTAAAATAAAGTTGTTTTGTGTTCTCAATGTGTTCTCTCTCACTTTAACCTCAACCAGTTAACCAAGCACATTTACTCAAGTAACTACAAATTTGAGGCATGATTTAGTCTAAAAACTACAACGCTGTTCCATAACATGTAGGCTATTTATGTAAGATTATGCTTAACTAGTTGAAAGCGTGCGTTACTGAGAGTTTCACCTATTCTTTGGTACCAGTTACACCACATGACATGATATGTCTGCCATTATGTCAAAAGCATGCTCTCAAAATGTATTAAAACCAGACATTATAGACTATGTTCTCAAAGATGATGAATGTGTGTGAGCACATTACATTCTCCAACTAAAGCCAAATAAACTCTTTAAAAACCCTCTTGGATTCGCTGGAAAACTCATTGTCGGAAAGCTGGAAATAACTTTGTGTGCTCATAAAAAATGGACTTTTTAGAGATATCATGTTCTTATGGCCCAGAATGTGATGCATTACTGCAGATTAAACTACAGTATATAAAGTAGTTCAAATGAGCTCAGCCTTAAACATCAGCAGTAAAATGAAACATACACATTAACACAGCAGTAAAATGAATCCAAAAACATCATATATAATAGTAAAACACTGACAAAGACCATTTTATTGCACGATGATTACTTCTACTTTTCACTGGCTCAATAAACCAACATGTTCTATATTTTATAGGCGTACTCACCACACTGATGGGTCTGATACTTTTTAGGTCAGTAAGGTTAAAACTAAAAAATGAGCTGCCTTCGACACAAAATCTAAGCCTGTAAGAAACCTCCAATGATGAAGTTATGAGTCGGACAATGGATAGTGCAAAGAAATACTTCCACAGCGACACGTGAATAATACGACATGTATAAAGGATCCAGCTGAGAAGTAATTGAGCAGATTATCTTAAACATCACAAGCTCAAAGTAAGTTGAAATCATCCCACATTCTTCCAACAAGGTTTCAACATTTCTATCGCCGGGGAACCCCTGTGTAAATGTTACCTTTCTATGAACACAATCAAAGCAATATCGTCTTTAAACCCGCTATATTTTCCTTCTTAATCCAGCTGCAAGGATCAGCGACAGGACAAAAGGTGCATCTCTGAAACGTTTGAGGTTTCATAATACAAATGAAACACATTATCAGTATTCAGCACTTTGTTGAACCCATTCCCTTTGCATACACAAAGACACGTTATGACACTCAGTTCAGATGATACTAGATGATTACTAGGTTTTCCACACAGCTCGGAGACAGATATGAGGCAACAGCCCTGCAAGTTATTTTCACATCTTGGCAGAGTTTGGGAGATTTTTGCGCTGCAGGAGTTTTGGTCCCATTCTCCTGTTTCTGAAGTGCCTCCCATGTGGATTCCTGCGTAATGACACAGGTTGTGTATCTCCCGAGGCTGCTGCCGCTGCCGCTGCCGCTGCTGCTTGGGCTCCATCAGCATGACTGATCTTATTTATCCCTGTCGCATCCAAAGAGGCTCGTGGTGTAGAAAAGGGAGCTTCAGGAGCAGCACTGTTAGCGCAGAAGCACAGATCACTGAACTGTGCAGTATGGCAGCCAGGGACTTGTATGTCTGAACAACAGTTTGCATTTAGGATTTCTCTGTATGGGTGCAGGAGATGTATGATGCTTCCTAATGGAATAAACAAACAGATTACAAGGCTCCACTGCACTGCATCATCTTATGCACTGGATTCAATATTAGCCTATCAATAATTCCTGCTGGGATGTCATCCGCACAGCAGAGCACTGCAGCACCACACATATGGCCGATACAAACACAGCTTCATTATGATTTACAGAATGTTTATTTGTCCTCTTGGTGGGATAAAATCTGCCATTGTTTATTTATCTTTTGTTTTCTGGCGCCATCACTAAGCTGTAAAGGCTAGAAATGATGCCTATAGTGCTATTTATTCCAAACGTACGAAGCTTCATGGACATCAAATATACATCAAATACAAGATCAATGAAGGCAAATGTTGGTATGCTGTTAATATAGAAACAGAAGCTCATTCTGTACGTGTGAAGAGGCTCATCATCTCATGACATCCATCTCTGTAGCTCCACTTAGCATGACATTTTGTTGCTTTGCTCATAATTGATTTCTACTTCAATTTATTAATACAGCCTATGGAACGCCTCGAGCACAACTCTAGCTATCTGCAGCCCCCCCAGGAGCTTAATCTCTTAAGATGAGCTGAATTAATAAGGGTGCCTTCAAGTAACATATCGATTACGGAATCGATGTCTGTTTCTTTGCACCGTGCTCAAATGATTAGGATAAAATGGAACAGCGATATGTAATAAGACCTGTCCCCCTTTTCAATCATTTTGCTTAATTTATATTTCAATAGGCTTAATTTTGATTGATAGCGTGAAAATTCATACACCAGCCATTCGGTTCAAAGAGATGAATGTGTTCCACCGCTTCCAGGTTTTTATTGACAAATCTCACGCTGTTTTCTTCCAGAGACGGTGCGAGGAGCCCCAGAGCTTGCTGCGAAGCGAGGGATGAATCACAACGGTACAGTTTGTAAGGGCAAGTGTCATGATTTGCGGGTCACATGACGCTCTTTCCTGCCAGGGAGACAGTTGCGGACTTGACCTTCTGCAGGTTATTCAGAGGGGAGAGATGTTTTTTTTTTTCTTCTTCTCCGTACAGTCAGTGCTCACAGATCGTCGAGCCAAACAAGACGCTGTGAGACATCATCCCATCATCTTGTTCATCATTAACCTCTGAAAACATCCTCACCGTATATGTCAGTCAATTTCAATTATTTCACATCAGCAGACAGCAGAGTTTGATTAGTTCTCATGGAATTGTATGTCTTTTATTTTCCCCCTCCAAAGCATTTCTCCTTCATGTTGGCTGAAACAGACAAACTCCATCTGCTGATCATCAGGATATGATCAAAACCTCCCAAACAGCAACCAAATGGATCTTGTGGTGAGACAGTTTGCAAAATATCTCTGGCAATATAATTATTGCTTACACAATCATAATTGCTGGTATATTACTGTAAGCATTCGTTGTCTAGTGATTAATGATTCTTTCTATTGTTTTTCATGCTCACGCACATGCACAGATTAACCAATTTATTTTTTAAATTGGTGCAATTTGTGTTTTCTGGGGGCATTTGTTTGACTTTATTAAAAAAGGAGGATTGTAGAGTGGAGACAGAAAACACACAGCGTCTCCAGCTTCTTTTAAATCTTTTCTTAAAACATTAGCTTTTGTGGAAGCTCTTGAAAATGTTTGACGTGCTTTTATTTTAAATGTTCCGCTTTGTCTTTTTTCATTTTTTTTTTGCCGTTACTCTTTTTGTGCTCATTTCAGCTGTCTCGTCTAGTTTCATTTTCTTTTGTAAAGCACTCGGTAACATCTTTTAGAAATGTGCTATTATTCAGAAAAGTAGCAAAAGGGGATGAAATGCAAACAGAGGTAGAAGGTCACAGATGATATGGTTTATTAAAAATGCATCCTTTTATAATGACATTTTTAAAATAGTATATAGGAGTATATAGTCATAAAATAGTATATTAGTCACTCCACATTTATTATTTTGTATGCTTTTTGTTGTGTTTTTTTAATAAAAAAGCTCCAATGAACATTAAATATATGACTGATCTTAGTAAAAAAAAGCTCTGGCCTGTTTTTCTCCTATAATAAATATTCTCAATTGTCATAATAATATACCTTTTAAATATGCAAACAGTGCCAGCGTGCACCTGACAGCTCTAAGTGAGCACGCTGTCATACATATTAATGACTGTACATATTGAAAATAAGCCAACAAAGAGTTGTTTTTGTCCAATAGATGTGTAACGCCATGCCTAACATAACATCTAATGAATGTGTAACATGTGCAAATAAAAGAAATGAATCAGTAATCCACACGAGTGCACTTCAAGGAGCCGGCGCCTCAGCTCCCTCACCGAGTTAGTTTGAGTGCGGTGGGATGAACGTTGCAGATGTCGAACCAGTGCTTGTCCACCTCCTTGTGTGGCAGCAGGCCATTGCGCGGCAGAAACGGTCGCCGCCAACGATCGCGGTTCCCCGCCACCTGCCAGAAACTTGTGCCCTTGAGTAGAAAGATGGCGTTGTGGGTGTAGGAGAAGTAGGCAGCGTCAATGTTGCCATCTGGATGGTCTCCACTCACCACTGGAGGGAAAACATCTCTGATGTGTTTGGGGAAGCCTCTTGCCAAGCTGTTGGCTTCCACATCGAATGCATACACCTGTTAGAATAGATAATTGTTTTCCTTACGTAGAAATGAATTCAATTACATCTAACAAGTCACAGAGGAAGTCTAGAAATGTTTGCATGAATACATTCCTTCGTAATTGTGAGAAACAATGAATTAGCTTGGGCTTTGAGCCTTTCAAGAATTCTCTAAATAGAGATCCACTTTTGTTAGATTACAAAGAACAAAAGAAACAGCTGCTGTAGAGACAAAAAAAACTGTGGTTAGATTAACCTGTTAGCCAGGAACTTAGATGCAGTTAAACCTGGACCATTTGTGGTCCCTGTGGGTCTAGGGCCTTGAGGTAGTTGCCCACTTTCTATCGATTTTACAGCAATGAATGAATCTTTTATGCTGACATTTCACTGGCAATCTCAAAGACAGTTCCTCCCTAACATGCTGGTATTTCAGATCTTACTAATATCACAATCTCTGCGTGTTTCCTGTACCATTTGTCAAGTGCAAAAGAGAAGATACGGATGGTTTTCTTACAAGACTGTTCTTGAAGAAGTAGATGCGCGAGTCCCTCCTGTCATAGATGGCTGTGTCGATGGGACTGGGAACCCCCGGGAAACCCTCAGAGATCAGCCTCGGGTAGCGGTGACCGTCCAGGTCCTCTCTGAAAGCCTGGTCGTTCTCATTGTCATACCTCCAAAACTGAGTACCTGTCCACAAAAAACAACACATGAGCAATGGTGGAAAGTAACTAACTTTTATTAGTATGAGTATTTCCATGTTCTGCTACTTTATACTTCTTTTCCACTACATTTCAGAGGGGTTTATTCTACTTTTTACTCCACTACATTTGTCTGACAGCTTTAGTTACTGTTTTACATTTTACACAATGGAGAATATAACACATCAATCACAACAAGTTGTTAAAGTTGCCTTTTCCTTCTAATGGAGCATTGGTACGTTTACTTAAGTAAAGGATCTGAATACTACTTCCCCATTTGCATGTAAGTATCCCTTTTATATAAAATCTATACCCTACTGATAAAAACTAGAACTTTACCTTTGAAGAAGTACACGTCATCTGTTTTTCTAGACCATGCATGCACATATGCATCCACTCCGTCCATGGGAATTCCACGCCAGCCGACCTGCAGGGCAACCGGATCTCCATAACGTGTTCTGTTATTTCTGTTCTCATACAGCCAGTACCAGCCACCTCTTATGAAATAGGTGTTAAACCGGATGACCACTTCCCCGTAGGCTGTCTTCTCCTTTCTGATCCAGTCAAACACTGTGTTGAATCTGCCCTTACAGCCTCCTGGAGGAAGGAAAGAAAAAAAAAAAAAAAGGTTGTAGTTTTCTCACTCTCGCTACATAAATGTGTGAAGAATATCTGATTCATTTCTCCGCAGGCATGCATCCACTAGATGGTGCTGTGGCCACATATACCGTAAAGGTGCTGAATGGCTCTCCTGTCCATCCAGTCCATCTCAAAGCCGGACTCGTGGGGCAGATAGCTGGGCTGCATTATGGAGCCAGGTCTGTAGATGTGAGGCAAACCCAAGACGTGGCCAATCTCATGAACCGCCACCTGATCAATGGCAGAGAATGGTGTCAGAGTTACATTTTGAAAGTGATCATTTCTCTCATTAATTAGTGTACTCACTTTGAGGAGACTGATCCCGCTGCCACCGTTCGGAGCAGTGAAATGTTCATCGTCGTCAAAGTGTATGTCACCCAGAAACCAGGCGTGGGCAAATTCACGGCCGGTGCCATCAAACCTCTGATTGCATCCCAGGTGCCTTCCTGTGTGTATTAAAATGTCAAAAAAAATTACTTAAAAGTGTCTAAATCCACTTTTACATGCAAGGCAATGCAAACATCACAGGTTTAGGTATTTTCTTTCCTGGGTTAGGGTTATGTGAACTTGTATGTGCAGTAAACAATTTAAAGGATGATTAAATGACCATATAAACACAGAAATGAGTAAAAATAGTACAACATCCGCCTCTGAGGTGTAGTGGGGTAGATGTAAAAAGCTGCTAAAGTGGAAATACTCAAGTAAAGAACAAGTATTTTCAAATTTGGACTGGATTAGACATTCAAGTCAAGTAGTCATTCTTTCATAAAGTTTTTTAAGAAACTGCTTCCTACCTGTGCCAAAACCAAGTCTAATGTCAATATCTTCCAGTGGAGAACGTGTGTCTTCCACAAAATCCAGCGGCGACACCTCGCTCCACATCCTGAAGGCCAGTCTGAAGATGTATCTCTGGTCCTCAACTGTCAACTGACTGCTGTAGCCTTCTCCTATCAGTCTCCATTTCAGCACTTTCTTAGAAAAAGCCACGTAGCCCGTTTCACTCAGATCTCTCCTCCGCCTGCTTTTGGACACGAGAGCTGCAAGGTGACGTTTCCTTCGCCGCACTGTTTCACTTTGACGCACCTTCAGGCTCGCATGAACCGTTTTACTGTCAGCGTTGGCGTCATGTGTGCCGTTTACAGAAGTGTTGTTTACAATATCGTCAAACACATTAAAGTCACCTGTGTGGTTTGTGCTGGTGTCATTGGACATGTCTGTGATATTAACGTTAGACATGTCATCTTCAGAGGAGTCATCACTTAGGATGTTGCTCACTGTGTTGTTCCTGACAGTCTCATTAAAAGTGTCTGTAGGAGAATCTTCAACATTAGAGGCACTGCTGTTTGATGGCTCTATCTCCTTGTCAGGAACTCCACACCTCGGTTTGTTCATTGCCACTTTGGTGGCTTCGTCAAACACACCAGTGACAGGCAGGCCTGATACTCTCTGAAACTCTTTAAGTGCTGAAAGAAACTCTCGGACTTTGGCTGGACTGCCGTTGTCATCTTGAGTTGCGTCTCTTGAACTATGCACTGAGGTCCCCTCCTGGATCCGAACATCAAAGTCGTCCAAGAAGTCCTCACTGAAAGAAGTGTCTGAATCTGAATCTTCTGGATCGTGAAACTGGATTTCCTCCCAGTTCACTGGCTTCATGAAGCCATATCTAGAGAGAAATAACTACAGCACGACATGGGTTAAAGTACAGTCAGCGTTGGGAGGGTTCCTTCTAACATGTATATGACTACAGATTACAGAATGCATGCCCTGTTTACAACATATTCTATTAGATTATGCAAAGTACCGCATTTTAAAAACACAAAGGCAGTGTGATGTTCTGTCTGGCGAAAACTATGAACGTGACCTTTTATTTTCCACAGCATCAAGTTCGAGTGAAAGTCGACGAGCAAATCTAAAACTAAAACTGTACATTTACAGCAGAACATCAGGTTTTCACTTAGTGACTGAAGTGCATTATGTTGCAACTAATCTTCAAATAAGAATTGCAGCAGAAAAGGCCGTTTTTACTTTCTCTGTTTTCTTACAGCATGAAATAGGAATAATAAAAAGAATATAAAGAACAACAACACAAATTTGCCATTCAGTTTAACATGCAACTTGACTGC
>JAPQRN010000012.1:19495792-19513334 GCA_037367275.1 Coranthus polyacanthus
TGAGAAATGACAATTAGTTCGGTTCATTTTAACCAATTAAATAAAAAGGTTCAGCAGGATTACACGAAAACTGTTGCCCACATTACTGCGCAAAACAAAGCTGATCTTGAGTTGCATCGTTCATTGTAGATTTTATTTAGTTTGACTGTTTTTGAAAAAGGTCTTTTTATTTTTATTTCAGTTAGCAAAATTAGATTTCCATTGCTCGTCTTAGTTGAAGTGCCGTTAACTATAATCACTCTTGGACAGACATTATAAAGAAAAGTCCATTCAATCTATTTAAATGGCCCAACATCAATTTGCCTCAAGGGGTTTTACAATCTGTACAATATTCAACAGACTCTGACCTTTAACCCTCAGTTAGAGTAAGGGCATCTCGGTTCAATTCCAGGACGGTAGGGCCCGGTCTTGCAATATTAGAAAAAGCGATTTAAAATCCCACTTTATTTGTATAATCTTCTATCACCTATCGCTCCTGTGGATGGCTTCTATACGAGGTTCCTAGGATTTTTAGAATATGCTACAACTTACTGATTTAGTTTCCTAAGGTGAATTTAAAACTCTGATAAAAAGCTGTGTAACTGAAGAGTGTAATTGCTATTCCTTTTTTACCTGTGTTCTATTCTATACATCTTTGTCATGCTTGATTGTTTGAGTTTGGTATGGACTGGTGGGCCTTCTTGGCCGGGTCTCCCTCGAAAAAGAGATTTTATTCCTCAAGGGACTTCCTGGTTAAATAAAGGTTAAATCAATAAATTCTAGCCTCCCCTTTTTATGGACCCGCTTCAAACTTTAACGGCTTTGTGCTCGGCCTACGCCCTGCCCTATACCAGCAGGTTTCATGAATATTGGTGCAGTAGTTTTCGTGTAATCCTGCTGACAGACAAACAAACCATCAGATGTGGGTGAAAACACAACCTCCTCGGCAGAAGTAAAAACTACAAATAGACCCAAGCGCCGTTCTCTGCTGTGAGGAGAGAGTGAAATACACCACAGGAGGGTGTGACATGCACCTGCTCATACCGAAAAGACCAAACACATTCACAGCAAACTGTTACTTGTGTGCAGCCTATTTCCAAACAGCCAAAGGTAGTAACATCAACTGACACATTCCCGTGAGCACCAGGTGCCTGCCACACTCCACAGCCACACTATCCTGTCATTAGTGTTAACATAAGAGATCTGTGAAGCATAAAGCACAAAGTGGTACATTTTAAGATATTTATCTCGCTGACTTACCTAATGCAGCAGTTGCCTTTCCCACCACATAGATGGACTTGGTGTTCCACTTGTCCTTCACAGAACTGCCCCATTCTGAATGATAATTAGGAAAAACACTACTTTTAATCAGATCTGCACGAAAATTAACTTCAGTTTCCATTCAAGACATTTAGCACATATTATTGATAAGCTTCTTTCAGACACTGAGGTCCAGAATGCAATCGCTATTTAAGATTCAACTACTGTTAACATGTAAAATTGTTGCTTCTTTGTACTTTCCTACCTTCCTTTCTTTCCTCTATGCACATCTTCACAGCCTCTACTGCTCTTGGACTGGTAAATATGAGACCTCCGTGTTTTTCCGGTTGGAAAATCTGACATGGAGAATACATTTAAACGGGACTGAAACAACATAGTACATGCAAATTATGAACGCTAATGAATCTGTTAGATCTTACCTTATCTGACAATGTGTTTAATGAGACAAACTTGAAAGACAGCACAGGAATAAGTGTGGCTTTATGTCCATGTGATGCAAGCTCCTGTGGAAACAATGTCTGAGTTTAAATACAAGGGAAATGCACCGACAGCTCCTTTTAACCAGTGGTGGAACGTAACCAAGCACCGTAATTGAGGTAGTTGTACCCTGCTTGAGTATCTACATTTAATGCGACTTTATACGTCTACTTGACTTTTACTTTTCTGGTTACAGTGTTTTTTCCCCATTCGTTTCCTGTCCAGTGAAAACCATGCACCATGATAAACTGGAGGATGAGACGGTCAAGAAAATGACCCTCCCTCTTAAAATGAATAAACTCTTTAAGTCCCCCTTGGATTCGCATGAAATTCAGTCACAAATTTTGAAAACGGGGCTGTTTTGCTGTTCGAATGAGCTCAACCTTGAATATCTGCAGCAATAAAATGCAACGCACACATTAATGTAGCAGTAACGTGAATCCAAAAACATCATATAGTGTTTTGTTTTCTGTCCAAGTGTGCAAATGTACAATGTATTTATCACCGGTGACATGATATCTGCAGATTACCTAATTAGAAATACCTCAACCTCAACAAATAGTGATCTGCTGAATACCTAAAATATATAGCGCTTCCTAAGTACTGTCAGAATGACTATTTTTATTTTTCATACTCTAATAACATATTGCTGATAATACTTAGGAAATGCAGATCTTTACTTCCATCACTGATTAGTACTTTTAAATTAAAAAGTGAATAGACAAGGGTCTGTTTACCTTAATGTAAGGATCAGGTCCAGAATCTCCATCTCTTGGCTCTTTGAGGAGCAGGACTTGCATCTCGAAAAGAATGCCTCAAATCACTGCATTAATGAATTCAAATAAGAAGAATAAAACAGAACAAACCAGAGCGGATGAGAATGCTGCTGTCAAACGTGAAGACGAGGTCAAAAACACTGAACCAAGAGGGTGTGAAAGCACAGAAAGCTAAGCTACACCCTGTCAAACCCGGCATATGCAACGAGCTGATAACAAAGCTGTTGAGTCACGATTGTATGTGACTGTATATGCAAATCAAATAAGAAGCGAAATTACCACATATATATATATACACTGGTTGGCTATGTATGTAGCTAAAAGCAGGTAAATGTATGTTGGTGTGTTATTGTTTACATTAGCATCGGGAAGTGACAAGTTAGCTTAGTTAGCTGCAGGAATTCTGCCCTCAATAAAACATGTCCAACACGCCCCGTAGAAACATCTTGGCCGTCAGCTTTGGCACTATAAAATACAAATAATAGCCAGAAAAGACAAATTATGTCCCCTTTCTAACGTACCTTGTGTTGGTCCTACAGCTGAGCGCATCACTCATTTAACTCCGGGCAAGAAGGGGAGATACGACGGCTAATGTTTCACCATCTGCCCTAAAACAATTCTGATTAAAACAAAAAAATTCTAATGATTGCTTGTAACTACATTTACGTAAATGATAATGTTGAGTACGTAAATTTGGCGGCTAAAAATGTGTAGTTAAGACACAATCAAAAGAAATGACTTCCCTTTTTCTTGAAATGGTATAATCCACGTAACCGGCGGACAGAATTCGACATTGTGGCTCCGAACGTTGCCCTCGCGCGTCAGTAATAAGTGTACGTTAGGAGCCGTAATGGCGGCCGAGCTGAATCAGTTTCCCCGCTCGCTCTCCGTAGCCGAACTGTGACTTTTGCCCCGCCCACTCACTGGACACGCGTGTTGCATGTTTGCAGTCGGCATGGCTTCTTCGGCTAAGAGGAGAGCAGTGGGTTTGGGTGAAAATCCCGAGGAAAGTGACAACAGCTCGGATGAGAACCCGGAGGACGACGACGAGTCCGGAGAGGAGGACAGCGAAGCGTCTGAGGAGGAGATAAACGAGGTAGAAACACGAATAACTTTCTGGTTCTGTGTATGGCCTTGCTAGTTAGCTAGCTAAACCAGCTGTTGGCTAATAGCAGCAGTACAGTAGCGTTGGGTATTCAGAAAGATTTACATTTGATATATAGCTAATACATAAACGCATATGTGCAGTGTTAGCAGTGTTGGAGTAAGCACTCAGAAGTAATACCAGAGTGTGAAAGTATTGTGTAATAAGTCCTGCGTTCAAAACTTTACTTAAGTACACAAGCTTTAGCGTCAACATATGCTTAAAGCTCCAAAAGTAACAGTGCAATGGCCCATTTCACAACACTATATGGATTATCATTTTTGATGCGTTAATGTGTTCCTCTATAATGTAGCTGCAATGGTGGGCTCATACTAATTACTGTATGTGTTGTTGGTTAAACTGTAAGAATACATAACAATTTATTAGTTTATTTTTATGTTAATAATTCGAATCTGCAAAGTTATTTGTAATAAATGTAGTGGACTAAATACAGTAGTACAATACAAGGCTCTGAGTTGCAATGGAGCGTCAGTATAAAGTAGGATCAAATGGAAATACTCTGGTAAAGTACAAGTACACAGTTAGCTATATGTCACCCCTTTCACATTTTTTTTCCTCACCGTGTGGGTTTGAATTTGTGTTAGTTCTGTCTGTGTGTTACGTGTATTACACGTGTGATCTGCTATTTGCTCTCCTCTTTGTTATCCAGGAGGTCATAGTGGACTTTGAAGCCCACACCATTTCACACAGTGACTTCAATGGGATAAAGAAGCTGTTGCAGCAGGTTTGCGAAGATACTAATCTTTTCTGAAATGATGGAGATGAAATTGTTGTGTTGGATGTCATCAGTTAACTCCCTGATGTTATTACCATCGCTGCTTGAAGATGGTCCTGATTTTAGAATTTTTTTGAGGATTCTTCACCATTGGAAGACAAGGCACTTTTTGATATTTTTTTCTCGGAAATGAATGAAGTTATTGCTCTGAAAGAAATCACACACATGCTGAGCATATTTTGATTTCATTTCTAAATCTGTCATTTTTGGTGGCTGTTCCTGACCTCCGTTTTGCACACGGTAACTTCAGATTTGGTATTTGTAGTCATTGTTCACTCATTCCTTTTTCATATAAGACCTGTTAAAAAGTCTGATAGTAGACGTGACAGTATTAACACTGAAATCGCATCCAAGTAACTTCAAAACAATTGATAAAAACATGAATCCAAATTCTGAGAGTATGTTTTAAGGATCATGCTTCTTTGAATGTCTTCACAACGCAGTGGAATTATTCAGTGTGTTTGAGATGCTCTAAGGGAGCGACGGCCTTTTAATCTCTGATTGTTTTTCGTTGTTTCACTGCAGCTCTTCTTAAAAGCTCATGTAAACACGTCGGAGATGACAGACATTATCATTCAGCAGAATCATGTCGGAAGCGTCATTAAGGTGGGTTCTTCGATACGTCTTCATTTCTGAGTTTCCATTACATTCCGTCTCATTTTATAGAGTGCAGATGACTTTTTACCTTTTAGCTCTTATCATTTATGCATCACCGATGTCCTTACTTTGCTTCAGCAAGCAGAGGTGCCAGAGGACAGCGACGACGATGACCCAGACGAGGTGTTTGGCTTCATCACTATGCTTAACCTTACAGAGAGAAAGGTAACATCAAGTCACCATAAAGCCTGATTGGTTGTCAGTTTATGGCCCCTGACGATGGAGGAGATAAATACACGTGGGGCTAGTTCATTTCAAGTTTAATTGTCTGTGTGTGCGATGTCAGGGCGTGCAGTGTGTGGAGGAGGTGAAGGAGCTCATCATGGATCAGTGTGAGAAAAACTGCAGCCACAGCGTGACAGAACAGCTGGAACTGCTCATCAATGACACCAGCAAACCTGTGGGGTTCCTGCTGAGTGAGCGCTTCATCAACGTCCCTCCACAGATCGCCCTTCCTCTGCACAAACAGCTACAGTGAGTCTTCCACGAAAATAATCAGTTCTTTGAGCCGGAAGTGCCTTACATTTTGTCTTGGGTGGATTTACTTCTACAAACGTGTTAATGGTTTGAATTGAAGAGTAACAAGCATCTTCTTTCATGCTTAAAACCGAATGTAACCAATTATTATTGTGCAGGAAAGTAAACTGAAGTTAATGTTTTTTCTTTCAGGGGAGAAATTTCTGAAGCTCAGAGGACGAATAAGCCCAGTGGGAGGTGTCACTACTGCCTGATGATCAGCAAGACCTGCAAAGAAGCAACTAAGAGTATCCCAGCCAGAGGAGGACCTCCTAAAGAGGAGTACATGTTCGTCAATGCAGAGGAGGAATTCTTCTATGAGGTACAGTCAAAAAAATCCACGTCTCAGATTTTAATCAAAGGGGTAGATCATTTACAGTGAGTGCCTCAAGTATCTAGACAATACGTCGCTGCAGTTCTTTAGATGTACATAAACATTCAATTCTCTATGTGAATGATTTACTTTAATCTGTACAGCAGGGTTTCCGTCGGTCCTTCAAAAAAGCCCAGTCATCTGAATTTTAGACCCTAAAATGTGATAAAATGTCTTAAATACGATTTTGTCAGGTTTTAACATTGATTGGATTACAATGTTACCGTTGCATTAACTTCAATCTGGCTTTTAGACGTGATTTGGACAAAATTTGTATTGATGAAGCTGTAACAAAACTACAACACAAAACCAACATGGAACCAATAACTACTGTGCAGCTCGGTCAAAATGTATAGAAGCGAACCCAGCTGTCATGTGTCAGTTAACGTGGCATCTCCTCGTACAAAAGAAATAGCTACTTCTATATTGTACAAGTAATAAGTTACATTTTTGTTCATGTTACTTCCATCTAAGTGCAAATTTGGCAAAATCTGGCTCAAGAATAGCTCAGTTTCCCAGACATGGCACAAGCCTAGTTCAAGACTAAACAGTTTTGTCAATGCAGATCTTTATTGAATTTTCTTTTAGTCTAGGATTAGGCTTAATCTATGCTAGTGCTTGGTTTAGTGTGGCTGAAAATAACAAATATGGAGCCTGCTGCAGCTTGTAGAAGAAAACACTCAGCTTTGGGCATGAAGGCATTAGAATCACATGGGAACTGAGAAAAATATAAAGCAATTAGCAGGTGTCTGCCATCGCCCAATATTCTCTGTTCACATCCTTAATGTCCTTTGTGTCTGTTTTGCCACGATCAATATGAAAAAGGTCTTAAATTGATCTTGTTGAAACCTACAGAAACCCTGCACAGTGTGGGATTTAAGCATTGTCTATGTTTTACTTACAGCAAGCCATCCTCAAGTTCCACTACTCGGTCCAGGAGGAAGCAGACTCCTGTTTGAGCGGCAGGTGGTCGTACGACGACGTGCCCATGAAACCTTTCAGGACAGTGATGCTGATACCAGCAGACAAAATGCCTGCCATCATGGACAAACTCAAAGAATACCTTACTGTGTGAACCTCATAATAAACTTAAGACGCTGTGTACATACTGAAGACCACCAGGCTGATGGAAATGGTTCGACTCTAGAGGAAAAATGTTTTGATACCATTAGTTACAGCAGAGTCTGTATTGTAACTGATTTATGACATTTATGATTCACTTTTCCTGTGATTTCTAAAGATGCAGTTTTTACAAAAACCCTGGCTCATATAAAACAGTGTAAAAGAAAAATCACATTAAAACCAAAAATATAAAGTATCATGCGAGTATGAACAGAAGCATAGCATTAAATGTCACATTTCCTTCCTCCGTCACATCTAGAGACTTAAACCTTTTGCTTGTGGAAGCCTGTGCAGTGCAGATTTCTGAGCAGGAAAATTATTGATGGCAATCAGTAAGCACTCTACATTTGAGGCATTCAAATGCACATATGTTGTTAAAACTTCCAGCCACAATATTAGAGTGGATGTATTTCCGAGTTTGATCTGCATTGTAGACATGACATGGAAAATAAAATGACACCAGCAGACTACTGGATGATACTTTGAGGTATTTTCTGATGATCTGCAGATCTCATGTCACTGCTGATAATAAATCCACTATACGTTTGCACGTTTGGGCTTTGTTTTCTTAACAGAAGTACGTCATAGGCATGTTGAGTTTGGTTTCATAAATGTTTACTTGACCAGAAAGGCTGACCCCTTTCTAAAGGACACCTCTGCATAACAAAAACGGGGAAGGATTCGTGCGACAAGGTGATAAACGAGTGCTCCTGCAGCTTGTGCCTGCATCAAAGGGTAAAAGCGTCTCTTTGAATCCCTATCTTTCTGGTAATGTCCACAGGAGGAGGATGCGTCGGGTTCTTCCTTCCTCTTAATGCTCAGCAACAGACGACATCCATCTCCAGCCCCTCTGCTGCTCATTAAACTCTAAAATCCTAAATGGATGTGAGGTTGTGAGCACTCAACAGCTGCAGGGAGTATAGAGGGGAAAAGACGAGAAACAAAAACTAGATGGAAAGCACACAGATACAAGGATGTCGCATCGCCGTTTTCATGCTTTTTATCCTTCTGCATTTCTGAAAATATCAATTCACGAGACAACAAAACCTCTCGCTGTGAAGTTTTATGAGTTCCCCAAAAGGTCAGCGTTTACTCAGACAGAATGAATACTGCTCACATGTAAACATTTTAAAAACGTATGAGGCTGTTCAGACAGTTTTTCTTGTCAACAAATCCCACAAAAGGTGAAAGAAAATAAATGATTCCCGTCCGCATAATGTTTGTTAAAAACTACAATGCTTTCTGTACGAAGCCTCTTTTTGACAGTAAGAAAAAAAAAATCCAAAAACAAACCATTAAGCAGTAATAAATTACAGAATGCAGGCTCGCTGTGTAAACGTATAACGTCAGTTCATTGAACCACACATCGGTCATATGTGTGCGGCGCCGCTGTGCAGCTGCCGTTGGTTGTCGGGGCTCTTTGTTTCCCGTCTTTGCGGTTCCTGGATCCGTCTGGGTCCAGCATGTCTTGCAGTATGTCTTTGCTTTCACTGGGAGGCAGATTGTAGAAGAAATACAGCGGTGCCATTTGAATGAACCTAAAGTGACAAACACAGATTGGGAGATTATTTGGAAAGAGATTTACTTTAATATAGCAAAAAAAAAACCACAAACATGTTTGCGTCCACATGAGCCTGCGAACTCGAACGTAATCTGCTGGTGACCTTAAAACTGGCTTTTACTCCAGACTTACACTTGAGGGGAAATTTCAGTGACTGTCCTCATGTAGTTGTTCTCCGAGAGGGTGTACTCGTGGAATACGACCCACTCCGGCAGTCCCAGCTTCTGAGACTGAGCCCCGTAGCCGGACAGCGGGTGCACCTGAGCCATGTGCTTGTGTGTCAGAATGAAGTAGTTTCCCGATCCGTCCACGTCTCGAGCGATCTACGAAAAAAGAAAAACGCAACAGAGGGCGACATCTGCGTGAAGGGTCTGCGGGAGAGGACGCCAACAGGTTTAAATATCCGTGGGTTTCCACGTACCTGCATGAAGAAGCCGGCCAGCAGAGCTCTTTTAATGTTGTGGGTGTTGGTCTTTGTTCCAAAGGAGGGCTGAGAGATGGGAAGTTCAATCCTGTTCAGGATGTCGGTCAACTCGGACCTAATGGCATCAGCTCTCTTCAGGGCGCAGTGATCCAGGAAATAGTCCTTGCACCACTTTTCAATACACAAGCCTGTAAAGATGATCAATGCCATGCAATTAAACAGGATCCATGGTCATATTTTGATGGATTTCAAAATAGGACCACATGTCCTGAGATGAAACTGCATTACACGATACTTTACTTGGTTAATGTCCATAAGACTAATATAATTTAACTGGTTTTCTGTTGATTTCATTTTTCATTCTTCGTGCTACATATAGGTATTCGTGACAAGGCGAAAGCAAAGAATGAGAAATGTTAATTCAAGGGCTAATTTAACCCTATTAGACCACGTTTCAGACATTACCAACTCCTGTGGTGTTTTTAAAACCTTTCTCATCTACCATAAGTAGCAGTAAATGGTTCTGTTTACTGACTGTGTCTTACCTTGTTCTCTCTGGCTCTGTTTGAAAGCATTGTAGATGTTGATGAGGGTGAAGTGATCTCCTTCAGGGTGCTGGAACTTCCTGTGACAATGGACAGCCTCGTGGGTCAAACCTGCAGCTGGCTCCAGGAAGCAGCTCGGAGCTAGAAGAAATCAAACCACTACGATACATTCATCCGCCTTCGTTCGCATTCCTGTTATTATGGCAGATCTGCAAACCAACCACAGTCTACAAACACTGATTTTCCGCACAGCGTGCGCTTACCGGACAGCATCGCCGAGACGGTCAGCATCTCACTCACGCAGTCAAACTCGCAGGATGCCAGCAGAGATTTGGCCATCTGAGGGTCCAAAGGGAACTCGGATATTATGATCCCGATCTCAGACAAGTTGCCGTCGTTATCTAAAGCTGCGAGGTAGTCCAGCTCCTCCAAAGCCTGCATGAGACCCTCGGGATCTGCGTCAAAGGAAGGAGAAGCATGTATGAAGCAGCCTGATTGAGTTTTAATCCACAAATTAAGAAGGACTCATTAAATACTCCTTTGGTGTACATACATAGGTGCATCATCAAGAATCAAGAGAACAGAACCCCTGCACGCTGTAGTTTTAACTTTTCATTATAATCTCGTAAGCATAAAAAGCCACATTCTGCAGGTCCGTAGACATATTACAGCCTTTTTTTTTTTGTCGTTCAGGCCTGCAGACTTCCTTTTCATTGTACCAGTCTGGCATTTCCCAAACAAGACATGTTGTGTAATCTTTAATGAGCTGGCCTCGTTTACCCCGTCCTCTTCTGCTCATGTTAGGGCGGGTCAGAGCTCAGACAATACTTAGTAGCACGGCCCTGTCAGCTCAGCTCAAGCATGGCTGACTGGGCCCAAACAGCTACACCGAGCAAGTCCATTTGTACTTCCTCTGGCCAGAAAAACTCCCACATACACCTCTGACTTTTTAGGAAGGAGAGAGTACTGTCTGTGGGAACCTGAAAAGAACAGTGCTGTACTTGCTGTAAATGGTGCCAGAACGCCAGAGGTGGAATGTCAGAACTCTGCGCTTTTATTCAAGTGGTGTACTTTACTCGAGCATTTCCGTTTTGTGCTACTTTATGCTTCTACTCCACTGCATCTCATCTCATTCGTCTGACAGCTTTAGTTCTTGTTCAGATTACAGTTCCTCATCCTCTTCCTGTCCAGCGAAATCCACGTACGTCCAAATGTGCTGACTTTAAACTTCTTAAGCTGAATAAACTCTTTAAAAACCCTCTTGGATTAGCTGGAGAATGCGCCGCCATGTAGCTGAAAACTGGCCTGTTCTTCTGAGCTCATGAAAACTTTTTAGCGATACGTGCTTCTCACAGGACGACACTACGAACACATGATGATCTTATAGTATGTGATGCATTGCTGTAGATTAAACTACCAACAGTTCATAAAGTAGTTCAGATGAGATTATAGTGCTTCACTTTTACTTCTAGTGGAGTATTTTCAGTGTGGTATTAGTACTTTTACTTATGTGAATGCTTTCTCACCTGGTCTGTCGATGAAATCACACTGTCCGAGGCCGGCTATTTCCATCCTTTTCAGGAAGAGGACAGTTGGTGTAATGTTGGACTCCGAGATCTGTGAAGAACTCTCGGCAGGAAGCTGCGTCTCCTCTGCATATAGAGAGAAACATTTACCTGAGGAAAACAAAGAAAAAGAAGCAGAATCATCATGAAGCAAAACAAAATAAACCCTGGATATTTTGGCGTGACCTTTGGCTGAGTGGTTGAAGCGTTGTCCGGTTTACAGACTTTCAGACTTTACCTGTTGGTCCAGACAGCTGCTTGCGGATGTCAAACTGACACCTGCTGATCGGCTGAAGCATCTCAGAGTTGGCTCTTATTCTTGGATTGTACACCTGCAAATGAAAAGCGAATGGATACAAGCACATTTCTCATTTACGGTACAGGCAGGTGACGAATTAAACCTCAAGAACAATTCTGGGGTTCCTGAATCTCCTGCATTTACTTTGTTTTTCTAACCTATTCCATCAGTCACTTGACATACCATTGATTCAGGAGAACCTTAAGCTTCCCACTTTCAGACTTACTTTGTCTGAGAATAGATGAGTATACCTGAATATTTAAAAATGGCGTTAACAATTTATTGTGAATTCACACAGAAGCTCGGTAAGTTTGTTTTCTTTATTTAGAAGTTTGTACACTTTCAAAATGATTTTACATCTAACTTCTCCTGCAAGTTTTCTCTACATTTATTCACATTTCCAAGAAACATGTTGAAAATCTATGTAATATTGTCCTGGATGTTCAACTGTTGAACCAATCGGGACACGAGTGTTTACAACCGTCGCCATTTGACTCAGAGGAAGGAACTACATGGGTTTCCTTGACGAATCAATGCTGCGGAAGGTGATGGTGTCCAAACTGAAAAACTGAGGAACTTTTTAAAACATATGGATAGGACTATTGGGTTCAAAAGGTATTAAACACTTTAATACAATCCTTATTTTTAGCTGTGGAGTCAATGAATGGTGGACCAACACTGTACTGACAGTTCATGTTGGTTTTTTCCTCAATTTCTTACATTCTTTTCTTATATTGTGGAAAAATAAACTATAACTCACCATTTTTTTCTGTACTCCTGTGTCAATGACAAAGTTGACAGACTCTGTAGGCCACCACATGTCCTCCCCTTCTGGGGCAGAGAGGAAAACCATCCTGGATGTTTTGGTGTCTGGATGCTCTGTCAGGATGGGCAGTAATCCACCCTGGGCTGGGTTCAGGACCACAGGCACCATCGGGCCCAGCTCTGCCCCCAGTCTGGTGCCCTCTCTTTGGAGGATGCTCTGGGCACAATGAACCTCCTGAGGGCGAGGCACCAAGTATAAAAGGTCAATGCTTTATTGATTGAACATGTCTGAGAAACCAGATGTAGAACGAACAGTGATAACATAAGAAGAAGAAGATGAACTACAGCAAAACCACCCAAGGCAGACATAGAATCAGCCAGAAAACATAAAAAATAAAAGTATTAATACAATAAAGATGTACTTTGTTACCCCAGCTGATGCAAAAAACACGATGATGTCTCCATCCTCTTTGGTGCGATGGATCTCCAGGACCAGTCTTAGCGCAGAGTAGAAGTAGTCTTTGCTGCCGCTGTTGCTGTGGACCACCTCAGAAGGACACGAGGCCTCCAGGCGGATGAGCGGGACGCTGCCAAAGTGGCCCAGCAGCTTGTCCGTCACAGGTGGGACAGCCAGGACCACCACCCTGAGCTCGGGCCTCTGCAGCAGGATGTCTTTGAGGAGACCCAGCAGGGTGTCTGTGCTAACTGTCCTCTCGTGGGCCTGGTCGATGATAATGACCCCGTAGTGCTCCAGAAACGGGTCCGACATCATCTCTCTGAGCAGCATGTCGTCCGTGCAGTATCTGAGAGAGAAAAGCAATAAGAGGGACGAACAGTGGAGATGTTTTAATGTGGAGTGAAGATGCTGAACCTGCAATGAGTGAACGTGAGTATGGACATGTTTATAAAGGTGAATGTGTGGGAGATGGCAGTGGCTGAATGATTTTCATTATCATTTAACCTTCTGCAGAGTCACTGGCGTGTATTTCAATTATCTCTATTATTCACTGTAAGCTTTGACTTTCACTGTGCAGAATGATGTCCGATGTCACATTCATCTGCTGAAGAGAAAAAGTTTCTCCGTGCACTCCAAAGATCTGAACTTAAGAGACGCACGTAGCAGCAAGATTTGTGAAATCAAAAACATTTCGCAGCCAATCGTGATAAACTTTAGAAACTGACGAAATTCAGAGATCGTGGAGGTGGAGGATGGAGGACGGAGGAGGAGATGTCAATTTAATATGATCGTATCAGCCCGATCACATTAAAAAAAGTACGAGAAAGTTCCGATAAGAATAAGGAAATGCTCTTGCACGAGGCCCATCGTATCCCACTGGTGTCATATGTTCAAACTTTTCATTTAAACCCACGGTACATGGACATCTGCAGTCGGTGTGTGTTAAAGAGGAACTAATCTGAGACTCAAACTGTTCTGTGCAGCCTTTCATCTCAGTTGTCAAAATCTGTGGAACTGATGCAGTAAAAGAAATCGTCACTGTTATCACGGGCAACGTATTGTGAGTTAGTCTGTGATTCCTTAGTTTATATTTTTCCACTTAAACCGAGGCTGCATTTTCACACGCAGTCCAGCGAGTTTGCTTCAGCGCACAAATGAGGAGCAACGAAGAAAACGACACAAGTGTCATTCCAGTTTGCTGCCGCTGGCAGTGAGACAAACAGCTCGGAAGCTCATTTACAGACCTCAGTACGGTTTCAGAGGAGCAGCAAGTCTCCAGAGGGATGGTGTAACCCACTTCATGTCCTATGTTGACATCCATCTCATCAGCCACACGTAAGGCCAGATCTACAGCCTGCTGCCTGTTGGTCTGTGTGCACACAACCATGCCATGCTGGTACTGGGCAGACAGACAGAACTCGGCACACCACTGAGGAATCTGAAAGAGAACATTTTTTTTTTGTCAGTTTAAAAGTACTAGTACTATATGACTTAGGGTTGTGCTGGCAGCTATTGTGCGAGCGCACGGCAAAACAAACAGTGACAAGAGATATCCTATGGTATTATCGCTCATAATGCAAAATTGCTTTGGCAGCATGTGTCGGCTCCAGCGGATCAGGGCTTAGCAGCAGGAGGTCCCCTAACACCCCTGCTGGGGCCATTGTCAGGCAGACAGACGCGTTGAAGCTTGGACAGGCTGACAGTGACACAACAGCATCTGCTGAGCTGGGCAGCCTGCGCACACATGTTCACATAATGATGAATTTCAAGCTACTAACTCTATACATCTGTACAAAACGTATTCAGTGTCTGTCATAAGAGTAAAAACATGAGAGGAGCAGGGTTTTTTAGTAGATCTAGTGGCAGCGATGGATGGAGAACACCTCAAAGCATGTGATTTAGATTTAAATCATATCGAGAGGTTGTTAACAGTTCTGAAGACTGAATATGAACTCTGTCAAGAAAACGCAGCAGGTTGATTTATCTCCAAAACAAGCTCCCACAATGCCACACGGCTGTTTTCATCAGAACATTCAGTTTCATTTTCACACACTCTTTTCAATCCTTTACCTCCACTTTTCGTACCTTCTCGTAGTCCTACCTGTGTACTCCTCCCAGCCTTTGCTGTTCCAGACACGATCACCAGCTGGTTGTTTGCCAGAGCATCTTCGAATTCAAACCTGACCTTCCACACTGGCAGAGCTTTCCTCTCTTTCAGTAGTTTGTAGTAACGTGAGGAAAAAGGCAATCCATCGAACTGATTCAACTCCAGATCATCTCCAAAACCAAGTGAATCTTCATCTGGATATCCTTCTCTTTCATCTGGATATTCTTCTCTGTCCTCCTGTTCTGATGTATTTTCCTCAGACATGACTCAAGTAGTTTAACTGTAAACCAGGACGAGGGCGCAGAAAAGGACGTCGTATGAACGGAGCTACGGGTCCATTTAGTCGAAAATACTCCAAAAAAATGCCCGAAAAACATATGTAAACTGCGTAAATCTACGTAACCAACCGTGTGTTGCTAAATCTGGACGGAGCACACTTTCTACTTTCAGCGTCTTACTAAAACTATATTCATTCAGTTGTTCAAAGTTAGTGTAGTTTGTGGATGTCCCGATCGGGGCTGGAGCGCAGTGCGCACCGGTGCGTAAATTCCCCCACAGCGTGGCTTCACACGTGTTTTGATACAGGGCATTTACATTCATCACTGAGCGCTGTCAGGGCTTGTCATAATCGCCTGTTTATTCACATGATCACGTGTGAAGTCATGAGGATCTCTGAATGATCGACAACAACAACCATGAAAGTTGTCCAAGTTCACGACTACATTTTCACGTCTTTTTTTTTTATTTGTTTTTTTTTGTAACGTTTGCACAATATTACAAGTGTTCCCACTAGTCGACTTTTCTGTGCACGATTAACTCACCAGCGGCCAGAAGAGGGCAGTGTACGACCATGACAGTGCTGTTGAAATTCTTAAATGTTCAATGACATATTTATCATAATAAATATTTCCGAAAAAGGTGACTTATTAGTGGTGGAAGAAGTATTCAGATCCTTTACTTAAGTATAAGTACAGGAAAAGAGGAAAATGTACTGAGAATGCAAAGTAAAAGTAGTCATTGTGCAGCAAAATGGTCCTTGTCAGTGTTTTATTATAATATATGATGTTTTTTTGATTCATTTTGCTGCTGCGTTAATGGATGAGATACATTTTACTGCTGTACATGTTGAGCTCATTTGATCCTACTTTATAAACTGTTGGTAGTTCAATCTACTGCGATGCATCACATTCTATAAGATCATCATACGTTTGTGGCATCAGGGGAGTTTTAAAGCCCCGAAAAGTCTGAAAAGTAACCGGTAACTAGGCGGTCAGACAAACGTAGAGGACTGAAAAACTACAATATTTGCTTCTGAGATCAAGTGGAGGATAAATATAAAGTAGCATAACAGGGAAACACTCAAATAAAGAACCTCACATTTGTACTTAAATACAGTATTTGATCTGGAATCAAGCATGTGGTGTAAAAAGAAAGACACAGAAACCAATAACCATAACATTCTTCAGTGTTTGAAAAACAGTTTTTACTAATACTGCTTGAGTGATCAAAATACCATGACCAGACATTGACACTTGTGTTTTTTTTTTGTTGTTGTTTTGTTTTTTGTTTTTTTTTTTACATATGATGTATCAAACAATCATCATAAAAACGCATTCATCATGAAAATGTGTTCACCTGTAACACAAGAAACATGGACATAAAATCAGTCAGAGGACTGGACTCTAATGCAGTTGAGTATATGGACACGTAGTATTGAAAAAGCCAAGTAAACAAAGAAATGAAAGTAAAACTAGTGCATTATTAAAAAGATATCAAAAGTAACAATCGTCCAAAACTGTTGACAGTTTGTAGCCAATGTACGTACGGATGAAAAAGCTGAGCGTCAAAGCAAATGCTGCTCGGTGGTAAAGATGTTCTGCGGTGCTACAAGTAAAACAACAACCTAGCAAAAAATAACGGAGTCTGACTACTGCATCTGGTGTAAAATATTGACGGCCTGTAGATTGTTTTTAAAAAAAAAACGACTTTGGGAAACACAAAAGAGCCAAAGTAAAAAGGTATAAAAAATAGAAAACCAAATGTCTGCTGCATTTTGTGACACTGTCGGTTTTGGATGATTGGCGGCTCAGCGTAACCACTAAACTTCACTTGAACAGCATTTGGAGATACAGAAATGTGTCCTTGTCAAGTGAATCTGTCCTTTTCCCTCACAGAAAATCACACTTGTCAGTTCATCTTCCACCAACTAACTGTCGTAGCCAGGCACTGTCTGTTTGCATATGGGTGCCTCTCTGTGAAATCCAAAGCAGCCTCAGTGGGTTTTTTTTTTTTTTTCCTGCCTGTAAGAACGTCCTCAGTGATTTCATAATTTAATCACAGGATTCCTCTGTGCATACAAGTAGAGAGAGAGGGGGGGGGGTTTCAAAACACACATGACCTTTAGCGGAGCAATATTTCTGAGAAGTGCGCTCTCTCTGAGGGATTAACGCTTCCTTGATCTCAGCTCATTTCAGATCAATGTTCAGTTCATACCTCAGTACCCAGATTCCCCACTGAGCTTCTTGGGTCTCGTTAATGAAAAAGAAATGGCGAATCAGTGACATTTTTAACACTTCACAATCTGAATGATTTCCTTTTCTAGTATAAATGAAGATAAACAAACTTGTATCTCAGTTTTCTGCGAAGAACAGGCGCCTCTCCGTCCAGCAGCAACGTGACGTTACATGTCGACAGTTAGA
>JAPQRN010000012.1:19513434-19527928 GCA_037367275.1 Coranthus polyacanthus
CTTGTATCTCAGTTTTCTGCGAAGAACAGGCGCCTCTCCGTCCAGCAGCAACGTGACGTTACATGTCGACAGTTAGACTTTAACGCCGCTGCGGGAACAACATGGCGGGATATACCTGTGATCTTTCTGTTGTGGTTGTTTTAAGCCTCCTCAGACTGGCTCAAAGATGCTACACAGAGCTTTAACTTTCAAGAAAAACCTTCATCTTAATCTAAATCCACTGGGTTCAAAGACACTTTTAAAGACGTTTCCTCTGCACTCATCTGACATTGCACATTATCATCTCTTCTGGTAGTATACATAACAAAACTATTATGTAAAGGGATCCCTTCATTAAAACACAGTTCATTATGCAATCATAATCATAATTTCACAGACTTTAAATGTATTTTTTTAATCTTCTTATTATAAAAAGAGCTGCTATGAAAAAAAAAAAGTGAAATTATTGATGCAAACGACAAGTTAAAAACCCTAAGTTGCTACTGTGTAGTAAAAGTGTCTGGCACAGTGCACTGCGTGGCAATAAATACAGAATATAAATACTTTACATGTACCTGAGCTCAGACTCGTAGCACCATTCAGAGACAGAGCACCAAAGGGACACAGCAGATCTCTTGATTCGAAACTCAGAGAAGCCACCATCTTTTTAAGGTTTTCAGAGTTTTCATAGTGCAAACATTTTTTTATAGTGTCTTATCACAATACTGTCCCTTTCTGCCCAAGTCTCAGCTGCTGTATTTGATGTTGGCGATCATACAAGGCTTTGGTAGCGTTGGGGGATGCTTGGGACTGGGTCTAAAAGAGGAGGAAAAAGTCACACATACGTTACTTCTCAGCGAACGTCGTTAGATATGATTTCGAGGTTTGAGTTTGGGTAATGATGACTCGCCTGTTGGGGTGCGGGACGGGACGTAAAGGCCTCGGAGCTCCAGATAACGGGCCGCAAACAGCGGAAGGCCCCTGGAGTACAGCGTGGCCCTGCGCTACCGAAGGGCTCCGAACCAGACGAGAACTCCTCGGGTCAGCAGGTAGAGGCTTCTGAGGAGGACTCGGCTTCTCCAACTCCTAAGGAAAATACAGAGAGAGATTGAAAACAGTGGCTGAAAATCTCCACCAGAGGGCACTCAGTGTCAGCCGGTGTCCTCGCTGCAACTCGCGACGAGAGGAGCTGTCATGTGGTTTTAATCTTCTCTCGAAGACTGAGGTCATGATAAAGGTCTGCTACCTACTTCCATCTGGTCTTCATTCAGGTCTTCCTCTCTTCTCATCCTCAAACATCACAGAATGACAGAGGCAAAGAGCTGGACCTCAGACCTCACCCAGGGATAAAGGTCAGAGGATGATGAAGTTAAATTTGATGCCTTATTTAAATGTTTCTCCTGAGAACCTTAATGCTTTATTGAGTGGCTTTCTCATACTGTCAGTGAAGTCCTTTCTTTGTATCCATAAATTAAATAATTAAGCAGCTAGAGGTTTACTTTTTGTCAAATGTTACAGGTGTTTTATTCTATCGTTCCACTTCTTCATGTCTTCGTCAGTCAATTTGACTTCATATTATTCTCACGTATCACTAATTTCTCTTTTAATTAGTGCTTTTTTTGAAAATACCAATGTCAAAAGCACCCAACTAGACCCAGACGGCCGAGGAAGTCTCTTAAAATCACCTTCACAGTTTTAATAGATGGAAGTATTTATTGAGATCATGTCACACTTAGTCACACTTTACACTTTGTAGTCAAAGTCAAACAAAATATGAAAGCGTTGAAGTTTGAAAAAAGAAAATGATGCCAGAATCAAGAGACGGTAAATACGAGGGATAAAAACTACAATTTGTACCAAAGACAAGAGCCGTCAGAGGATGACATATCCCCCCCTCGCGTTCACAGAATCAGAAAGTGGTACTTGTTGGTGATGTTGGCTTGTTTTCTTTGACTTTTCCCACTGACAGCAGAGGAGTGAAGTCGTTTATGAGTAGTTTACTGGAAAAATATTGAATGGCTTTCTGGTTCTGCTCCAGCAAACGCCATGACGGACAAGGAAGTTTGTTGTTGCGGTGGTTCGACGGTTCGAGTTCTGCTCCAGAAACTCGACGTGTTTGTGTTTATTCTAGCGCCTCCTTGTGGCAAAAGATACGTTTGGTGAAAAAAATCATGATTTACAGTCGTGTTTCAGAAACAAAATGATGACGGATGGACAGACAGACGTGCTAATCGCTGCATTATATCCCGTGCTGATAGAAAAGTATATATTTTCATTTTACACAATATGCAAATAAACTGCAACTTTCCTAAAATACTAATAATCTGTTTTTTGAGATGAATTGCTTGAGTTATAATAGTTTGAGGAGAAACTAGTTTATATGTTGCTATGATTCTTACAGTATTTTCTTCCCGTCAGTTGTCTTTCTATGTTGAAGACGTTGGTAAGATGCACTGGGACAATGCATGAGGCTAATCCAGTTAATATCAGGTGGTACAGCAGTACAACACAATGCAGAAAAAATAAACACATGTGATTGATGTCTACTAAACTTTAGTGCAGCTCCAGTGTGAAATAACTGACCCCATATCTCATTTTTCAAAGTGTGTCTAAAACATATCTCTGGCTCATCGGGGGATATTTTACCAGGCTGCATGTGCCCAGAAGATAGAGAGCATTCACTGTGGGGAAAAAAAACAGTCAATCTCTCAGAGCTGTTAAAGATACCGGTGGTGAAGTCTGCTGCTAACAGGACATCAGTTTTAGTTTCACACTTTCACATTAAATAGAGACAACTGAGAGGAAAAAATCGACTTCCTAAAGTCAAAACACTGCCAAGAGCTACACTTCACCTGCTGTGCAGGTGTACGAAGACTCAGAAACTTTTGGATGGAGTTTGTTGTTTAATGGCTCCGGAAACCGCTGTACAGTCTGTTCAAATCCAAAGTTACTCATGTTCCGCTTTCATAAACCACAGTTTCATTTATGCTCTATCTTTTAGTGTTTTCTCTGCCTACTTTGTGTGTCTGTTTCTAAGTTTTAATTTCAACTCGACCAGAGACCTGACAGTCTGGTACATCGACACGATAAAGAATAAAACAAGAGAGATGGAAAAGGAAGTTAAGAAAACAGTAACTATTTAATGATCTTAATCAGGGATGGAAGTAATGAATTGCAATCACTCTCGTTACTGTAACGAAGTAGAAGTGTTGTGTACTTCTTAGATTATTTATCAAAAACTGAAATAAAAGTAAAAGGAGAGGCGCGACCTCTTACGTCAACAGAGCAAGTCAGCTGCTCATTCATGTCATGATGAAACGCCACAGACATGAACTGGAGTAAAAGAAAACACATAAGTCCGTACCACAGACCCAAATGAATCTGAATCCCAATCACGTTCACCTGACGTGCAACACGGAGAAAACCTCTGGCCACGTTTAACTTCAAGTCCAGTAACGGCGACAACTTCACCCAATCTTTGTTTGATCAAAAACGTGGAGAAAAAAAACTCTTCGTCCGACCTGTGCAGGAGAATTTCAAAAGTCTCCGTGGTAAAAACCAGGAGCCTTTACTCATGTTGTGTCAGAGGTATCACGACCGAATCAGTGTTTTGTGTTTGTTCAAACCTGGTGGTCAAGCTAACGTCGGCTCGATAGATTTACTACATCCCCACCAGAGACCAAAGTTTATTTGATCTTATTGACCTGATGGAGGCTGTGCTGTGTAGGACAATAAATCAACGTTTTATTGCACATTGCATCATAACTGGCTCCAAAATGTCACAAATCCCTCTTGTAAGTAAACGTCCTAAAAAACTCCGCCTAAATAATTCAGGACTCTTTACACCTTAATGTTGCTATATTCCATCTTACGCTGTCAAACTCCAGAACTGTGTTTTGTGTTTAAAAGCCATCTGTCGTTTACTCTACAAATTGTCTGTTTGTAGTTGTCTTCCCCTCTCTGGCGCTGTCTTCATCCTTCGCATGTCCACAGGGGACGAGTCAAACCGGATTAAAGGCAAAAAAAAATAAAATAAGAGTCTTTGAGAATCGCCGAGTTCTCAGGATTAAACGCCAGGAACCAGTGGCTTTCTCTTCCTCTCAACTTTGACAGCTTGCCATGCTATAACTAAACTCCGTGGAATACTAAAGGCTGCAAGTTTACTGTACCACCCTGTGTTGTTGGACAGACTTCCACACTGTACTTGGTGTTTCATCTTCTCCATCTTCCCCCCCTCTCTCTGTGAGTCTGGCTCCATTTACATTATTTATGTGGTGGTTTGTATGTAGAATTGAAGTCCCGCATGGATGGCGCTCGCTCCCGGGTTAACCTCGTTATTTTATGAGACTGTGCATAACTGTCAACATGCATATACTTTTATGGGACACAAAAGAACCATGACCAACACCAGCCTGAACATCATTTCTCTGGTTAGGCATTATAGGCTGTAATCAGTAAACGCTCCCCAGACTCGGTGGAGAAATTACGGTAACATCGTCAAATAAAAGTTTCCCACGTATAGGAACATGAAACTCACTCACCATGACCATTCTGCAGGAGTTGAGGCGCGACACGCTCCGAAATGCCGCCCCTCTGGGTGCGATGTGGATGTGAGGTGGAGGGGCTTTATGCGGCGGAGGGACCGGGGGTCTCGGCTGCACCGGACCAGGAGAGAGGGACAGGGTCAGAGACAGGGGGACGGGGTGGCTGAGGTGAACCGGAGGGCACTGGGGCAGTCTGCGCAGGCCGTGGGAGGGGTAAGGGGCCGGGGGGAGCATCACCTCTGGCTGCAGAAAGATGAAAGACAGAGACAGATTCAGAAACGATCCTGCGCTGTCTGCTTCCTATCAGAAACAGTCATGTTAACCTCCTCCTCTTCCTCCCCTGTCTTCCTGACGTTGTCAAAGGTGCATAAATCAAACGCTCCCTATTCCCCGAGCCCTCTTCAGGTGACCTCTTAAAGTAGAAAGAGCGAGACTTGGCCATTAGCACCGGTCTGGACTCATTCAAAGGTGGACATAGATAAAGAGGCCACACACACTCCCACTGAGGCAGAGCCGACATGTACGGCCAAAATATGAGTCTGTCTGGCATTTAGGCCTCACCAGATGTGGTGGAAAAAAATATTACACTACAAAATACAACTTCACTACAATTATTCCACAGATTTAGTTACTTTTAAGATGAAGATTTTACACCATAGATAACGTGAGACACTTAAAAACTAAAATACAACACACGGTTCAAGCTTCAGTGCATGATATTTGTGATCTGACAGGAAACAAGACTTCTGCACCTTCTCTGGACTCTATTCTCTCTAGAAAATCTACCCCCTGATGGAAGATCATGGGTAGTTTTTCAGTGTAGACGTTAATCACTGATCACTGTTAAGATTCTGTCAAACGCAACTCTACTGCTACTCTACTGAGATATCTTGCTTTTCCCTTTCCATAGCTTCATGAAACAATGTCCTACCATCTATCTTTATATTTAGTCTGCAGAAGGAAGGTGTGTCTTTCCAAATATCAGTGTATTATAACCAAATATTACAGCCAAATTGTATGTTACATATCAAAGTTTTACTGTTTTACCTGCTCCTTGACCTTTTTTTTTTCGCTTTCCTAAATTAGCACGATTACATATCGTTGCAGAAACACACAATTGCAAAAAACTGATTTGTGTGTCTGAATTTTTCTTTCTTCTTTCCTGTCCCATTACTCACGTGATGAGCCCTGTATATAAAACCGGATATAAAGCAGTTCAAACCAGCTCCACCTCAGCAGAAACAACAGTAACGTGCTGCACTGACAAAAAATCTACTGATGTCATGTTTAATAACGTAGAAAAACGGACAAAACCAGTACTTTTACATCAACGCTTTAACTACATTTTGCTGCTAATACTTCTGTACTTCTACTTAAGTGTGATATTTCATGCAGGACTTGTACCTCTAATGGAGTTGGTGCTTTCACTTAAGTAAAGGATGTGAATACTTCTTCCACCACTGCTTGCATGCACACGTTCACTCATGTGGCCGTTTAACGCAGCTCCCTACAACTGGAAAATGACCTCACCTGCACTGTGCTTTCATCAACAGCCTTACATCCTTTCTCTTCTTACCGTTGGGCTTAAATGAAAACCACATGCTCCTAACTGAAAACACCGATTGGCGGTAATTCACAACAGCTTGCCTCATTCATGTGCCACCTTGCAGCACAAAATGTCAGTCCTGACACAGCTCCTCTTATTTCGCCAACCCTTACTCAATTCATCACGGGTCACCTCCCATTACAAAGCGTGTCAGGCCAGTAATGCAGTACTTAAGGCATGCAGTGATGTTACACACCGCTCATTATAGAAAAATTCCTACTCTGTCTTGCAATCAGGAAAAGAATGACTATTTCTGAAGTGACTGGCAGCGTCAACATTCGTCACGTGAGGCATGTGCAGATAAATCAATTTCGCTCTTAACTGGCAGCTGTTAATGACAAGAAATGTATTCAAGTGTCGCGAACACATTGCTCACTGCAGACTCCATTATCAGCAACTCCTCCACATGTCCACATGGAGAGGGATGATTTAATTGGATTTGAACGAGCTGCCATTTGTGTGAAAACAACACGTCAATCCTGCTGAGAGTGATTTGTGCGATCGCAACAGCTGCCGCGTTCCAGGAAGAGTATTCAAGAAAGGATCTTCGGCTGGCGATCCATCCGACGTTCGTTTGGGTCGGATGCAACAACGCGGAAAAAACACAACAAAAGGTCTTTGTGAATGTTGGGCTGTAGTGCACATGTGTAAGATGTGTAAGAGAATGTTGTGAATGTTGTCTGCGGGTTCTGGTGCAGATATCGAAGGTGGGTGTGACCTTGAAGACGGTGGCGCTGTGAGGCTGAGGCGGCGCTGGCCGGGATGGAGACACTGTGCTCACAGATGGCGGCTGGCTCGGAGCGGATGGTCCACTGATGGCAGCACTTACTGACCTGAAATACAGAGAAATAAGTGATAGAATTCTAACTAGAAGTGTAAATATCTCTGCCAACAGTTAAACACCCCATCTCGCAAAAAGTTCATCCTTGGCTCATGTTTAGAATGTCCACCAACAAACAGACGTAGACGAAGTCTAACACATGTGTTTTGGCCTTTAACCCAAGCAACGGCTCCACGAAATGCTGGATGTTAAAAGGTTGAAGGTGTGCATTTACGAGAACATTTCCGGATATTCTCTAACATTATAAAGTCATACGTTTGGAAGAAAAACAAGGCCGTCTTACTCTGATGCGTAGTGAAGTGTAATTCAAGAAATTCTCCGATAACAACGCATTTAATTCAGCTCTTTCAAATGAACTATATTAATGTTGCAGGGAGGATAAAAGTATTTCTGTGTTGTATGATTTAGCTATACTCGTCTCATCTGCTCTAATAGGTGGGGTTGCATTTTACGGTTTTCTATTTCGTAAACGTAATAATATTCAATGTCGAAACACAGGACCTTATCTTTATGCCTGTACATTTGAAGTGAGAAACCTGCCTGTACCACGGTATCATAAATAACCCCTTAACCATATAATGTTGTCTATTACTGTTGATTTATTTGGTACTGTACGGCAGCAATTTCCCTCTGAGACAATAAAAGTCTAATTTCTCACAAAGGTTTTTCCTGCAAATTTATGACTTCATAATCTAAGAGAATATTCCAGTTTTTTCCTCGTAAATTTGTGGGGTTTAATCTTGTACATTTACCACTTTAATCCCAGAGAATATCCAGTTTTTTCCTGTTAAATTTTACGACTTTAATCTTCGGAGTTTTCTTCCGAAATATTCCCTCCATCCATCCCTCGGTTCCTTTTTTCGTTCTTTTTCTCTTAACCTACAGTGGCTTCAATACAGGATCATAATTACATTACCTCCTTCGTGTTGATGAATATACATTCATATTCATTATGTCACAGCAATGCATATTTTAAATGATAAAATTACACAAATTGCAGAGTATGTGAGCTCGTGGTGTGACCAAGTGTAAAATGCTCCCACTCAGCATCTGTCACATCTAATGTCGTATTCACAAATAAAAGCTAATAATGGTCTAAAAATGCACCTGAGCTTCTCAATGGGGTTCTTTTTGCTGGTGAAGAGGAGGCTCATGAGCGTCTTTCTCTTGAGGCAGATGACCAGACCAGCTCCCAGGACAGTCAGAAGAGCCACCAGGATTCCCATGATCAGATTCCCACTGTCTGCTCGGAAACAACACGCAGACGAAGGAAACGTCAGGGTCAGAGGTCGTCTCACGCTGAAGCCGAATAACATCTGTAGGCTGTTCTGAGCCACTTGTACTTTACCGTATTAAACTACCGACAGTAACAAAGTAGTTCAAATGAGCTCAGCCTTAAACATGTACAGCAGTAAAATGCAACATGCACATGAATGCAGCAGTGAAATTAATCCTCCCCTACAGTGGCAGCAAAAAACGTGCAAGTCCCCCATTACAGCCAGTGTTTTGTCCATTCTGGGCTTTTTACTGGGCTTTTTACACTCAAACATAGTAGGTGACAATAATGCACATTGACACCTGCTACAAAACGGAAAAAGAACAAGCGGATGTTTTTTCTGAGCTACAACATGGTGGCCCGGTCCCTGTGTAGATATAAACGACTCAGTCTAAGGTAATGACAACATAACAGTTCTCATTTTCCTGCTATTATTCACTAATGAAAACATAATTATGAATATTATATCCCATTTCTTACACAACGGACCTCTACGTCCTGAAAAGTTCTTCCACCGCTGGCTTTTCTGTGAAGATGATATTTCTATGCGTATGTTTTAGGACTCGCTGTTGTTCGAGCATGAGTCCTTAATATAATACCGTTGAACTCCTTGAAGACTCCAGGTTCAACACGGTCTCGGTTACAAAACCAAATCACATGCGTGCATTGGTGAGTTACCTGCTAATCTGATGGGGCCACTGTCCACGCTGCCTCCAAAACCGGCCTTGTCACAGAACGGAGGTGCCCAGTGTGCCTCGCAGTGACAGTTCTTGTTGTTGTTGCAAACCTGAATTACATTAAAACAAGAATTTAATGAACTGTAATAGACGAGCTTTCATGCATGCATCTTTGAGTGAGAACACACACCACTGCACACATTTTTGAGAGGTAAAGTCCCACTACTGTATAGTCACACTGCTGTCCTAAGTAACGTCTGCAGATTGCTTCCTTTGTCCAACTAATAGTCCAAATTCAAATATAACTAATTACCACTACAACCAAAACAGTCATATTTAAAGCAGGCTTTTTTATTTGGGCGTCATCGGGCAAAAAAGTCCCCAATAATCTTTCATCTTTTTGTAATTCAAGAGGTCTGAGAGGAAACTAGACTTCCACACCTCCTCCTGGCTCTGTTTTCAGGCTTTAGAAAATCTAGCCTGTGATGGAAGATGGAAATTTAGCCCTAAACTAGCACCAGTTTTGTGTTTGCGGTGAAAAAGCGGTATCTGTATAGAGTGTGCATGTTCTCTCCGGGTTCTCCTGCTTCCTCTCATAGTCCAAACACATGTACTTTAATAGGTTAATCGAAGGATAAAGCTGTTGCAGAAAATCAATATCATGAAGTGTGTGGTTCTGAACACAAGTTGTGTAGCCAACGACAGCACATAATGAGTTAATATTACATATGTTTACACTTCTTTGCGTTAACCTTCCATAAACGCAGTGAATGTGTCAAAATGAACACAGACGTGTAAGAACTTTTTAACACATCCTTTCTGTGAGTGTACCCGGTATATTTTAACTTCAGTTTTCCATAACGACATAAAACAGCGTCATGTCGTCCAACTTTATGTTCAGTTTCTCCTTAGGACAGAGCTGAAGGAGGAGGGTGTGCCCCCCCTCTGATTCCGGCCGACTGAAGCTTTAAGAATCTGTAACCAATAAACCATTCGGCATTTGTGCTTTATAAATGAATAAAAAAAAGAAAAAACTGATTCCCAAATTGTTCAGTTTATTCAGTTCATTCATCTGTTTCAATTGACCTCACAGTCAACAGATGCTGCGTCTGCTGTGAGATGCACGGTGGAACCGGCAGAGTCAACCACCAGCCAGCGTCCACATGGCAAACACGTCTGGTATAAAATCCACACAAGGCCCTTTTTGCTTCATACCACATTTTTGAAATCTCTCTTTCCCTTGTCTTTCCTGTCCTGCAGAGCGAAGGAATGGTAAAGTCAAAAAGGATTCCCCAGCAGGGTAATAAGGAGCAGGTGAGGGCCTCTTTCCAAGGCAACATCTTGATCTAATCTCTGCATGAAGGGGTGCCCTGTCTCCTTTTATTTCTGACAGTGAAACGGTTCTCACAGCCTCATGGATGTGACTTAATTAAGCTAGACAAACAAATATGACCGTATAATAACTGGAGACGTTTCATTTTAAGAGACAATAAAAAAAGTTCCCTCTGTAGCTTTGATGAAGAGAAAAGCTTTACCCGTAAAAGACAAAGCCTCTGTAACGTCACAGCGAATTTATGGGTGATACCACAAAGCCACATATTTCATCTCAAACCGGACCACCCATAGACGTTTGACGGGTGGCATTTAAGAAAAATCCAATAACCGTGCTCCGAAGCTCAAAGTCAAACGGTGTGTCACTGCTCCCAGGGTTTGGCCCGATAAAGCCCGGCCTTCAGATTTCAATGCAGATTTTTGGGACAAGGACGACTGCCTGGGAGTATGATGAATGGTGTTTAAAGCTGAACATAAATGAAGCCATTATATCTAATTGATTGAACCTTTCAGCATCCAGAATGATTGATTACTAGGCATTGTAATGACTCCCTACCCACCGTATACTGGGCATTTTGAACGTATTGCCACCCAAATGAGCTGTGAGTGAGGGAGAGATGGGGTATTAGGTAAACAACATTTTTTTCATTTAGGCAACAATAACACCACTTCTTCACGACACTGAATCGGGTTTTGACTGAAATTAAAACACAACACGTGAACAAACAAACAACAGTTTTGTAGATCATGTTAGATGTCATGCACTTTATATCCAACCTTTTTCAGCTTGTATAAATCCAGACGTTCCTCATAATACCTGAAAAACTACAAGTAACGCTGAAGACAAAACTAAAACTACTCAATTCCTTTAAATAAAACTTCAAGTAAAACTAATTATGCACCCCTAATTAAAACTAAACTGAAATATTAAACAAGTGAAAACTACATAAAAACAGGCCAAATCAGCTTCGTTTTTATTTTCCTTTTGCACTGTGGTTTGCACAATATGGGACCTTTAATGTGAATCCAGTGACACTGGAACTAAACAAAAACTACATTAAAAATTAGCCTAAACCAGTGGTTCCCAAAATGTTTCAGCTTGAGACACGAAAAATCCATTTCATGTCTCCTCGGGACCCAAATTGACTAAAAATACGTCAGGAGTTGCCATAATGTCACATTTTTACTGCCTCTTCCATCATCAACAATGTTGAATTAAATGCATGTTTTCAACTTTTACGTAATTTTCACACAATGAATTCACACAGATTGTTACTCTGACAACTGATGACCCGATAAAAACAGCTCGGCGACCCATTTTGGGTCCCGACTCTTAGTTTTGCAAAGCCAGGTCTAAACTAATGAAACTTCCATAAAACTCGGCAGTGAATGAGGTCAGACGCTGCGGTACTCACCCCTCGGCCGCTGCACTTGGAAGCGCAATCGTGCACGCCAAAAATACTGACGTTCTGGCATTGACGATTCAGACACATCTAAAAAAACAAGACACAAAACAGCAAAGATTTGAACAAATGACAGCGTGAGTTCAAAGAGCATAGTATTGAAACCTTTTAAATATTTTACAAGGAAAAAGACAAGCAGTACTGTTTGATATTACTTTAAATGAACCACTGGTAAACCACTTTACAAAAGTTTAGAACGTGGGAATGTAAAATAATACACCGAAGCTGCTTTTGAAAGTTGTTTGGCGTGGATTGTGTGCTACTTAAAAGCATCACACCCAAATGTACCCAGGCTGGTTTTGAAGATGAGCCTGGCAGCAGAGGGTAAGAAACGAATGCCAGAATCCTTGACAGATGAGGGCAGGGGCTGATCTTCCTTCAGGGTGGAGGCTCATAAAGAAGTCAATTAGACTAAATGGAGTAACTGTTCATTGCAGTGACCGATGGCCTTAGTGATGACCACTGGAAGATGCCAACTAGACTGAATAATGGTAAGTCAATTAAGCATCTGAGGAACATCTAATGTGTATTTCTTCGTCGGCGTCCAAGTCTGTAATGACAAGAGGACACACCCTGAAGAACCTCTCCTAACGTCTTAGTCACAGCCTGTCACTTCACATCAGCTTTTCCACTCGTAATTCCAGGCGTTTGGGTTATAGTGTATTTTTATTGTATTTTCACATGCTCTTAAAGATAGCTTCACAGTGCTCGTTAGCAGTGAGGAAAAAAAGCTTTTCCGTTAAAGTTGCAATACTTTACATCCTTTTATATAAATACTTTAATCACCATTTACTCGTTGTGTATCAGCATATATGTTGTATAGCATGCTTTATTCTTCTTGAGCATGTTCTACAACTCCAAGGCCAACACTTTTCCCTCAGTAACTTCAGTAACATATTAAAATTGTAATTCATGTACTATCAATAAGCAGTAATTAGAAGATTATTGAGAGACACTGTTAGTAACGACCTAGTGGTTGTTGAACATGGGCAGAATAAGACATTAATAAGTGTTTTATAATGACTAATGTCTAAGATATGCTGCCATATGTATGCTAATAATCAACTAGTGCAATGCTGTTGTTGGCTGGAGGTCATCTGGCTCGCTGGATGTACTCTGCCGGAATAAGGGTGAATATTTCCATCACACAGTGGGAAGATCTGTGCGTTATCGCTTTGAAAGTCCAGCTCACTATGTGAAAGAACAACAACGTCCGAGCTGCAACTACACCCTGAAGATGACAAGTTTGGACAAAGACACATCTTCTTTTATGTGCCATTTTCTTTTGTAGGGATTTAGTCATTTTAATACCACGACGCGCTTCCTCATGCGCACATGTTCCACCAAAACAACTTCTCTCCCAAGACAACGGCGATAACTTTTAATCCTATTCCAGAATGACAGTGGAGGGTGCCAGACCTACGTACAGCACTGGCACAGTGTTAACAAAGTGTGGAGAAAGGTCTGGATATGCGAGACTAAGCCCGAAGGTTGACGTCCAGAAACATCCTGAACACAGCTAAATAATAGGAAATCAGAAAATACAGGCAGCTGCACTCTACCTGTATTTCCCCTGATCTCTGCAGGTAAATACACCACCACACACTGACAGAAGGTCAGAAGTGATGACTGAGAAGGATTGTTATTGTAAGAGTCTATATAGTGTTTTTAAGGAAAATGTTGGACACACATTGCCTTTAAAACACATTGGCAAGATCAATAGTAAAACAACTGGAGAATACAGAACAGGCCCTGTTTTGTTGTTGTTGTTGTTGACATGCTCATGTGGACTCCATCCTGACAGACTTGAACCCCCTCCAGGACTTGATTTTGAGCTACAGCTCTGAAAAAAGAGACGCCACGGCAAACGTCCAGACCTGAACCTCATTGAAAACCTGGAGGAAGACGGATGGTCACGAGCCTTCAAACAAAGCCAAGCCGCTCGCATTTTCGTTCGAGGAGACGCATCATTTTAAATTCAGTTGTTGTTATTTCACCCAGTAATCCATCACATTCTACATATAGATCATATGCTGTGTTAAGCTCATTCGTAGCTCAACACAGCATCCATTAGTGTGTCGTGTGTGTGTGTTGTGTGTCGACACTGGCTCTGAGCATCGCAGGCCTCAGCTCTCACCATTCCATCTCCACACTTGGTTCCCGTCAGGACGAGGCCGGGATCGGGCATGTCATCACCCAAGTAGACATGTGTACCTCGACACAGTATCCGACCTCCTTCCTGCAGAGGGATGTTTGTTTCTATGGAAACAGCATTGGTGCCAATTACAGGGCGGTTAGCTCCTCCTTGACACTGGATTTTGCCACATTTAGCATCGCTGTAAACAGAGCAAACAACAGACGGATATGATAACGTGATGTGATAATTGTAGAACATCTCACAAACATCTGCACATCTCGCTGTACAATTAGAGAAATGGTCTAACATGTAGCTTGTTTGATAGTTTTCAAACAGTGATCTTAGATTTTATAATTTCATGCATGGACACAAAGACGTTGTAAGAAAAAGACTGTTTGGACTCTAACCAACAATTTTAAAGTATTTTTCCTGCAGCTTTCACATGTAAAAAGCTGAAAACAGAGATTGTTTAGCTTCTTGCATTATCAAAATTATAATCAGCATAATTTCTACGGGACTAAATTATTGTTTTACACCAGAATCAGTCACATCCAACACAGTTGGAAGCAAATTTGTTTTTTTAAATTGAATTTTGCTCATACTTGGGACAACTCAAATCTGTACCCAGGGTAAATACAT
>JAPQRN010000012.1:19548011-19566601 GCA_037367275.1 Coranthus polyacanthus
CCCGGCATCAGACCCCCCCTACACAGGCATAATAATCATGAACTGGATCTCATTATCTCCTCCTGTCTATTTCTGGAGAGAGAGCAAGGTCAGGAGAGCTTGATGGGGATCAGTTAAGCGTCAGTGAAGACATTCCTATACTTTGATTAAAGACCAATAAAAGATCCATCAAAACAACAAACAGAAGAACAGGTATTGTCCATCGACTGAGTGTAGGAGACATTTATCGGTGCATTCAGGGGTTTATAGCTGCAGTGGAATGTAGCTTGTACTTTACCATTTCCTTTTCATACAACTTCATTTTATCCCTGTTGTACTTCTTACTCCACTACATTCGTCTGACAGCCTTAGTTACTTTTCAGACAGTTTTTCATCCCCTTCTCGTCCGGTGAAAACCACGTGTCTCGAAATGTGTTGATTTTAAAGGTTTGGGATAAAGATTTCCTTCATGTGTTGAGAAAATTCTGCTCCTCCTTAAGCTAAATGAGCTCTTTAAACACAGTACGTAGTTTTCTGCTGCTAGGGATCTCTCAAGCAAGTAGAGTTGTCCTTTTCCCGACCATTGGCAATAAAAAAATCTATCTGACAAGACCTGGGTGAAAATCATGTTCACAGACGTTAAACATCAACATTAGTAAAGGAAATATGATGCCAAATGAAACTGGACTTTTCTGCTTCTGAAAGTCTATTTTATATGTCGTTTTCCTCTTGTGTCATTTATGCCATTTTTGTCTCGTTTCTTCTTTTTCCTCCTTTTCGTCTTGAGTCTTTTGTGTTGTTTATGCCATATTTGTTGTGTAATTTTTGCCTTGTGTCACGGCTTTTCTGAGAGCAACGTTCGTAAACTCTTCCAGAGAACACTCTTCTTCTATTTTAATTAGAAATGAATGGATATGTCATGTTGTTATCATGTATTGTACTAATGGTAGCTTACTGACTCGATAAAACTGTTAACTTCAACAAGCATCGTGCAACAAAGTCATTTTACGTCTTGTTAGTGAAACCTATTAACCACAGCTACAGTCAAGCTGTTTGTCAGGTCAAAATGACGTGTTTTATTAAAGAAACAGAAGCTTTGAAAGTCCGACTCAGCAGGAGAGTGAGCTGTCAATCACACCTGTCAATCAAAGCCTGACACAGCAGACGTCAAAGCTTCGATTCGACCCGAAATGTTATTAACGGAGGGAAAATTTAAAGATGGATCTGAACACTTCCAAATAAGACGGATGAGACCGGAGTGAGTCCTGGAGAAAAAATGATTGACTTAGTATTTTTCGAGAGAAGTTCAATGTAATTCTATGGGGCCCAGGACTTTTTGGAGCAGCATCCAGTGGCCGTCAGCGGTATTACAACTTTAAGATACCTCGCATCGGATTCAATTGGGAGCCGAGGTCCTTGCCCCTTGGCAAAGGCAGCTGTAGATTAAATTGGCCAACAGGGAACCCCAAAACATCTCCAGCATTGAAATGCAACATACACATTAAGGCAGCGGTAACACGATTCCAAAAACATCATGTATAATAACAAACAAGCTACATGTTGACCACTGACTGGAAATCAGTTCAAGGCAGTCTGCATAATCACACCGCTCCTTATAAAAAGAGCTGAACGCCTGCCTAGAAAAACAAGGCGATCCATGCTATAATAAACAAATACATCACACGTAGCTGCAGGGTGATGAACAACATGCAGGTGACTTCATGGCAGCGCGTGGGTGGTCACATGGCCTTTAAAGCTGTGAGGGCTCGAGCAGGACTCATGGGAGATGTAGTGCTGCCTTGGGCTGAGCATATGAGTTCCAGAGGAAGAAGAATGAGGGAATATAGTTCCCAGACATCCTTATTTAAATATGACACTTCTTTAATCCTGGATTGAACAGCAGAGAACTAACATGGAGCAATAAGGAGGCGTAGAGGGGATTATTTTATAAAGCCAAGGACTAGATCATTTCTTTCTTTTGTCAGCCAGAATGGAAAAAAAAAAAAAATAAGTGTGCAGAACAAAAAAGGGAAGAATTCATGTTTTCTTTTTTCTCACAAGTCTAAGTTTTTTTTTTATACGTAAAAAAAAACCCAAAACATTCCTTTGCCGCTAAGAACGACTTGAGATTCAGATATCTCAAGGTAGAGGTGACAAGTTCTACGTAAAAATGTATAATAGACAGTTTTCAGAAGTGGTTAAGTATTTAGTTGGAGCTGCAGAGAGATTTTCCAACATTAAAGATGCATGCATGTCAAAGAATAGCTCTAACTCTAACTGGCTGTGAATCAGAAAAAAAAAATCAAGTAAGCCAGAGACGCAGATGGAGGGAGAAAACCATTTTATTTCTACTTCAGCAGACATTTCTTGTACTGTTTTTTTTTTTTTTTTCATCAGGTTGCCTTTTTTGGGCAGGCCCGTGACCAGGGATGCCCCCAATCAGTGTTAAATATTAATCTGCATCTTAACTCTATAATCAGGAATAGTGTTACCCAGCTTTCTATGGGTCTGGTCCAAGTCAAATACAGAGGGATGTTTCCAGCATAAACGCCAGTCTAAAGCTCTAGAGTTTGGCTGAAACCAACATTGTTTCAGAAACTGAACATCCTTGTCACTCGATTTGCTACATGGTGTCGGACATCGCAGGGCAGAGCGAGAGGCTGTTAAAGGGTTGGTTCACCCAAATAATGGGAAAACATATTGTTTTTCACTTACCCCTCAACATTTTCTGACCCCCCTCCCCCCCCGTGAGATTCGAACTGCCTCCACAGTGCAGCGGAGACAAAACTAAATCACATGTTCGGTGCCTAAAGCTTTGAAAAATGACATTTAAAAAGTGTGTCTCCTACAACAGTGTCCTGGTTACTGTGAAACTGTAATGCACAGATGTTGCAGGGACAATTTTCCCTCAAAACTTTCAGAAACACAGTTCAGATAAAAGAAACGTTCGCAGCGTGTTTTCTATAAATCCCCATTTTCACATTCCATTAACGTTCGTTCCGTTTTTGACAATGCAGTATAAAAATGCCAAATCATAGTTTCTCATGACATCAAGACGGTAAATGTGTTGTGTTCCACTTGTACGACGCACAGTTCTGCAAAAGGGCCACCATTTCATTTAGTCTCCCGCAGATCAACAGTGGATTAGGGTTAATTAAAACTGTGTTGGCCATGTACTACCACTGAACAATTGGTTTCCCATACAGAATGAGTCATTTTTCCTCAGGGTATCAGCACAGCTGCCGATTCTGCCATAAACAGCATTATTTTGCTTTCTGCTATAACAAATTAGAAATAGAGCGTATAAAGTATAACGACTAAAGTTTATATGCGAGTCCAATTTGGAGGCACTTCATTTCTTAATGAAGAGAGTAAGTTAAAGCAAAGTTCATAAGGCTTTGATATTGAGATCAGTGGTGGAAGAAGCATTCAGATGTTTTACTCAAAGCTGCTGGAGCCGAAATCAGGAGGAAAAAACAAAAGAAAAGTCTTCCTTCCTTCTGCAGCTTCTCCTCTCGGTCAAAATCAAAAGACTAAACATAAATACGGATGGACCTGAAAAGCCAAGTTTTCAGCTTTGAGACGATGCGTTTTCCACCTAATGCAAGGGGTTTTAAAGAGTTTAACTTAAGGAGGACAATTTTGGTCATTGTTTTTTCAAAATCTGGAGATATATGATTGTCACTGGACAGGAAGTGGATGAAAAATTATCATTTGATAAGTAACTAAATCTGTCCGTACAATATTTGCCTCTGAGATGTAGTGGAGTAGCAGCATATAATATTCATTCATTCATTCATTATCTGTAACCGCTTAATCCTCTGGAGGGTCGCGAGGGGGGCTGGAGCCAATCCCAGCTGACATTGGGCGAAGGCGGGGTACACCCTGGACATGTCGCCAGTTCATCGCAGGGCTTAGTAGCATATAATAGAAAAAACTAAAAGCGTATGTCTTGAAGCCGATACACATCAAGTGAAATACAACTCTCAGGTTCTGTAGTAAGAGCTAGGGAGTGAGTTATCCTGTAGAAATATGATCTGATGATGATAAAGCGATCATCTGAGAACATCTGCTTTTGACTCACCCGGTGGACGGAGTCATGATGCAGCCTCCACGATCCACAGTCACCCTGCAGCCGCACCCCCTCTCCGGTGTGTCGTGGTTCATCCCGAAGTTGTGTCCGAGCTCGTGGGCCAGAGTGACTGCAGCGCCGAGGGGGTTGTCCGAATGGTCCTAGGAATGATCAATTATGTGGATATTTTCATTGCCATTTCATTCCACTGTTAGTACATCTTAAACACACAGACTTCATCAAACGGATTCATCCCATATGTTGACTACACCTGCTGCAAAAAACAAGATTTGTTACGTTTAGACTTATGTCGCAGCAAACTAATATGTCAAGCTAATTAAAACAGACGTTTCTGATTGCATACTCTGAGGAAAATAACAAATAATAAAAAAGTAATTCTAGCCAAGTTGTTATTCCTCATAGGACCCAGTAGAGAAACATTACTCAGAACAAGTGAGTGTAATTGCACATTGCCAAGATTAAGCAAACAATGCTGTTGGAGCTGCTTATCAGAGCGTTTCCTCTGCTCGACGTTGTGGCACTGAAATGAGATATGAAACGGCAGGATGTGGGCTGTCACCTTCAGCTTGTTCAGGCAAACTTTGACAGAGCCAGATGTGCTGCTGCGTCAGACTCGCAAATAAACCTCCTCTGAAAACTCAGGTTATAAATAGGAGGTTTTAGCGTGAATCGGTGGACTAGGTAGATGGACGTACAGCGTCCACGTCGCAGCTGGTTGACGTGCTGCGATTTCCTGCAAGGTGTGTTAAACATGAACACATGAAAAGGCCAGATAAATAATGTAACGGCAGCGGCTATCAGCTCTTCATGGATGCAGAGCTGTGTGTCAGAGCACCTTGCCTCTGGAGTCTCCCGTCACCGTGCATTATTCAGTAGCGCTCTGCAAGTCGAGCGCAGACTGATGAAGTGCTCTGCTGGGGGCTTTTGAAAGTAGCGGTCATCAGCTGTCAGCGCCGCTGTGATCCAACTACACAGCCCAGATTTATAGCAAAAAAAAAAAAAACCCTGATTCTTCTGAATGAAAAAACTCACACACCTTCAGAGGCTGATGGCCAACGGCATTAACAACTAATTAAATTACAAAATAACTGTAATTTATAAGAAAAAAACTGGAGAAAATATGTAACGAAACTACAGTTACTGATAGAAATGTTGGTGATGAATCAATTGTTTTCAGTAAAAAGCTTATTCAGTCTGTCATTTATTCATCATGGAGGAACAGTGTTGTTGTCAACTCATTTTCAGGGGAAGTTGCCACAGGCAGGTTGATTTGTCGCTAAAAGATTTTAAGTGAAGTTGTCGGCACCTGTCAGAGTAAAAATACATAAAATAAAATAGTAGAAGAGTGGAAGAGTCTCTGGAAGAGTTTATGAATGTTGATCTCAACAAAGCCATGTGAAATGTCGAGGACAAGACAAATACTCATGAAAGACGCAACAAGACGGGAATGACGCAGTAGATGCAACGAGACGTAAAAGACAAAACAGGAGGAAAATGTCGTAACAAGACGTGAAAGATCCAACGAGACAAAAACTACATAGAAGACACAACGAAGTGAAAATGATAAAAGAGATAAAAAGAGAAAATTATGTAAAAAAGAGACTCAGACACATCGTTTTGTCGGTGGAAAAGTGAGTAAAAATGTAGAAAATATTGCAATTCATGATGTATTTATGTAAATTTGGATCCTGAAGAGACACAGAATAGACTTTTTAGGTCTCAAGTTGAAAAGGTTTAGCAAGGTTTATACTACCTGGTTTGAATTTATGTTTGAGCTTTATTGCCCAGTTTAAAACATTTGTTAAACATTTGTTAGAAAAACCAATCAAAACGTGATCAAATGGAATAAGTTGGATTACTTCTTTTAATTCATTAATCGTTACATTGCTTAGATTTTTAACAGAATAACTACCTGTAACCTCTAACATTTTCAACCCCGCTGATGAGGCCGATGTGCTTTTAGAAGGCAGTGCACGCCACGGCCTTTCTTCTGTTTCACCACACCAGTGAAATTAATGTAACCTTCAAAGCCTGGTAAATTGAGAATCCAGATGGTTGGGAGAATGGATGTTAAGTATCTAGCAGCGTAGAAAAATAACAATGAGACCCATAGGGGAGGTTGGTTAATGAGTTCAAAGGTACTCTGTAAAAGGGAGACAACGGGGTCATGATTTCTCCAGCAGAGGAGTCTGCGGCTGAAGACAAATCCTTAACATCTGCGACCTGATGTATGTGCGTACACAGAACTCTATCTTAATGACCATGTCCCCACTTTACCATCTGGGAGGACGAGACTGAAGAACCATCAGGGGACTAGCCGTAAACCTTGCCACCAGCCAGCCAGGCCCCAAGACAAACAGCCACTCAAAGACAGACGGCATGAAATAATAGCATGACTTGAGCTAATACTTGTGCGTATAGTATAGGGTTGCAGTCCTGTACCGGGTGACCGTTTACGACGTGGCCCTGCGTTTTCATTCAACCTGCGATATGCTGTACGCGCACCCTTAAAAATCACTCGCGTTGCACCTCATTACGTAGCAAACGTTTCCGCTCGAGTAACCGATACGCGCTCTCATTTATCAGCACTAAGTTGAGAATACCAGGCATACTGAAATAACCTTCTTAACCTTCCTGGAAAAATACTCTCAATAGTGTGTGTGTGTGTGCCCTGAAGTTAATACAAGTTAATATCAACTCTGGACTTGGGAGCTCAACCCTTACGCAAGGGACTCAAGAGAGAAATATGAGAGTATAATGTCAGACAGAAGGGAGGTGGAGACCAAGGCAAAGAGCAGAGGACAGTAAGAGGAAGAGGGAGAGGATTAGAAAAGGGCTGGTTGGCGTTCTGAGGGTTTACAACACTCTTAAAATATGTTTGTTTTTAAGCACTGTTTCGAGGAGGAGTGAAGTTGCTGCAGAGACGGGTTGGAAGTTGTTTTATTGACTTTGTTTCATTTACTTAATGGTCCAGTTTGTAAGATTTAGGGGCATTTAAGACGATCTAATTGCAGAAATGGAATATAATATTCAGATTTATGTTTTCATTAGTGTATAATCACAAGAAAATGAGGGGGTTTTTTTACCTCAGAATGAGACGTTAATATCTACAGAGGGAGCGGGTCGCCGTTCATGGAGTCAGCCATGTTTCTATAGTAGCTCAGAACGAGCCTCGTCTTCTTCTTTTTTCCACTTTTCACCAGGTGGCATCGAGTGCTAAGGTGCATATTATAGTGTCCTGCTATGTTTGAGTGTGGACCAGAGTAATGTCCCCTTAAGAACGGACGAGAACGGACAAAACAAACGCTGACTCTAACGAGGGAGAGGGCAGAGCGGTGCAATCTGCAACTTCACCAGTAGATGTCACTAAAAATTACACACTGAAGCTTTAAGTAACTTTAACTAGGATTTATCTGAGTGGTTTTACTGGAGGATACTTTTAACTCATACTTGAGTATATTTGTCAAAGAAATAAAAACTTTTACCCTGTAACATTTGGTGAGACCGTTTTGATTTCACCCATTTGAATTCAGTGCACATTCAGTTTTTCCTCTCATCTCCGTTTCCATGGTTTCACCCGGAGGAGTCATGGCGGTGGCGACAGTGGGAGTCAATTCATTAAGCTGACTATGATCTATCTGAACCAGATTTGAAAACACGAGTATGTGATTCATACACGTGGAATGAATATTTTTCTAACACAGCATTAAAAAGATGGCCTTAAACTGCACCTCTGCAATCAAACCAAAGGTAAAAGCTGTTTTTCCACCTCGCACCTTGCAGTACTTCTTACTCTGACTATGCTGAAGTCCACATTGCTACGTTAGAACATTAGCAGAGCTCCAACATATAAGCAACATGCTGCGAGCGTACTGTACACCAAAATGTTCTGAGAGTCCAATTTCGAGTAATACTAAAACTGGACTTTGATAAGCAGAATTGAGCCCTCATAGTTATGGCAGTTTGTGATTTATTTACGTAAAGTTGGGTCTTGTGAGGACACCAAAGGTAACTTTTCGTTCTTGAGCTCAAAAAGTTTGTGAAGCTCTACGTAAATAATGACATTTGCACCATAAACCGATAAAGAAAAGGCACAAATTGATGCATAAAAAGTCAAATGCAGAAATTATTAAAATTTCCAGAAGGAGGAACCTCAATGCGTCCCCACAAGTGTTCAAACAAAACCTACACCCTTGATGATCAGTGTCATCATTAGTAGCAGTACTTTTACTTGACGGGGTACCAGTATTTGAGAATGTTGTTGCATCTACATGGACTTACCATGACGATTCCTCCAGACTGCTCTGCTGTGCACATGCTCATTATGGGCGCCATACCAATGGTGGTGCCCTGAAAGTACACCCCACTAAGGGGCAAAAAAGGTCAGTCACATCTCATCACCACACAGTACATATTCACACTTCAACTGTCATTAAAGCACCCAAAGGAATTTGTAGCTACTCAGGGTGCTGAAGAGAGAGGTCTTGATGAGCGGGGTTGTGGATTGCACAGTGTTGCACAGGGAGAAGTGTGAGAGGCGAGAGTGATTTCTGCCAAATGCAGTCCGTGTCTTCTCGTCAAATCAACTGCTGTGTTGGTAATTTAATCTGACATTTTCTTAGAGCCTTGTCTACCAAATAAAAGAGGTGGGAGCAGCTACACAGAGAGCCGAAGCCCACGGCTACATCTTCCATCAGACTTGGACGGTGCGCCAATGGCAAATACACCCTTAAAATGTATCTCAGGAGGGTGTATTTTTGAAGTGTAAAGTAAATTTCTTGACATGCCTGATAAGAAAAGATAAAGGTCTAGACTGGAAAGGCAATCACGGTGTCCAAAAATACTGAGGTCAGACGCCCAGAGGTAGGGGAGCACAAAGACCCTGCTGCTGTGTAGGTTAGATGAGGTAGAAACAAGAAGTACTGGATTGAATAGAGGTGTAGATCCAGAGAATGTGATGTTAAAAGGCTCGTTCTGATTTTTTTGAAGGGGTTTGGATGAGGTACTCGCACGGCCCCAGTTTGAAGAAGCAGAGCGCAATGTACTGCTGTGGACCGGGACATCATCAAAACGTTTTTGGCCACCTGAAAAAGGCCCACCTTGGCTTGGACGAAAGATCATACGAAGATCTTTTGAGGCAGAATCACGAGCCACGATCTGAATGAACAATTTTCTCACCTCTGAAGCAGGCGAGTTACAACCAAACTATAAGAAGTTTTCCCCTAATTGTCTCTGGTTTCAGGAGGTTTAGTCTGTCCATGTTTGCTCGTTGTTGTTCTCTGACGAGAAACTTTTGCATCATTTTGTTCTGACATTACAATATTTTGACAATATCTAGATGAAAACGCGAGTCCACATCTCCCCGTACATCCATCTGTGAGGCTGCAGTGTTTCTGTTCCTGCACGTTGTCTAAATCTGACAGATTGTGATTTGTTTTGTGAATTTCATTACAGACAAAATTAAGGGATGCATGAACTCATCAGGTGTGAAAAGGAGACAAAGATGTACACTCCCCCATAAAGAAAATGTTTAAAATATCAGCTTTAAAATGTGGATCTGGAGTCGAGTCTTGAATCAGGATAGGTGACATATTTTAATCCCAACGAGGCTGATTTCACCAAAAAGTAAAAATGTAACTCCATGACTTTCAACCTTTAACGATTTTACTTCATTTCATGTCTTTTCCAGGCCTGGAAAACTGGGGGTCACACCGATCGTCATCAGCTGTAGGTAACAAACTGATTCCATTGCATAAAAACTAAAGCACAGGTAGACAGATGTACCTGATAAGCTGGGCGTTGTCATGAGGCTTCTGAGGAAGCAGCTTGACTTTCCTCCAGTCGAGGAACTCATGCAAAGTGGTGAAAGGGTCCTGTGTGACAGGACATTTGTCCACATCACTCCACACCTCCAGGCCCACCAGAGCAACACGGATATTCAGAGCCCTGTAGAACTGAGGGAAGACAGAAGGAGGAGGAGGAGGAGGAGGAGGAGGAGGAGGGGGGAGAAGTGAGGTTTCAGGCTGAAGCTTGTAATCGGTCTTAAATATTTCTTTAACGCCTCTCACTGCACATTAAATGCACAAAAGCCATAGAAAATAATCTTTTAAAAGTGATAAGTGGCTTTGAACAAATCCTAAAACACTAAATCAACCTTTGACTTTTCATATGAATAAATAATTTTCCTCTCCTCTTTTATTAAAGCACCATCCACAGCGCGTTTCATTATGGCAGACACTTTACAACGTTTCTCAGCCGAGTTATGGAATTGATCATGCATTCATAATCCAATCAGCTTCTGCTCGCAGGTCGGTTGATTTTCAACAGGCTTGATGTGACCTCTAATAAATCACATTGTTACACCACATTCCCTCTCCTGATTCGATTGTTACCTTGTCCACATAATTGGCGATCTCAGCCAGCCGCTGCTTGACCTTCTCTATGTCCTTGCCTTGCTTCTGAAACTGAACAACACAACCGGGTTAAAAATCAAGAAAAGAAAAAAGGTAATACGTGCTTTTGGACATTTTTGTTTTTTTTACATCGTCCCGGCTCCAGACACGTCTTCACAGAGTATCAGAGAGCTTTCTACGACCACTCTCATGTTAATTTAGCTTCTCCTCCTTCTCCTGCGGCTGCTATCATCAAAGAGCTGCTCGGTGGAGCTTATAAAGGCTGAAGAGATAACCTCAACCACCTTTCTTATATCCGGCCTTTATTCTGTTTCTCTGGCTCCTTGGGAAAGCAGGTGACACTGACCTATGTATGCCAATGAGCCTCTTTAAGATCTTAAGTCTAAGATTTTAGATAATGCAGAGGGCGCATAAAAAAAAGCAGTGTCATTTGTAAGTCAAGTGTCGCGTGCAGAGAGAAGAAGCCGAAGGTGGAGAGTGAACGGACACAAGGGAGGCGACAGCTCCACTTCTTCAGCCTTAGTATCTGATACTCGAGGGGAAGAGAGCTAAAAATACGACGGGTAGAAAGGTCATGACGTCTGCTTACCTCTCTATTGTCCGCCACGATGATCAGCTCCACGTACTTGGTCGTCGCCTGGACGTGGCGTTTATGCTGCAAAGAGCGAGAAAAAAGGAGTCGACAAGGAAAAGTGTGAGAAAGTTTTCAGTTTCAGTTGGTTTTTTTTAAGGTTTTTGGGTTTGAGAGTTGGGTTTATTTTTTGAAAATGCAAAGCTGTAGTTTAGTTTTTATTGGTTTTGGCAGTATTCTTTTTTTTTTTTTTTCTTTTTTGCAATATATGGGGGCGAGAGTCAAAAACGTCCAAAAAAGTATTATGTAATAAAAACTCAATAAAACATCATACCATTATAAAAAATGTATTCACTGAAGACTTCCGTTGGGTATTTATTTTGCTGACGACTTTTTACTCACTTACTTTGTTTTTAATGCATTCAAGGAGGATCATCCATTATTTTTATTTTGCATCACAGAGCGGCGTCAAGACTGATTCAAACCCCCATGGATGTGACAATAACAACACAGAAGATACGACCCCTTGGTGAACAGAGCAGTGCATGAAAAAAGACAAAAACGGAGGAGAAAAGGTGTCGTCTATTCAATGGGACGCCAGGAGTCGAGGAGAACTAATATCGACACGGACGATGCCGAGGTCAGTAGCTTTGCACGGAAACAACCGGTAGACATGTAGAAATACTTTTACTCTTTGAGTACAGTTCAGAGCTTGAATCAGTACTTTTACCAGAGGAGTTTTAAGTATCTATACTTCTACATGAGTAAAGAATGTCTGTACTTTTGCTGCATCTGGCTTTACTGCGTTATTAGCCTTATGTATTAAATTAGACTGACATTTTCTCCATCATTTTCATTTATTTTGGTCAGTTTTGTAAACACCGGTACAGTTTCAGTTAGGGATGGGAATTGATGCGCCTTTAATGGTACAAGTAGCATTATGGATTCTGCTCATAGGTCTCATTCATTCACTCATTCATTGAAATGATCATTTCACATTAAATCTAGCACTGCTGTCATTTAATTTCTGAAATGAAGCCACACTTTGGACCGTTTCCTCCTCTCCACCTTGACTCTATCTTGTTACAATTTTCCACCAATATAAACCCATGAGTTTGATGTCATTGTCTTGCAAAGCACAACTTATCAAGTTAGAGGCATTTTTTTTGTAAAGCCTTGTTTTCATTCTTATTTCAGTGAATGATGTTTAGTCGTTATTTTATGAGGTTTTGTCAACTTTAATAACCTTGACAGAGACACAGACGGAGAGTGAAGGATGGAGAAGAATGAAGACGTAAGGAGGACACACTTCATCTCAGCTTCCTGGGGGGAAAAAAAAGGGCAATCTAAATTTAGCGAGCAGCCACTCAATACGGCTTTGCACCTGAACTCCACTCTTCTCAAGAGGCAGCAGAAACAAAAAAAATCAGCAGCACACAATCAGCTACACTTCAAGACTGACCCAATAAGAGCCGCCAAGGTCACACGGACCTCTGATAACACTCGGCAGACGCCGCCTTATTAACTCATAAATTACAGCTTCTGGACAATGCTGCCTCCAGTGACAGTATTGTACAAATAACTTAAAACCCCTGCTTTTCTTTCCAAAAAACAAAGACTGTGTGACATGCCAAGCATTGATTTATGTAACAACCTCACAGCCCACTTATGCGGTGGAGGACGAGTTGGTGGGAGATAATATTTGCACTTTTCCAATGCAGAGAAACACTGCAGGGTCAAACACTGCCAAACACAGTCCAGCAGTTTTAATGCAGAAAGGCAGAATCAGGTAGAAAAAAGTTCACACAAATCTAAGGCGGACACATATTAATATTTACCTTAGGATCAAACTGAGTAAACCTGGCTCAAAATAAAAGTAACACACTTTAAATATAGAATCTGAATAGTTTTTCCCTCCTCATTTCAGCTCCTGCAGCTTTAATGTGGCCCTAATACTCCACTGTAAAACACAATGTATTCACTTTTAAATTTACAAAATGTAGAGAAATAAAAAGCAGATGATGCTGATTTGGAGCCCGAGTCTAATTCTGCCCCTGGTTGTGGAGCAGCTGCCACTTTCCTGACTCACGTGGGCAACAACTCAGCGCTGAAACCACTTTGACAGCGTGTAGTGCTTGGATGTGTTTCACCCGCACACACACAGACACAAGCTCTCGTACGCTCACATTCTATACTATCCTGCTGGCTAAGTGCTCTCCCTTCACACCATGGCCCTCTGTCAACCTGAGCCTCTTTATCCTCGCCGGCCTGGCAGCTCCGATCCTCTCTGCTCTTATCTGCCTCCTCCATTGATAAGCCAGGATGGGCAAGTGTGCCCTAAATGCACCCTATGGTGATTACCAAGTCTTTAGGAAGCCACTTGGGAAGGACATACACACACATTCATTTTAATCAACTTGGTGAAAAGCGCCTCTGTTCGCACATGACATGACGTGACAGCGCTGTTGCTCCAACATGGTGGGAAATGAAGGAGGTGAAAGAGAACTACTATTGCAAGGTTCACAACTTTGACATTCTTCACAACGTTTGAGGTTGAGATTTTGTCATGTAGCTCTTGGCAACAAAGCAAATAAGAATTCCTTTCAGAATTGGTTGCTACAAATGTTATTTTTGCCCCAATCCTCTCTTTTAAACCATAAAAAAAACCCAAAAACTCAAAGACTGCAGAACCCATGTTGTTGATGCAACCCAGTCTCTCAGCAATCGCTTTCCTATATAACTAAATTGCAAATCTAATTAACTTTCTTATAAATGCAACATGGCCCAGATTACGTCAGACATAATAAGTGCCTTGATTTTGTTGCAAGGAAATGTAATTTGTCAGAGAAGGATCTGCAAGTTTGTTGCATTTCCTCAATAAATGCTCTGACTGGACTCGACAGGAGGTGGTTGGGGTGGATGGCAGAGTTTGCATCCTGGCTCCTGAAACACCGTAGCTTTAGGCAATAAAAGCACTTTGGTTGGGGTGAGGAAAAGATTGTGGTTCGGTTTAAATATTAATAAATACATTGTGATTTTTTTTTTTTTAAATCACATCTTTGCAGATGATTTCTGTATTAAACTGTGCCCTGGTATCTGTCCTTAACCAAGTGCTGCCAAGGTCTAAAACTAGAAGTTTATTAAAACCTTAAAATTGAGTAAAATAAAAATAAAACAACAGCGCATATTGTAAATCAAGTTGGCAGATGTTTTTCCAGAATGAAACACATCGACCGTGAACATTTTGCATTTACATTTTTTCCACTTTGAAATGACATGAATCAACAATATTTAGCTGTTGTGGTGAAACTACACATTCTCTCTCCCAGGTCGTCACATAATGACACCGGACTAGGGAGTCACAGTTCGACCTGTAGGATACCCCTAGAACGCACGGTTAGATGTCATTTTTCAATGTGTGGGGCAGTTTGAAAGACGTTTAGACAAAGGCATGGTTTGGTTTGGTTAACACATAAAAACACCTTGGTTAGGGTTAGAGAAAGGGTTGGGTGGAGGGTTACGAAAAGGTGTCAGGGGAAGGGCTACTAATAAGAAAGACAAAGAGAGAAAATCCAAAACCCTGAATGAACCCTTGTCTCAAACTTAAGTTTTCCGCCATAACCACCTCAACCACCTCCCACTAAGGGTTCTGCTACTCGTCGACGTCACCTGGTCCACGTCGTCATCGTCTAATGTCTAAGGGTTTACGCTGACGTCTATCGGGTACCGGGGCGCGTTGAAAGCAAACGGCAAGGGCTCACGACCGGGCGGTATCACGTGAGGACTTGGGAGTAAGAACAGGCTCTGTGAAATAAAGAGCAAAGCGGTCGACGTCACATCTCTAACAAAACCTATCGTTTCTGAGACACAGGGTTGGCTGACGCCGTTATATCGGTACTGCTCTCCATCTCACTCTCATCATCCAGGACCACTCCGCCAACACCCCTCTTTATCTTTAACCCTTTAAGCGGGGCACATTGCACCTACTGCTGAGGCGTGCAACGTGTCCAGCAAATCAGACTTATCAGACCTTCTTTTGCAATTTACAAACCCATTTGCTCCCCCTGATACAGTCGCTGTTTTATCTTATGCCCCGCATCTGTCTTCACTTAATAGAGATGTTTTCTCTGACATCTCCCGCTGTGACAGGAAATTTAGAGACATGGGATTTTAACTCAATAAAACGGGACATTGTGATCTGATAAAAGATATTAAAATATAAAAATCTACTTTCAAGGGGAATCAAATTATGTTTTCCATAGTGGTATAAATCATCAGACTCTTTGGTCTTTTTTCTTATCTCATCCCCCCTTTTTTTTTCTGCCAGGGAGCTGCGTGTACATTGTGATGTTGTCGGGGTTTATTAGTTTGTGGCGATTCACTGAAGGCCTCTTCATAATAAAGACAAAGGCTGCCCTCTGAGCCTTCTCTATAATCACCAACCCAATGAAGGTATCACAGATAGAAAACGTTCAAAAACAAGCAAAGGACATCATTGCAGCAAATCCTAATTGCTTTCATGACGCTGCCTGTTCACAGAAGAATATTATTATATTGGAAATCAACAAATCCACCTAGAGCGTAGGGGTTCAGGGAAGAATTCTTGTACATCTGGGTTTCAGCTTTGACGTATCTTTTGAAAGAATATGCCTAATACCCCTTTGGCATTCCTTCCCAATCTATATTTAATCACGTAGATCACAGTACGTATTGCTTAACTAGTAGAACTACCTATATTCGTTTGCTTTTTCTTGCTTGTAACTTCTATCTTGATCTTTATACGATTGCTATATCTTTCACTGTTGGTTTTTTAATGACACTGGGTGCAGCTGAATGCGACTTATTCCATTAGTTTAAGCACATGCTCAAAGTATTTTTGTGCTCTTTCGACATTTCCAAATGAAAAAGATCATTAAAACATCAAACACGGAAAGCGAATGAATGAGAAAATAAACACGGGCGGGTGTTTAACCAACGAGGCCATATGTCTGGCACAGCGAGGCACATTATTACTGTCAATACCTCACGCAATAAAATGACAAAACATCAGTCAAGTCCCTTAATGTTTTGCACCACAATCAACTTGCTTACCCTCCTTTTGGAGTCATCGGACATGTGTTTCGTCCCCTACGCCGCCCTATCTCTGTATCCGATACATCAGTCATGTTCGTCCACTCCTGCCATCACTCACCAGTCAGATAAAGATCACTAGTGTGTTTTCCACTTATCAGCACCCGTCATCTTTATGGAAGCCTTTTATGATTGATCCCGCCGCTCAGTGGAGTGGCGCAGTGAAGGGGCTGAGAGAACGGCACGGCTTCAGGGCCCGGGTTTCAGTCTGTTTAATTCCAGATGGACCGGTCCCCGCTAAAGGCATGACGTACGAGCCTGCAGTTCGAACTCGCTTTCAGAGTTAACGTTGTCACTTAACAGGCAATGCACTTGCCACGAGCGTTTATCGGCCTTCCCTCTCCATACACTCCACATCGCTAATGGACAGTATTAGATCAGACGGAAGGCAAGAGTGAATAATTCAACAAGTAGTAGCTTGTAAAATACAGAGCAGAATATATAGCAGGCCACTTACCGGCATCTGCATTGCAAAATTCTCTTTTTAAAGGGTTAAAGGTGAGCGGTCTTTTACAAAACTGACAGCAGGAATGAAACACTGGCAGCCACTTGAAACATTTACTACACATCCCCAGAAAATATATTAAACGTATTGTTTGATGTCCTGTCTTATTATCATTTAGAACTTATGAATAAGAAGGAGGAAAAACTCTTGGCTGGTTTTATGTCAGTGTTTTACTATAATATCTGATGTTTTTGATGGATTTTACTGCTGCCTTAATGCGTTAATTTTTTCTTTTGAAGGTGTTTAATGTTGAGCTCATTTCAACTACGTTATAAACCGTTGGCTATTTTAATCTACAGCAATGCATCATATTCTAGAACTGACAAGAGGAAAGCGACATTAAAAGCATAAGACGAAAGCGGTGTGAAAGACAAAAAGACATAAAAGACGCAATGGCCATCCTATGTTTGAAGGGTCGCTGTCCTGTGAGAACCTCGTATCTCCGAAAGGTCAGCTTTTCATGAGCGCAGGCCTGTTTTCAGCTTGACGCGTGACGATGCATTTTCCAGTGAATCCAAGACGGGTTTTTTTTTTTTTTTTTAAGAGTTTGTTCATCAACATCAACACGTACGTGGTTTTCACTGAACAGGAAGGGGATGAAAAGTAACTAAAGCTGTCAGACAAATGTAGTGGAGTAAAAGGTACAATGTTTTCCTCTGTGATGCAGTGGAGTAGACGGATGAAGCTGCAAAATGGAAATACGCACGTAAAGTACAAGTACCTCAAAGTACAGAACCTGAGTAAAAGTTCTTTCCACCACTGAGGAAAACAGTGTATTACACATTAACAGTGACTTATCACAACGTGAAAAAGGTACAAATCTTCCTCTAACCAATGGAGTAATAATAAATATACAAACCACACATGCAGACAGTGAAAGATGGGCTTTAATCGGAGGCAAACTGCATGTACTTGAATGATCCTTACCCTTGCGCTAAAGGCTCTGAAGGGGCTGCCGTCCGCAGGGCTGGCGCCATCTTCACTGGGATAAGATATGTTGAAATCATGGCCACAGGTGCCAGGAGCAAGGTTGAGGTGTTCCGCTGCGTAGATCCAGTGAGTCCCGTCGGCGTGGTCCGCAGACGGTTCCAGTACATAAGCCCTGTCCTCAAAAGATATGAAACCCCTGCAGACAGAGAAAGAACGTGCATAAGACTCGACAGAGGTGAACGACAGCTCAGATCGCCTTCTATTTGAACTAAAATCATTGATTTTCCAGACGCTGAACACTGACACAGGACAGGATGTACGCTGCAAATAACACAAAGAAGTCAGCTAGGGTTATTATAGTCGAAAACTAAAACTAGCAGTGAAAAAATTATTTGTTGACTGCAATGAAAATAAAAATGAAACAAGACAATGCAACGCAGACTAAAATGGAATAGAACTGCAGGTAAAATCAGCCTTGTTTTTTTGTTTTTCTTTTAGCTCAGAGTGCTAATTATTGAGCAAAGTTAAGGGTTCACGATGCACAAGAATAAAATGGCTTTGTGTAGTATTGGGACCTTTAATAAACAGTGGTTTTGTAAATCATCTTTGATGTTGTGCAACCTTTTTCAGCTTCTATAAATTCCCATAATACCTAAAAAAAACTGTAACTGACACCAAGACTAAAGAAAAAAGCTACACTCAAACTACGCAACAATAAAACCAAAACTACTCATGCGCTCATAAAACTAAAGCCAAATCTAACCCCAAATGACAGTAAAAACTTATAAAACATATGATTCTCTCAGTCCATGTGTCTCCTGCTTCCTCTTTCTTAACTTTTCTCAGGTTTTTACTGTGGCCTCTGTGACTTAAAGCAGCGTCCTCATGCACCGAGTCTGGCTTAGCTGCGAGATTCTCACAAAACTTGCACAACATGAATTCGTATCAAATCCCCCCCCCCCACCTCCC
>JAPQRN010000012.1:19569871-19597266 GCA_037367275.1 Coranthus polyacanthus
CATACTCAGCTCCCAGGTGGAACGACAGTCTCGCTCTTCCACATAGTATCTTTGTGTAAGACTCCTACTCCTTCTCCTATCCACTACTATTTTTTTAAGTTTACTCACATATGATTTTTCCGCATTTTCCAGCTTACTATAATTGCACTAGAAGAGACTTCACACGAAAATATGATTGGTTTGTTGAAAAGGTTCTTCGATAAATGGCAGCATCAATCACGGCTTCAAAGGGGTGACGTGATTGATGCTGAAGCGGTTCGTAGCAGAGTGCTCTGCAGGAGGGCGTCTGATCCTGCCCCGGCGAGAAGTCCTGAGACCCCCCCCCCCGTTGATAGGTAGGGTTGGGGTGACAGACAGTGCCTGCAAGGTGATCAAGAGATGATCATAGAGGGTCTCATCAGTGATTGGATGACAGGGATGAAGAGGGAGGCGGGAAGAAGCCGGACCAGAGAGACACACGTGAGTGAACCTGGACGTCAGATTAGGATTTTGCGATATCACAGAAATCTTTTGATATATAAACTGATCACATGGATCGAAAGCCTATGTCTTATTACATTTTGATACTCAATAAAAGGTACTTACTCATATTTTTCTCCGTCTGAGTCCAGGGTTTCTTCTGAACACTCGACTGTACTATTGTGGCTCTCTCTGCATTGTTTGACATGATTCTTGTGTAGGTGGTAAAACAAACAGGTTACTGGTGTTTGAGTCTGTTGCGGAGACCGCTCCGGTCCATGGCAGACCTTTCATACCCAAACTACGCCCATGCGACAGAAGCAGCCCCTCTTTTAGGCACGAGCTCCTTGGTTTGTCTTGGTCGGCTGGAGTCCTCCTGTTCCGCGTCACGCTGACTCTCCTCCATGTTTGTCGGTGTCGTAGTTCCTGACTGCATCCATGCTGAAGCTTCTTCCAAGTGCTGAAAAATACTGCAGTAAGGAATAACGAAATAAACAGCAGGCCATTTAAAATGATTGCTACACAGTATGTATCATCATATTGCACATACGTGATGATGATAAGAATGTTTAAAAAGAACTAGAGCAGATTTTAACCATTATATAAAACTATCAGTGAGTCAAAAAATATGCTGCTGCCTGAGAATGACCAAGATCACATCGTATCTTTTCTCGGATATCTGCATTAGCTTCTGGTTAGTTTCAGAATTGATTTTAAAACATGACTTAATGCTCTTTAAATCAGTCCTCTTAGGGTATTTGGCATTGGCCTCTGCCGGGTTCAGGGTTCAAATCAGATGATATGGAAGTGGCTTTCGGCTCGCTGTTGAAAGCTAACCTCAGATCTCGAACATTAACGCTGCTTAAAGGCAGTTGGAAAACATTCTGTTTCTCCTGCACGTTTTGATCATTTAGCTTCTGTGCTCATCAGTTCATTTTTTATCAGATTTTGCAAACACCATACTGTTGCAAATACGACGCAGGTCCCAACAGATTTTCCTGTATAAATAAATATTTATCCCAGAGCACTTTTCATTACTGATTTGACAGGAAGGTAAGCGGCAGATATGGCAACCACGGGCAAAATAAAATCAAATAGCTCACAGAAAGCACTGTGGAGAGTTTAACCCTGAGGTTCATATGGCTGTTTTGTTTCCTTTCAAACGTGCATCACATTGATACCGACGGCCACCGCAATCCACTTTTCTTCCTCTGCAAATACTGGTATTTATCTCTATTCTTTCCTTTTTTTTCCAGACAGTTTTGAGATGATCTGTGGAGAGGGAAATAAGAAAGAAAAAAAAGCAGTCTCCTCTCCCTCCCATGTGGAATAAAGCTGCATTTCGAGGGGGGGGGGGGGAGTGCTGTCATGCATCACACACCGGGAGGAGTAGGGAAACAAACAGGGCCAGATTCATCAAACAGAGAGAGTTGCTCTGCAGGATGTGCAGCATTGGGCGTTAATCAAAGTTGAACAGCTAAACTCATTTTATGCCGCGGGAGAGAAAGGCCGGTTGGAGGGGAGACAAAGCGCAGACCATGTCCTGCATCTGATCTGAGAGGAGTTCAAAAAATCTTTCAGCGCAAACAAACAGGATGCGATAATGTAGCATCAGGGTGTAAATACAGTACATCAACAAAAGGGCTATGAAAGAAAGATTCGAGGAAGATTTCTAACTTAAGTTGTAGTTTATTTAGTAGGAATTCATTATGCATGTGCAACTGATCCTGTGTACCTGTTTTACATATTTCCAGCTCACTTAAAATACACTGTGCTACCCAGTCACTCTGGCTTATTTGTTTTTAAGTCCCGCTGACTTTGATGTGGCCTGTAATCTTGTCCAATCTATTAGGATATTCAAGTCGAAGCAGAGCCTAAATTAGCAGAGAAGCTCTTGTCCAACTCATTTTTTGGAATATTCCACTGCCTCTAATTGGATGAATGGATTTATTTTGTTTTTGGAAGAAGCATGGCGAGGCTTCTGTTTAATCTCCGCGGGCCCCTCATCCTGCTTCCCCACCCACTCACCAGATTGATTGTATCTAATACCAGACAATGGCATCAATGAATTCAAGTAGTTTCCCCCCCCCACCCCTCCTCTCTTTGGTAGACAAGAAAGAGAATCATTTGCATGCAGGTGACGTGTTCAAACAGGGCATGGCGAGATGAATCAAAATGCAACTCAACAGTTTCCTAATGCTTTGACCTAATTATGCATCCATTTTTCTGCCTTTTTTTTTTTTCCCCCTCCATCAGCTAGTCATGTCCCATCCAAACACATTGAGGATTGGTTTTTGATGAGAAACTCTCTGCTGATTCACTGGTTCTCTGTAGTTTTGCTGACTTAAATTCATTCAGTTGAAAGTTTGGTATATATTAAAATGTCTCCAAGTGGAAGTGCTCAACCATAGCAGAGACCAGACAAGCGTTTCCTTTTATTGATCTGCTGTACTAGTGAATACTTCCTCCACAGGATGCTCTTAAGGTTGGACATATCGTCTTACATCCTCATCCTGACCACGGTAGCCACAGCATACAAACCCCGTGGGCACCAAGGTACACTTCGGAAGACCAAACAAGCATCACAGAGCACAAGATTCATGATGGTGGAGTATTGATCCCTGAGGAAATTTAAATCATGTTTATAGTAAATTACTTAGATCACCCCACGGATGCTGAGCTTCCTAGTTCAACACAGGGCAATGCATTTTGCATTTTGCATTTTGCATTATTTTTGACTACTGTATATTCCGACTAAGTTCTTTACATGGCTAATGAAAATGCATATTCCACTAATATTCCCATTTACAGTATACTCTAAAACTAAAAAAAGTTTTCCACATGGATCTACCAGTGAGCACATGTTTTCTGTCTGACCCTCTTCAGACCTCGCATTACCGTGTTTTCACGAGCTGATCCCAAGTGAACAGCTCTAAGTGCGTCCGTTCTCACCTGGCATTAGAATGCTTCCGCAAACGCATCGTGACTGATCCCTTTCTGATCAAATCTCACTTCCCCACTCGACATGCAAATAAACAAGCTCATCTATAGGTTTTATTTCGAGTTTGACAGGCTGGATTGGTAGTGTTTCATTGCAAATTTAATTCACTGTGCAGTCTGCAGACTATCAGCAGCTTTTAAGGTGGAGTGTTTTCTTGCCTGTTACTCGGTGCAGGAGATGATGCTGTGAATCAGTCAATACACCTTAAATAATATTATGACAACTTTGACCATTCTATTTGTTTTCATTGGCTCGCTTGCATGACATACCCTTAAGTGACGATTGAATCTTAAAGAGCTTCAAACATGAATTTCTACCGGATTATGGGAACCGTGGATATTGTATTTCCTCACAAAGGAATAAAGCACTCCTAATACATCTTTTTGAAGTTTTCATACTTAATATGATGCCGTTGGTGCGCTACACAGAGCATGTCAGCTGAGTAGGCAGACCTCTAATCTGTCCCAGGACACATTCCTGTTCAGGCTGCTAAGAGAATGTGGGCATATGCATCCCAGACCACCTCCGAATGAGTCTTGAGAGCTCGGATTTGAATGCATCCTCAGTACATCCTGAGTGTGTTCACACAAGCATTCTAATCACATGCAACAGGACAGACGTTAATGCTTGGTCTTAACAGAGCCTCTGTTTACTTCCTGCTCAGCCCAGTAGGCCCATAAATTCTCTTCATTCTCTTACAGTTCTCTACATCCATGGTTTACATACAGCCATGCTTACTCCCGTTAACATAAAACATTACCATGACATACATCCTGTGGCGACACCATTTAAATAACTTCTTTAGATAATTAGAATAGTAATAAATAAGTAGAATTAAGTCAGCGTTGGCAATATTTGCACGTATCCAAAAACCTGTTGATACCCACTGATAGTCTTTCATATTTTTAAAAGTCTGTGTGTTTTCTTCTGGCCATGCACCTCTACCCCAGCCTTGCAAACTGTTGGCTAGTTGGTTTGTGTACAATGCACAGAGCTGTAAACAGGCCAGAGGTCATAAACACCCCAACTGAGATGCACATTCTGAAAGCATCGCATTAAAGCTGCACAATTAATCAAACCGCAATCCGAATGCCAGCCCGTGTGATTATATATCCGCAAAAGGCTGCGAGCTAAAGGTCTAGCGTGTGTATATGGTGATATTTTGGATTCACTGACACTGAGCAGAGAGGTGTACTATGTAAATTGTATTTTTTTCTATGTTGGTTTAAATTTGTGTGTTTGAGTTGAAATACACTTTGCAAAATGATACGTTAATGCAAATCACAGTATTGTCCACAATAATCGCAATCTGACTTTTTGCAGCCTTACATTGTATATGTGTCCAAAGGACGCTCATAAAACCTCCAAAAATATAAGCATGTCCCACGTCGTAATTGGAAAATGCTATATTTGGAATAAGATCTAAATTGGAATTTCCAAACGGATATGCTGTTTTACTCGATCAAAAATCAGAATGTCGTCATATTTGGAATATTAGTGTGCATGTAAACTTAGCCACCGATGCTTGTTAAATGTCAAGTGTATATATAGTCGTTGCTGCAGCATTTCTTGATTTAGTCTGTACACGTAGCAGAACCTAACAGAAACCTTCTAAAACCTCACACAAGTGAAGCCTATGCATGAAAACTGTATGACATGCACAGACTATCATACAGCATCTGTTTCCGTCTGCCCTGTGGGGAATTTTTAGCCTATGACAGTCTTATCACTTTGTCTAAAAGTGTTGTAACATGCTACTGGGAAAAAATAAGGTCCACACTTTGTTCTGTTGCTCTAAATGAGAAGGGTTTGAGCTACTGTATGTAAAGAAATAAAAGAAAACGTTCCATTCATGGCCACCTCCCTGTCTAGTGTCTGGGCAGACATTAACACTGAAATGAGAATGACCTCATCATATGTTCAGCCAAATCACTATAAATGACATGATATTAACTCCACCAGACAGTTTTATTATTTTTTTGTGGGCAGTTCTCCTTTTTGCTTTACTGTGTGGTTCTCTGCCCTTGTTATCTGGCCCTCCAGACTCTGCTCTCACTGTGAGGCAGAGGAGCAGAAAGATGGCAGTAATTCATTTTGTGCCACGCCACAGGCAAAGCTCTTTTTCCCTTCTGCCCATTACCTCCAGACCAGACTCGCCGTCTCAGCAGGACACCGCTCCCTTCCGCTCTGGCCCCAGCCCACCGTACTCCAGGGGGCTGAGGTTAGTGGACGACCCACTTCAGATTCTGTCAGCGCCACCCGCAACCATCCAAGGCACTCCAGTCCACCTCCAGGAAATCTGCAAGAAAAATGGCAGCTTTACAGGGAGTCAGGCTGGAGAAGGACTGGCCGGTTCTTTCGCTTTATCGAAAAATAAACTCGAAACTAAACCCCGAAAAAATGTCTTACTGCATGTAGAAACTCTAACTTCAGTTTCAAATGTTTTTTTGTTTTTTTAAAGGTTAAAGGTTGAATGTGTTCTCGTATGCTTGTTAAGTACTGGAAAGTGGTTGTTTGTTGACATTAGCCAACTCCATTTCTAATGCCGTGTTTCCACTGACGGTATCAGCTCAGTTCACCTCGACCTTCCTCAGCTTGGCTCGGTTTTGGCACCAGCACACTGCATTTCCACTGCAGGTATAGTACTCCCTCAGCGCGACTGGTCGTCGTAGCAACACAACACAAACTATTGAGACGTCGTCTTCGACTGCAGCTACGAGCGAGGCAACAATGGAGGAGGATGAAAGGTTATCATTTCCGAAATAACATGTTATATTAAGATTGTTTCAGACGAGGCTGTAGTTAGACTTCATATCTGTTGTTGATTTATCAAGATACAGCCTACTTTAAAATGTGCTCTGACAAGATTTCCAGCTTGGCTTGGTGTACCACGTCACGACACAACGCGGTGACCATTTTGTATCAACCAATCCGTGATCTGCGTGATTATACATCACATTTAGTATCAATTTAGCCCACTTGGATCCTCGCGAAGGTGCCGAGTCGAGTCGAGGCGAGTTGAGCTCGTACCAGTCGGCAGAAAAGTCGTGTAAGCATAACACAGCATAAGGATTTTCACAGGAAAATCGGACCCAAGTTCTCTGTATGCTTTGCTCCATTTACCTTGGCTTGACTGCATTCCAGTGCAACCGGTCAGAAAACCAGCAGAAGTACCAGTTCTAGCCACGTTAGCCACTGTTTGCAAAACCAGCTGATAACAATGCATTATGCAGTATTTTGATACAAACACTGTAGCGACATGTCCACAGATATGAGACACACATACAACCGAAGTCCTAATTAACCGTATATTTCTACAGCTTTCAATACTGTTGATACACAGCAGCCATCTTGAATTTTGACGTCGGGGTTGGTGAAGTTGGTCTGAAAATTCGACTTCCCAGTTCAAATGGAACACACCAACTGAAATCAATATACTGGCTATACTGGCTGGCAGAAACACTCAAATGAGAGTAAGAGTATCACCAAAAATGTACCTCTGCTCGTGTGATAAACATAAGTCTGAACACTTTCTTTGTATTCCTGTTTGCATTCCATAAGCTGCATATTGCATTTTGTGTACCTCTTTACTTTATTGCCACTTTCCAAAAACAGCTTTGTATTGTATTATGGTTTGTCATTCCATCTGAAGCAGGAATGGCTTCCGTGTGGTTCCAAGGTAAAAAAAAAATAAATATTCGGAATTGAAAAAGCATAAATTTCAATTACAGCCCAATGTTTTTAAATGAGAAAATGCACATCAAATCCAAGATGCTTGGTTGTTTATGAGTTTAGAGTGCTATGATGGAAATGCTCTTTTTTGCAATATTGCCACAAGACCTAATTTGTTCCCCCGGCAAGCATTTGGCTTTGGTTTTTATCTTTATTTTGACATGTTGTTGTTCATGAGGAGAGCAAAAGAAATATCCCATTAACAGGCTCTCTCCTATCTCTCGACATAAATCACTGACATGGAAATGAAACTGTTCTGACAAAAAGGGAGATGGATAGAGGAATACAAATGCAAAAACATTACACACACATTCATCCGTTCCCCGCCTCTCTCCCGTTTCACATAAAGGCACTTCAGCTATTGGAACAAGTTTTGAATAGACAATTAGAATACAACAAAAGTCTGAAGTGATTTGAAAGAACAAAAATCTATCCAAAAAGCCTCTTGTACATAATTACATCTGAGTTTCATTCTTCTCACAGGATGGAATTACAGCTAATCAATGGGAACTAAGTTGTTGAATTTTTGTTAAAATGGGACAAAGCATTGGATTTGATTACCGTGAAAATAATTATGCATGTACTTTTGTTTACGAGTGTTATGATTTTTTTATTTTTTTTTCTGGAACATTTTTTCCTTAAGTGTTTTTAAAGTTGCATTTTTTATGTAAATGACATCAATATTAATCAATAGTGAAACATAGATATGCTCCCCTGGTTCATGTTATTACTTGAAGTATTTCAACTTTGATTTAGAAATCTTTTATTCAGTCCCTGTGTGTCTAAATACTACAATACCCATGAGCCTCAGCTGCAGATAGGACAAGAAGGAAGCAAATTCAGATCCCCATTTGTCCAAGTCAACAAAATATATAACTAATATTTTAAGTTATATTTATAGCGTTTTTCCTGATCAGCTCTTTGCAGTAATTTAGCTTCTTCCTGCTTGGTGTTTTGTTTTGTGGCCAGGTCTTTACTATTTGCATTCATCAAGAAAAAAGAGGAAGTTTGTGATAAAACTACTGCATGCTACCTGGACCAAAACAGTTACTTAGGAAGGGACGTAGTGAGTAAAATACCTGATGTTTGTAAATCTAGAGACTAGAAAACATATGTTGTTATTCGGTAACTGCTAATAAATAAAACAATTCACTTTGGAGAAGTAGATTTCTGACCCACTTGCCTGACAAATGAAAACAAACATCGTACATTTTTAGATGCATCCACTATCCTTACATCATAAAATACTCATGCAGTTCTCATATCATGGCCAAAAATGTGTTTTGTGAGGTCACTCCCATCTTGACCGTTGACCACCTAAATCTAATCAATTCATCCTTGACTCCAACGTTTGCGCCAAATTAGAAAAAAATCCCCCGAGGCGTCCCTGGGATATCGCATTCATAAGAATGGGCGCACATGAGGTCACAGCAACTTTGACCTTTAGCCACCAAAGTCTTTTCGGTTCATCCCTGAGTCCAAGTGAATATTTGTGCCAAATTTGAAGACATTCTGTCAAACCGTTCCTGAGATATCATCTTAAATGTAGTGGCTGACTGACTGGCAGACCTGGAACGCTGAACCCTGCATAGTCGAGCATTTAGCTTCTTAAGAAGAGCAAAACAGAGCTAAAAGTAAATACACTGGACTTGTCTTGACCCGGCATCCAGAAGCACAAATGAATGTTGTGCACATAGGCAGCTGTTCGCTGTCAAGTTCACACTGTTAGGTGCTTATATGTCAGTGTTGTGTAACAGCTTTTTATGCTGTGTTTCTTGATTATTTTTCCTATTTCTGGACACATCTTGGCAAGCGAAAGATGTACTGGTATGAAAATGCCGGGCATGTTCAACGGCAACAGTGAAACCTGTATCACTCACCCAGAAGCATGTAGTCATTGATCTTCGCGCCCTTGGTTAGAGATAAACTCACACACTGACCCGATGCTCTGATTCTGCAGCTCAAATCACAGCCCATTATTCCACAAGCCTCCCTGAGGAGCGACTGACATTTACTCTCTTCAATCTATCACATCCTTTTGGTAATCCTCTGTATGTGCTGCTTTTCTCTGTGGCCTTTATGTATTTGTTTCCAAATGTGACCCTGTCGCAGAAGTACTCCGGTTTAGTGACGACCTCTGAGGAAGAACAGCTGCAAAAACACCCCAACGATGAAGTCCGCAGGGGCAAAGAGCTCAAATCTGGCAGAAAATATAACTCCGCTGTAATCAGACTCGCACGTACGCTTGGCAACAAGCAGCCGTGGATATAAACAAAGCACTTAATTGAGTCAAGTAGCTGAATTTACTTAATCTTGGCTGCTTTTGGTTGTATCCCAGTAATTATAATATCACTCACAATGTGGAGGTATACTTGAAGTAAATGCTGGGTGTTGAAAAAAACCTCGATGAAGTGGCTCAAAGTGTGATGCTGATAGCGCCAGTGATTGGCTGGAACGCAAGTCTCTTTGATCTCTCTTAAGGTTAAGATTCGTTTTCTCACTTTTCAGCAGCTGAATTTATTTTTTGAGTCATTTCTAGCTGACTGGGAAAAAAAAAAGAAGAGAAAAGTATAAAAAGTGACCACCGGACGGCAGGAAAAGTAGAATAAAGCAAGTCTGCAAAGAAATGTTCCAGCAGAGGGAGAAAGCAGAGCTACATAACATGGCTTTAACGCAGAGGATTAAGTAAGTTTCCCTTTGAGAAATTAACTACTACACAAAGTGGAGATAAAAGAGGAGACAGAATAACGAGGCCTGTTTGCCTATTCAGAGGGTTTAGCTGTGTATTAAAAATCATAGCGTTAAGCTTCCTGACAGATGCTAATGAAGTGATGTTTACATTTTTGATTCGCTGCCTAAACAAAGATAAGACATGCTCTCGGAAAACAGCAAGCCCTGCAATCCAAACACATCCATTGAGCCCGTCACCAAAGACATGACAGCTTTCTTCCCAACTAACAACAATGAGGCGCTCATTTCCATATTAATGAGAGAAAAGAAAGGCAAGTGGATGGGAGGGGGGGTGTTGTGCACGGGGGCGATGTTGCTTCTTGTTGTCTTGGCACCTATTGACAAAGTCTTCAGATACGTTGTTAATGACCAGCCTTAAACACAGGGGGCAGCTTGTGGAGTAATCATATCAACATGTTGCATATGCATATCGTGCATCCTATGTGCTTTGCTCTGCTGTAAATGTTTGGCGCTGTAACACGCGTGCAAACATACATGTAGGGGCATGTGTTACACCTACATATGCAGCCGCTTTCACTCTCACTAAGCACACAGCGTTTAACATCTTGTACATTGGAGATGCATCCTTATCCCACAGGAAGCAAGCATCAGTATGCCCAAAGGGTAAATATAAAATTAGCAGCTCTGGAGATCTCTAGGTCTAATGGAGAGGAGTAAGGGGGGGGGGGTTAGAAAAAACATCTGTTAAATCCCACAGCTTTTACCCCTCAATAACCTGCTGATTTTTTACAATTTAAAGAGGCAGTGGGCAATTACTGCCGCTAGGTGTCTCTCAATCAAAAAGATACATAAAAAGATGTAGGTTGATGACTTTGTGAAGTAGAGAGGGATCATTTGTTATGTTCACAACCTTTGCCAATGAAAATCTATCTGATGTGACAGGCAGAAATCATGTTTACAGACAAGCTAATTATTCACATTATGTCCAATGATGTGCACATATATTGTGCCATTTAATTCTAATTCCACTGAAAGGCGACGAAATGAAACCGTTACGTTGAACAGTCCGGTCCGTTACGTTGAACAAACTATGTATTTCTCTGAAGTTGGACAAAATAAAGCTGTGGGAGCTGAAATCAGGGAGAAAAAAAAAAAACCCAGAATTTGAAAACACATATGTTCCTTCTGCAGCTGTCTCCTCTCAGTCCAAATCCAAAGAATAAATCCAAAGATAGATGACCTGATGCAACGGAAGTGAGGCCACGTTGTCGCTTCTGATGGAATCTCAACAATGATCAGTAATTACTGCTGTCAGTCACGTATGTAACCTCCTGCCTGTATGAAAACACCAGTGAGAGAGATTTTCTACAGCGCGAAAGCAGAGTCCAGAGAAGGGAGTAGAATTCTCGTTTCCTGTCCGACCACTTAAATTACAATATGCAAAAAAATCTATTGCACACGCTTTAAGTACACAAATCAACAAAACATATAACACAGGCTTAGTTTGAGATATTTTTATGTTAAAATGTTGCATATGACTCCTTTAAGTCACGCTAGAAATTGTAACTCCCGTCACTTCCTCCCCCTAAACGGGTCACATTAGTGGGGCTTTTATCTTCTTTAACCTCCAGTGTGTTTATTTTCCACACTGAGCATGTAGATTTGGGATTTTCTGAGGTATTTATTTTGACACTTGACTCTGAGAGGCATCTCCTAGACATAATCTTCCAGTTCATAGTGCATGTCATTAGCCTCCTAAATTACAAACATCATTAGGAGAATTGATTCAACTTAGCCTCCTGGGGGGCTTCAGTCTGCTGCTCCAACATGGAAAGAGGCTCATTCTGAGTGTGGCGTCAATCCTATTTCACAAGTTCAAGCAGACCCATTGGGGATCTCGGCCATCAGCCCCCTCTTTATCCCTGCACGGTGAGGCCCTGCCTCCTCATTAGCAGAAAAAAAAGGCATTGTGTGTCTTTGTGTGTGTGTCAGTGTTCATGCATTTTAGGCCTGTTCAACCTCTGAGCAGGATGGCACACTGACCTCTATAACAACCCAGAAGCTTTAATGTTGAGTAGGGACAAACACCACACTGCAGAGATGGTTGCATTCATACAACATGTTTTATTTCCCTAAAACACTTGGACAGACAGATGACAAATTAAAGGAAAAACCTATATAAATTGTCTTATCAGATGTCGGGCCATAGGAAACCAGTGATATGTATAATCTCAGTGAGTGTGAATCAAAAGTATGTGTCATATCAACATGTGTATCAATGTTACAGTGTTTAAACCGATCGTGGTGCTTTTCAGCTGTGCTTCTCAGATATTACGTAAATATGTTCTGCTTAGGTTTAGGCACTGAAAGCATGGAAAGATCCCAGGGCTTGGTTGAACACAAAAAAGATGAAAGCAAAAAATGACTCATGTATTATGTAAACCAAACCACAATGTTAAGCCCTAACCAAAGCACTTTTATTGCATAAACTATTATGGGAGTGTAGATGCAAACTCAAGTATCTGGTGGCAAAGTCTTGGATTTTGTACGTACACCATCCACCCCAGCCACCGCCTGCCTGTTGAAGAAAGGTTAAAAGTCACGAAGCAGGGAAAACAAATGTATTTTTGGTTCACAAATGTTAATATTATACAGATCCATGGGTTGCAGAAGCAAACAATAGCAGCATTTTTTTGCTGTTGATTTCGTTCCTGTGGAACTCTACTGGAGGGATGAACGCCAGTGTAACACGTCGGTCCTGAATCTCCCATATGAGTTCAACTGGGTTGAGATCTGGTGACTGTGAAGTTCAAAGCATATGATTCACATCGTTTTCATGCTCATCAAACCATTCAGTCAGACTACGCCCTCCAGTTTTGGCTTTGTCACCTGTTTCTTGCAGACCTTATGTGAGAATTGAAATTGGTGCAACTTAAAGTTGAAGTCCACTTTTATTATTCCTGTAGGGACATTCAAACTCTGCATTTAACCCACCCAGGTTCACACAGGGAGCGGTGGGCTGCCACTAAAGGCACCTGGGGACCAGCTCCAGATCAAAGGGAGTTGGTCAGGAAAATTAAACTAGCATACATACACGGTTTTGGAGTACCCAGAGGAAGCACAGGGAGAACATGCAAACTCCACACAGAGAGAGGATGGAACTCAGAACCTTCTCGCTGTGAGGTGACAGTGCTAACCACTGAGCCGCAGTGCCGGCCTATAACAAGAAGCGTACAGTGCAGCTGTGTTGCAATCTGAAAGATATACATCAAAATAATGCCTCGGTTCTGTTTAGGGAAATCACTTCTATAAGAGTCTGGTGAGTGTCAGGGGGAAAGCAACAGGGATACAAGAGGGGGATTGACAAATAGGAAAGTGTCCATGCTACACACACACACAGCATACGCAAGATATCAAAATTCGAACAAATTCGCCCCTCGAATTCTAATTTGACATCGTCCTTGTACACTGGAAGAACCACAATTCCAGCCCATGTAAGAAACATGGTGGGGGTGGTGTGGCTTCAATAATTCATCTGGAGATTGATAGATGTGCATCTCCAGAGACAGCAGTGTGGGTAGTATGTTGCTCAGCCTCTCCGCAGAGACTCGCTGTGAACTCTGCCTGTGAATTTGTGAGTATGGAGATCAGGGTCAGAGTTCAACATGAGAAGGTCTGATGTGACGCTACATGGGACTCATACCTCCCGCTTTAATAGCAGGGCACGAATCCCTCCCATACTGAAGACTCTCCATCTCCGCTTTGTGCAGACGCAGCAGAGGACTGAGAGTAGACTGAACCGGCGCATGTAGAAAAGTATTAAAGCTGGATGCTCACATTGTAATGTTTGAAAGAGGCTTTTAATCATTATGCTTTTACATGGCTTGAAATAAAACATGAGAAAAAGCATCTCCTTTGGCTACGACTGATAAAAGAATCACATATACCATTATTGCCGGCAGATCCGACTTAAGAGAACAGAGAATACATTCTTTCACAGAGCATATAAGAGTGGCAGAGTCTTCTTTATTTCTTCACATAAATTATATTAGCTCTTTTTGTGGCTCTCAACATGTGCGCCATTTGTTAATGCATAATAAAAAAGTGTCAGGGCGGTCATCTGTCACTAACAGCTGTCTTTTTAGGGTTAGGGCTTAAACACTATTAAAACCTGTCTGAAATTGCCAATCTTGTTTTTAGCAAACAATACGCAATCAGCATTCAAAAGCAATAAAATCATTGCGTGAACACAAATTCACCTCGGCCATTTGCTGCATAATTACTCGCAGAGACCAAACTGACATGTTCTTTTTGTGCTTTAAAGCTTCACTCCCCCACATGCGACCGGCGTTGTGACAAGAGGTAGACAATCACTGACGGACAGATCAATACTGGAGCATATGGAGCGCAGGGAGCATATAGAAATGAAAAGTGGAAAAAGGGGGATACGCATAATTGAATTGAGTTAGTGCACTCGCTGGCACGTCACACAATCTGCCGCCATTTACCTGGCCCCACGTTGTGACGAAGCAAAGTGGAAGCCGGGGTCTGAGAACGCAACGTCCCGCGGTCGTTTGAAGACGTAGCAGGAGCTGTTCTCCCAAATGCACCGGAGAGGAAACGCCTTCATGGATCGGCAAAAGATGACGCAGATCAATGCTTTTTTTCTCTCTGTGCAACAAGTTCCAAAAAAAAAAAAAAAAAAAAAAAAAAAAAAAACCCCGCCAAAACAATTACGTGATGTCATCCGTGACCCCATGCGTTCACAAAGCCCCGGGGTCACATGCTTTGCTGGTCTCGTCAAATCAATTGCGCATGGGTCGAGTCCAGTATGCACAGTAAGAACTATATTTAGTTGAAAATCTACTGTTACACAAACCACAGCACTAGTTGCAGAATAATCACTGTGTGCTGACGCATGAAAAAATAAAAACTCCAAGCACAATCAATATCAGGTAGTTGATATTCTGAACACGCGCTGAACATAAACTTCATTTACTAAACATGAAAATATGTCAGTCTCTACCGCTTTATATTACTCCTACACAGCTGACACTAACCTTATTTGCCTGGTCATGTTATTTTATGAGGTGTGTTTTTGTCTGTGTTTGCTTTATCTTTAATAAATGCTTTAAATTATGATTTGATTCTATCTTAATATTGGTCACAACAGATGCATAAAATGTACATAGGGACTTAACGCAAATTCACCCTCCGTTCGCTGGTGAGATATTGCATCGTTTTTTTATATACAGTGCCATAAACTGTGTTGCAGATATAGTTCCTGATCAATAAAGCTTTCAGATGACACTCACAGAGGCCTAGTTTTGAACTGAAATTAACACAATGAACTGATTCTGATTCTTCTCATTCCGGTTGAGGATCTGCCGACATTTTTAAAAGAAAAGTCAACACGTGTATTTTTAGTCTTTAGTTTTACACGTTATTGTTTTAAGTCTCGTAAGCGGTCACATAATGTTGGTCACAACTGACGATAAGCAAGGCGACGACTCATTAAAAACTCATTTATCGCGGCAAGAACGTGTTCGCGTTTTCGAGATAAACATGTTCAGTTTGGGGAGGAGATCCAGTCAGAACTCATCTCTTTGTGTGTGACGGAGAGGAGGAAAATCATAACTGCACTTTTACCTCAGCGCTGAAGTCCAAAAATGTAACGTCCTTTTACATTTTCGATGTACTCCTGTGATTTAATCGACTAAAATCTCACGGTGTCGAGCTGACCGAAATGAAAACAGCTGAGGTGACTAAAACTAAACGACAAAGTCAATCAAAGCGTCTGCTTGTCGGTGGATTCAGTGGAGTTTACTGATGCTACGGGGCATGTGTGTCGCATACGTTGGAAGAACTACGAAGCCAATGGCTGCACGTCTTTCAAGAAAGATTCATTTAAAGAGTCTCTAACCTCCTCGTCTGATGCAACTGTCATAGATCGCACTAGGTGTTTCTGCATGTATGGGTGACACATCAGAGGGGAAGTCGACGTAAAGTGTCTTACTGAGGCGTTTTGTCACCACATGCCTCCCGAACAGCTTCAGTGCCACTGGGTGTTGATTCTACGAGTCTGTGAACTCTACCGGAGGGATGAGCACGGTTCTAACAAGGCAAGGCAAAGCAAATGTATTTATATAGCACCGTTCAGACACACACAGCAGTTCAAGTTGCTTTGCAGAGGCGCAAAAATACATCAAAAATAGGACGTTTAGAATATGAAAACGACATTTAAAACAAAGTGAAAACAGGAAAAGTTAACAAACGAGTTGGCGTTTTGACGACGGCGGCGTGGAGCGCTGTCCAATAGTCGGTCCAAAACCTCCCATTGGGGTTCGGTTTGGACGTGATTCAAATCATTTTCAGACTCATCAAACCATTCGGTGACCCATCGTACCCTATGGACGGACCCACTGTCAACCTGGAAGAGACAACTCCCATCAGGATGGTCCCTCATCGCGTCACCGGCTGATCATCGTGTTTTGAGGTAAATATATCTAAGTGTTGCACACGTATACATATCCTGGTTCATTATTCTCATCCAGGGCGATAAATAACGAGGCTTTTAGCGAAGTGCAGGCAGCATCCTGTTGCTCACGCTTGCTCGTGTGCGTTTGTGGAGTTTGTGTTGCTTGGACTCCTTTTTAAGCCATCGGTAGCTAGTGTTACACACCGTCTCCGCTGCACTGAGGCACTCGGGAGCGAGCGTAAAGTCAGGATTTTCCCGGGGAATTCGACCCCACAACCTCTGCACGCAAATCGGTCCACGGGCTGGTATCCGAGAAAGTTGGGGAAGGTGCGTTACAACCCGTCCACGCATTCAAAAAAAAAAAAAAAGAGAAAAAAAAAGCCACAAATACATTTCTTCACATTGTTACACATTGTACCTTTAAGACGCTACCGATTAGCCTCGAAACGCTTTTCCTAAATGCTTGCTCGCTTGAAAACGATGGCTTAAGTCCTTTGCAAATGAAACCAAAAGTGCTGCGCGTTAATCACGTAAAACACACTTGTGGGAAAATGAGAACTGAGCCTTTAAAAATGTGAAAGCAGCAGCAGCAACAACAACAACAACAACAACAAAAGATGGCTATTACAGAGAATGAAAAGCAAGACTTCCCATCTGACCACATCATTTCTGCTGAACATGTGAGCAGAAGGTGTGTGGTGTTGGTGGTGGTGAGGAGGAGGAGGAGGAGGAGGAGGAGGAGAAGGAGGTGGGGGCTCCTTCTCCTTCTTGGTTTATGTCATTGGTTTAAACGACCCAAGACCCCGCCTTGATAAAAAAGGAGAGTTAGACACAGTGTGACTACAGCTAAAGAGAGGGGGGAGAGAAAAATAAAGCGGTGAAACAGTTTAGACAGACACCTACTCGGCGTCTACGCTCGGCCGTACATTTTTTTTTTTTTAATAAACAAGGACGCGTACCAACACATTTTGAAGCCCGTTCTCTGGCAGGTTATCACTCCTCTCTCAGCCGCTCGTTTCTTCCCTATTTTGCCAAAGAAGCCTCCTTTTGTAGCGCACGGAGGATTAACAAGGTGGAATCAGAAAATACTCCCAAATCTTTTACATCAAACATTTCTTCCCCGAAGCGGATGATGCTGCCGCCGCCGCCGACGTGTGCCTAAGAAGAAGAAGAAGAAGAAGAAGAAGAAAAAGAAGAAGAAGAAGGAGGAGGAGGAAAAAAAAAAAAGAAAAAAAAAAAAAAAGTCGGCTTCTCAACTTGCCGTTAGACCTCATTCATCCAGGTAAGCTTGCGTTACAGGAGCAACAACCGCTTCTGCACATTTCGTTTGTGTCTCTGAGCGGGTTTGAGTTCGCGGTGACGAGCTGCCGTGGGGGTTTCAGGTCCGCATTCGAGCTCTGACCATGTGTGTCCACCTTACTGCGCCATGAAGATGGGGTATGGTCGGGTGGGTTGCACACTCACGCGCGCATATACACACATGCACACGAGGAGGAGGAGGAGGAGGAGGAAGAGGAGGAGGAGGAGGGGGGGTTAGATCTGACCGCGGAAAACCACGTCCGAATGATCAAACGTGGACGCGAACCGCCCGCGTTTTTCCCTCCGGGGCTGCCATTAGTGTCCCTCACCTTTCCATCGAAGACGCGGACGCTACATTGTGTGTGTTTTTTTTTTTTTTGTTGGTTTTTTTTTTTTCACGCAGAGAGACCCCTCGTACGGAGTGCGTTAAGAAAATAGGAAGTACATGATCGGAGTATGTGATGCATTGTGCCGGCGGAGTTGCTTTCCGTCGGGGCTGTCTGCTCGTAAATCGTCTTAACGCCTCGCTCTTGACTCGACTCAGTGAGTTTGTGTTAGAATAGTGGAGTGAAAGACGTCATCCCGTGTCACGCCGCTTAAGCCCGTCCATTTCTATTCTCTCTCTCTTTATTTTTACACAAGTCATTACGACGGAGCACATCTGCAAGTCGCTGACCTTTCAGATGAATTTATGTAGTTTGAGCCATCCCTAAATGAGCTCACAAACTCCCTTTCACGCATCCTCGGACTGGATAAAAGACTTCCATTAACTTTTTTTTTTTTTTTTTTTTTCCTCCCCTCTCACAGAAGGCAGTAAATTATAAAATCACTTTAATCAAATCAAGTCTGACATTTCGCCCCAAGGAATCACACCTGACGTGGTTTTATGGCTGATTGTGGACTTACACATCCATAGATGAGGAGGAGGGGGGGGGGGGGGATACTTGTGATTGTAATTGTGTTGTATTTTGATGCTTTGGCAAATTTGTTTTCCTGAAACTTTTAATGAAGCCCCGGCTGGAACTGAACCGCACTGAAATGAAGTGAAGTGAGAAACTCCTGAGGTCTCAAATGTCCATTAAAGTGAATAAATTACTAGTTAAACTCAACTTTCTGGGGATGCTCCCCATCTGTCCGACTTTAAGGGGAATAATGGACTGTTTCTGCGTCTTTGTGAAGTTTCTCTCATTTACGAGTTGATACTCACTGGGATTTAACACCCATGGCCCGTTGTGTAAAAAAATGTTCAGGAAAGTGTGTTATGTTTAAAAAAAAAAATAATAAAAAAAAAATCAAATTTTGCTGCTGACATCGTGTGAATGAGCCGCTAATTGCTTTTTGTTAACTTGTTAATTACACACGGTAAAGTATTCTTACACATGTATTGGGCTAATTAAGTCACTGATTACTCCTGTTGAAAATATGACAACAGGACACGTGCTGGCTTAATGAAGGACTCGAGTTATCGCCGTCTCTCATCGCTGTTAGTCATTTGTTCTTGTCAACAAAGACTGGACGTGTTGGTGAGAGAGGGGGAAAAAAACAAAAAAAAAACCAAAACCCCCAACTAGTCTTGACATTATCACTGTGAATCCTGCGTCTACAAGTAAGAACGTGGATATTTCTGTTGGTTAATCACAGCGCAAAAAAAGTTAGATAATTAGTTTTTAATGCCTGGCAGCTGAACAGGGAATGACCTTGGTAAAGCGGCTCTTTGTCTGTCTAATGTGTGCCCATGTATCGGATAAGGAGGAGGGGGGGGGTGCGTGCCTGAAGCAATATAAGGCCACTACAGATGTGTGCAGCTCGGACATCTGCTCTGTTGTCGGCCATTGTCAAGGAAGCAGTAAAGATGGTGGGCAGCTCGGCACAACAGAGCCTCCTTTTCAGGAAGCTCCACTAAACTACAGTCACAAGGTGCAGCAGAACACTGACTACACAGTCCTAGCTGCTCCGCTGGGGCTGGTTTTTCCTCTTGATTGATCAATTCTTCATTCAGAACAACACACTTGCTGCACATAACTTGATACAGCAACATGTTTTCTTTTGCCGAACCCCCTCCAACCCTCCCCCTTTTTTCCTCCGCTTACATATTATTAGACAGTGTTCAGAACGGTGACTGACGCGTTTCCCGAGAGGAAATTGAACAGACTCGGTTAGTCGTCCCCGTGAAGAGCCTGCCCTCTGCCATCCTCTCCTGTGTTGCCGAGCAGCACCCTATCACTCAAGGCAATTGAACGTCTCTGAGGGGACCTCTGTTAGCCCCGTGCAATATTTATTACCATCCATCACCCGGAGACTCTCACGCTAAGGGTGAATAACAGTGGCTGCTAAGTCCCGTGTTAAAAAGTTCCCCCTCTCCAGCGGACATTAGAAGGGATTTATGGGAGCAGCTTCTGTGGTTGTACTGTGGAAGCGAAACGGAGCATGTTTCGGAGTCACTGCGTGCCCGTTGGGCTGTGGGCCCAAATATGTCATGGGTAAAATCCTGCACGGGTTGAAAGACTGCCTGCACTTTGCCTTCTGCATTCAAGCATCTTTTCTTTTTTTATAATCAGGCTCTGATGCTGAAGCAGTTTAATTTGTCACTCAGCAGAAAGTAATTGACAACATTTTTAATCACTAATTAAACATTAGACTTGTGAAGAGAAAAGTGGTGGTGCTGTTTCAAGGTTTTCAGTTTGGAGGATGTGTTGGTGTCTGTAAATACTTTTGAGTTTAAGCTCTTGGTTGGATTTTTTTATTATTTATTTATTTTTTTAAAAGGAAAGATGCACCTCAGGCTCTAGGAACGTAGACCTCTGGATATTTCCTCAATGAAATGAGTAACTTGTGATGGGAATTGATTGCAGTTGCCGTTATCGCTTGTGGTTTTTAGTCTGATTCTCTTATTGATTTCTGAATAGTTTTTGTTGTAGAAAAAAAGTATAAACTTGGGGAAAAATGGGAAAGAACACATTCCATTTCTGCCACTAGGGGTCTCTTAATAATAATAATAACAATAATACATAGTTTGATGGTGTCTTGAAGAATCATGGCGATCTGTCCAACACGACTGAGGCAGAAATCAAGTCTCCAGATGATTAGATATTGAGGTTTTACTCACATTATGTTTAGTGATGTGAATTGAACATTGTTGGAAACATCTGATACAATGTAAGTGAACAAGTCAACGTAGGCCTTGTCGCTTTTAGGCATTTTAATGTGTAAATGTTGTGTAGAAAGATGATTCAGCGTATCGCCGGTGTTCCTACCTTACTTGAAACGATCATTTTTCTGACATTACAACGGCCGCTGTTGTCATCTTCGCTTCCTTCCTGTTTACCGTGACTCCTTGAAGTTTCCAGCAGCGTAGACGAATGAGTTTGACGTCACTGTTTCGCACCGGCCACCTCTCGGAAAAACGCGCATCGATGCCACGACTGATGAGCTCAGAGTTAGGATTGTATGATTTTGGAACCAGCTCTCGATTCCCACCCCTAATGACGATGAAGACCCTCTAATCTTGAAGTGCTTACCTTTGCTACGACATCGTCACAACACAAACGCGACAGTGACTGAGCGAGTTAACATCATTGTTGCGTTCCTCCCGCCGCCGGTAGACGGGCTGATTTCATCAAACGCTCCCCTGGGTCACGTTAGAGGGCAGAGAGAACCCACCTCACTGTACGCGCTCGTTCACGTTGGGGTGAACACGCCGTTTGCTGAGTGAAATGAATAATTAAATCAATAATTCCGGTTCTTAACTGGGACTGGTTCTCAATTCCCATCCCTGCTCAAAGAGGAGACGCTTCGCAGCAGCCTGCAGCAATATTACAATAATGTAACTATGCGTGCACATTCTATGGTAATAAAATTCTAATATTTACAGTCTTATGTAGGTAAGAAAAAGCAAATAGCTAATCTACTGTGCAGATATTTCCTTTGCAGCTTGCTTACTTGCTGCTAAGATAATAATGATAATGATCTAATATTCACCACGCTCTTTAATGCTATGCATACTGTGCTACTGAGCTGGTAAATCCTGCCTCACATCCTTTGAATGAGAGTGAAGGCATGTTGTGTGGAAATTAGTATATCTGCGTGTGCTCACTACCTCTCGATCTACTCTTTGATCCCGCTGAGATGAGATAGGTTCTTTTCTTCTCTTTCTGTCATGATTGTTTGTTTTGCGGAGTTGAACACAGTCGGGATGATTCTCGCGGCGAGTGAAGCTATAGGAACAGAGCAGCACTGTAAATGAATGCCTTCTTTGAGGTCAATTTGAATATGTGTTTTTAATTGGTCTCTGAAGGCTAAGACTTCTCCTCTCTGCCTTCCTCAAAAGTGTCGGCACGATGTGACTGTGTTGAGCTGAGGAGCCTCGGAGCAATGGTGTTCATTTGAAGCCCGGCGAACGTGCTCATTATCTCCAACCAAAGGCAAGATTGATTTAGCTGAAAGCCGGGGTAATTTTGAGGGGGAAAAAAAAAAAAAAAACCCGCGGAGGTAGAACTGTAAACTGATCAAGACAGTAATTCCTTGCCGTGGCTGACTCTCGGTCAAAGCGAATAAGTTTAAACACAAAGCGCCGCAGTGGAAACTAGTCTTCTCTACTCGCAGCAGCTAAAAGCGCCATCACTCAGCTGGAGTTACTCTCTCATGGCTTCAAAACTCCTCTAACCTTTAGAAATGGTATATTGGAAAGATATCTCAAAGAAACATTTTGCTTGTCATCCCCACTTCCATGCTTCTCTGTTCTCCCGAGGCGTTGTGCATCTTCGCTTTTCAGTGCACTGAAAAGAGAAACCGTGTGTTAGTATGAGGCCCATCAGATTTTTTCCCTCTGTCATCACTTACTCCCCGCTGCTATAATTTTATTGACAGGAGCAGTGATTTTTGTTTTGCGGAGATACACAGTGGTAAAGGATAATTGGAGCTGTGGATGTCTTTTTCATGGTAACGGGGGGAAAGCGGAACCCGGCGCTGTTCTCTCTACTGCACAAAAGGACAAGATCCAGAGATAGGGCCTTGCCTAAGAGATCTACAGTATTCTCTAACACAAACAGATGTATTTTGTTCTGACTGAAGTGAGAGGAGCTAAACCTCATGTGGTTTCAGCGCAGGCCTAGCAGATAGGACTTCTACCATTATTGGACAGGATGTAACAGTCGCTCCGTGCTTTTATCCGCCGACGCTCTCTACATTAAGGCAGATCGAGGTGGCCGTGTAATAAAGTGGAAGTGCATTGTCTTTCAGCCGTGCAAAAGGTCAAGCAACGTTTGTACTTAAGCCCCCGTAGGCGCTGTCAGAGAAGGTCCTGTTAGCACTAAGGTATGATGTCGACTGGGCGTTGGGCAAAGCCCAGCAATTAGAGTTATTAATTATTTTCTTACAACTTAATACTCTTTCATTTAATGCATATTAATTGATGTGCTCCTGAATCCTCACTCACATAATCCACCAAGGATTTCTCAAAGGCAGGCACAAAAGGCTTTTATTATCTTAAGGAGGAAGTGGTCTTTTGGGAGGTAAAGTGCCCCTGCTCAATTGTGTATTACATTATGAAACAGACGTAAGTGAAATGAAATTACAACGTATCATCAGCGCGGTGAAGGATCCTATTGAATAATTACCTCGGCAGAGCCATTGTTGTAATGTCAGACTCGTTCTTTTGGATATGATGGAAGACGGGTGGGGTGGGGGGTTGTGAAGTCCTCATGCAAGGGAGTAAAAAGCAGTTTCAAGGTTAAACTGCGTGAAGGCCAAATGTTTGGGGAGGGTGGATTAATTTCATGTCCCATAATGTGATTTGCAGTATCTCCTCCTCTCCTGCCCTTGGTTTCTTTGGAGATGCACGAGCCTGATGAGAGCTGAGGGCAGGGGGGCTGTCGTAACTACCGCCTGCATTCATAAGTGTTTACAGGACGACTAAATGGAATTATGGGAGATGGTGCTTGCTTACAAATTCACCATCATTCCCAGACCCCCATCTCATTACTGAATACAAATCCGGCGGTTATCCCGCTGGCGCACAGTAGAGAAAATGAGCTTTCTCTCATACATGCAGAAACACAATCACATACAGAAATACATACGCAAAACACAGGGCAGGGGGTGGTTCTGGGAAAAATCTCTGTGCATCATTAATTGCAGGGCAGGCTACGATGAAGGGAGAAGGACCACCATGGTAACAGAAGTAAGATCCTTCGCTGCACAGTCGGCCTACGGAGCACGCTGTACTCGACACTTTATCACGTACTTTCTGCAGCGTCTCCTCGCATATCTGCCCGTTTATTACAGCCGGTGTCTCATTTTCAGACCCTTTCAAAGCAACACAGATGTTTTTCGAAATATCCGCGCATTTCATTTCGCATTGATCAGTTTGAACTGGCGTTGGGAAACTGTACCGTACGTGTCAGGGCAACACAAGGAAGTGATAAAATCAGTGATTGAGATCAGCGCTGGTACTGAGTGGGTGGGCTGTAGGCTTTTCGTGGGGGGTTGTATCAGTGGTAGCATTTCCTCCTCACTGCCTGCTGTAATTTAACACATCACTTTGAGCAACCGTCACTGCTGACATGCATCTGAGAAAAAATGTATCCAGCTGAGCTGTGTGGTTTTGTAGCATTTTCAATTGATTTCACGAAAATTGGAGAGGTGCAGTTAATTATCTGATGTAGTGTGATGCAGCTGACAGTTATTCTGCTCTGTAATATTTAAAGAAAATTGATGCATTTCAGTAGCACTTGACCTTGATTGTTATTCTTTATCTTAATCATAAACAGTCAGATCCTTTACTTATGTTAACTATCACACTGTGAAAATACTCTCGAACTAAAAGTAAGTTCAAAACATCACTTGAGTAAAAAGTATTATCAGCAAAATGTTCTCAAAGTATGAAAAGTAAAAGTAGTTATTGTTCAGTAAAATGATCCTTGTCGGTGTTTTACTATTATATATGATGTTCATTTTACTGCTGCTTTCATGTGTATGTTGCATTTTACTGCTGTATGTGTTTAAGGTTGAATTCATATGAAATAAACTGTCAGTAGTTTAACTTACATCAACGCATCGTTCTCTATAAGATCATATGTTGGTAGTGTCGCTGGTTTTAAGATGTACTTTCCTGCGACTCCAAGAGGGTTTTTAAAGAGTTTATTTATCTTAAGGAATAAGAGAATTTAAAGCCCAACACGTCCGTTTATTACAAACTTTCACAGTGGATTGGTAATCTGAAAAGTAACTGAATGTAAATAAAGTACAAGTAACTCAAATTTGTACTTAAGTAGCCTACAGTACTTGAGTGTAATTTTCCTGGACTGTTTCTTACCTTTCGTTCTTGTCGTTGCTCATCCTGTCCTGTTGGGTGTGTTTTTATTTATTAAAATTTTGTACACCTTTTGTTCCTAATCCAGTGCAGTCACTGCTGGCTCCATGTTTTGGCGGACAGAGCTGCTCTCTTAGCCATGTGGCCGCCTCAGAAAGGCAACATTACTAAATGTTGAAGTGATAACGTTTAGGCCTGACCACTCAGTGTTATAGCTCTATTCTCACCATCTGCTCCAGTTTGACACAGAAGCCTCTTAGCAAGGCGGTGGTAGTCATTTATTTAAAAAGAGCGCTGGGATAAAAGGGAGCGACAAGGTGGGGAAAGGACTTGTGGTTCATGCGTATGGGCCAGTATACTTCATTAGAACTGCTTATTGAATGGTTGAATAGCTACAAAAACCTTCTCCACCACCCCCTTTTTCAGAATTAAATAGGGGCTGGGGGGCACTGTCCAACAATTCCTTACACCCTGAAATGGAAAATCCAACATTCACACCCACTTTGCACACCTCCAGGTCACTTTTCACGAGGAGAAACCCAGTGTTAGCACCGTCAATGCCTTTCAGGACAGATTGTCTCCCATATCGCCGTATTTAAACAATGCATCTCAACCTCTTTTGTGTGTAGCTGTGCAACGACAGTGAACACATTTGATTGTCGATGTGGTACAGGCTTGTTCTTTTTCCTTTCTTTTTTTTATAGTATAACCAGGGCCATAGAGGCAACAGTAAGTGGAAAGTCTAATTGGACAGTTCAGCTTGGAGAGGATGTGCTGAAGTGGTTGCTAAGTATATTTTCAAGGAGATGGCATTCTGTTGTTCTCTTGAAAGCAGCCTTTTAAAGGTTTAATTTATTAACGTGCAGGAATATGAATGGGTGAGATTTTATCGATACTATTGCTTTTATCGGTTCTGCTTATTGGTCCGATTCTATCAGTTTTCTTATTGATTCCTGTTTGTTCACACTGTGAACATAAGCCTATGTGATGCGAGAAGCAGCTATGTTAAAACCTCCACTTAATTTGTCATGTGATCTGCTTTTCACATGCTTTTCAGGGATTGTACAAAAAAAAAAAAAACAATGACCGCGCTGTCAAAATTTTCCTCCTCAGCCAATATTTGTTTTAAGTGGCCCGTTTATCAGTGTAATTACGGTATTACGCAGAGAGCTTCGGACATAGCTGTTCATATAGTTTGTAGCATTAATGTCGCTAACACAGGTCGCTAGGCTAGCGAATGTATTTCTGTCAGTTTGTAGTGATACTTAGCGTGATACTTGACGTCATAAGCGTCTGTCTGCACTAAAGTGTTTGGATTTAGTCCGCATCAACTTCCACAGTTTGTGTAACGTGTTGTTTTTCTGCTGCTGATGAAATAATTACCTCAAGTCTGTGAGCTGCAGGTCCAGCTTCCGACGTGCAGCGAGTCTGATTTACACAGATGCATTAGTTGTGTCACAGTATAAAAACATTTTTGATTCATCTTAAAACTCCGAAGGGACAAATTAGGCGACAGTCCAGGTAATTAATGGAAACAGTGCAGCTGTATGTACAGACTAGTGCTTACTTCATCTAGATACTGTCAGTATTGTAATAATGTCTGTCCAAAATGATGGAAAAATGCAGAGTTTCTAGTCAGATACCAACGATAAAAAGCCATCACAGACAGCCTAAGCCTCCAGAAGCCAGGGAAAATTAGAGGAAAACTAGTAGTTTGGTTGTAACTCGCCTACATTTATAAGAGGTGAGAAAATTGTGATTCAGATCATGGATTGTGATTCTGCCTCAACAGATCGTCATATGATCTTTTGGCCAGACCGACCAGCCCTAGCTCTGAGTGAGTTTAAGTCCTTTCTCGCGTTACACATTTATCTTCTCCGAGCGAAAGAAAGTTTACCCGACTCCTGCAATTCAGTCTTGCGGTGTTTATTTTTTTCCTCATTTGTATCACGGGCAGAAGACTAGTCCCACTCATCTAAGCTGTAAACACTGACACCTGCTTTGACACGAGGGAGAGGCGGAGACCTTGCACAGTTTGCGTAGTGAGCGTTTGGGGCGGCCCGGCTCTGCTCGGAAAAACACGTCGGCCTCGAAAAAACAAATCGATAAGCTCGGAGGCATGTGATTCCAGTGGATCGGTCAATTTGCAACCTGAGAACTCCTACCTTTGTGACCAAAATCCATCCAAGCAGAACGCGATCCAAGTGTAGTTTCATTGGTTTATGTCTGTGGGCGGTAACGTGTGTTGGTATAGTCTGGGAAGAACTTGTATAGGTGCGAAAATGTTCATACTGTGACAACACCGTTCAGGGTTGAAGTGTTGTTTGGGTAAATATAATGTATACGTGAATACGGCCATTAACTTTATATGTTCCTTTTGTTTATAGTGTAGTAAAAAGCTTCGGGAGTGAATTTATATCATGCCC
>JAPQRN010000012.1:19612175-19634519 GCA_037367275.1 Coranthus polyacanthus
ACAGTCGAAGTCAGTCATTATGATCAATAGTCGCTGATGCCGATGTTCAGTCGATATATCTGTCCATCGCTAATTGTCTTCTATTAATGTTTGCATCGACCTCTGACCTTTACCTCTGGATTGGATTTGTTGCAGGAGTGTGTCGTGGTGTAAAAAGGCACAAAGAAACAATGCGCTACATTATTTTTTATTTTGTTATATAGACAAAGCATTAGACTGTGCACTGTGTTGCTGCGTAGGCGATGCAAAAGCACAGGACAGCACTTCGTCACAGCTCTGCTCTTAGGTGAAACAGCAGTCATGTTGTCAGGTAAGCACATGTAACATCACGGCGTCACCTTCATGCCCCACCTCGTTTCGTCCTGCTGACATGAATCCGCCTTCATCTTGTTTAGTCAGCTTTATGTTTGAGCTGTATTTTTCACAACATCAGCATGCAGTACTGGAAGGACCCAGGGGGACATGGGCTCTGTAGAGGTGTTTGTGTGAGAGAGAGAGAGGGAGAGACTGAGGCTCGTCTCCAGTCAGTAGGAGTAGCCTTTATGTGTGTCATCCCCTGAGTGCAACACCAGCTTGGCCCACTTCTGCCTGACCGACTAGACTCCACGGCTCATCTGGGCTCTTCCCTCTTGTCTCTTTGTGTTTCAGTTGCTCTCTCTCTCTCTCTCTCTCTCCTACGCTTCTTCTCTTTTCCCTGTGTGGGGTCCGGTTCTCATGTTTCTCCTCGACTGTCTGAACTGTACATCCAGAGCTCCAAAAAAAAGAAAAAAAGTAGACCGTCCCAGGTGAATCTGGACAGAAGGTGTGGGCTAACAGCCAGCAAATCAGACAGGACCACCCAGACACACACTTCCACACACAGTTGATATCCACAGCAGTGAACACACACACACACACATCTAGGTCAAAGAGCCAAAAGGGAAGAACGGGGAACCTTTAGCCCACATCATGGCAGCTCTGTTGTCAGTGGCTGCAGGGGCTCAGAGATCTGTAACATGGCCTCCCCTCACATGTATTACTAACACACACTTACAGATCATACACTAGGCTTGACGTGTAGAGAGGATGTCAAACTTGACGCGTCTGTATTCTCATGAAAAAAGGATGAAGACACAAAACATCTTACAGCATTTATATTTCATAAGATTCCCGCTACTGTTCGCCTAAGCATTGATTTGGTGTTTGGCAGGTGTTACAGGTACATGTTGTATTTTGTAATTTCAGCTACTCGCTAAATGTTGGAACACGTACGTGATGTATCTTGACATACATTTTTCTTTTGTCTTTAGGGTTTATTTTGTTTACATGATCAGCTAAAACACTTTTCTGTTTCAGTGTTTTGTTGTTTTACTTAATTTAAAGTGTTTAGACGGAACAGTTTAAATCCACAAATAACCGTCTTTTTTGCCGTTTTTGTTTTGTTGCGGTTTTCATCTCATTATGTCTTTTACATCTGTTTCATCCTGTTGCTTTTTGTTTTGCATCTTTAACTTCATTTTCTTCTTGTGTCTTTTACACTGTTTTCATCTTTTATTAATAATTTAAAACCAGAAATAACATTCTCGTTCCTTTTAAATTTCACTCAGGACCAAAAATCAGCCTTTAAACCGGAGAGAAATAACGGGTGGACATTTATTGTGTTAATTATCAATATAGACTGTTATGAAAATATTTTTAGCCATTTCACCCCGCTCTAGTATAAATACACTTATTAGCACTAGCTGGTTTAATTAGCCGACCAGCTGACAAACCATATGATTCAATACCCAATTACCGCTGACATTAGCGAATGAAGCTAAGTGATGCTAACAGGCCAGGCACTGTTATTAATGAGCGGTAAACGTCACGAAACATTTGCATGACAAACTCCTTTCACGGTCTTTGTTAGTGCAAGTTCTTAACCACAACTACAGCAGAGATGTCTGTCAGGAAAAAAAAAAAAAAAACTCCTCAGTAGGCGAACGAGCCGCCAATCACACCTGCCAGTCAGCGACTCTGTGTCGACTGTTAGATTTGCCAACTTTTAAAACCCGTTTAGTGTTTCAAAACAGTTACATACCGACAATCTAGCAACTTTCTGGACAGATTTCAACTCCCTTAAAGAGAGTAACAAATGCTGCTTCTCAGTGAATGTGTCTCAGCCACTGACTGTGTGGTGTGAGCTCATTCAGTCGACCAATCAGCAGCCGGACAGACAGCGAATGAGCTGTGAACGATGAACGCAGCGACCAATCACCACTTCCCTCTGTCTGCCGGGGAACGCCTTCTCCTTTGCTTTTGTTCTTAATCATTTACAGGAGAAATTAGCTCCAATAGTGGCCGATAATATGACTGAGTTTGAGGGAAAAGAATAGCTCAAAAGATAAAAATCTTTGAAAAACTTGGTTAGTTTGATGGTCAGTTATACATTTATTGATCAGTCACTGTGATGTTTGATGAGTCGTTTATTTAGGCATTCAGGGTTTCCAATTAATGATGTCGCCATAGTTTATTTTGTTCCGCCATAGTTTCATAATGAGTCAAAAATCTTGTGGCGAGCAGAGTGTCACTTCATAATGTAGCTCAAGGTGTAAATTCATTCTGGGACAAAGTAGAAACCTGCCGTTAACGTCACAATGCACGGCGATGAAAGTGAAACTGACCACACACACATTTTACAATATTCACGCGTTCAGATACGCACCAAAATACCGTACACAACGAGCCAGGCCCTGAACCAGCCGCCTCAGAAACCACGATCTCACCTTTTCTCACAGGGTGAAAAATAACTTCAGAACTGATGGCTTCACGGTTCAAATAGTAGACGACCTCTTGTAGAAATACTTACCCAATGATGTCATGAATGTGCAATGTGTAAGTCTTTAAAAGAGGCATAATTTACAGAAGGACCAGTCCATCGAGCCTAGATTTTTATAATAGACTTTAAGATACTTTCACGTTGTTGTTGGTTTCCTGCCGTGGTTGGTTTTCACTTGGTAAAAAGGCGAAAAAAATTGTTTGTGAAGCCTGGAGATGGTATTAGCAGGCAGCTCACAGTCAGCTCACACACATCGCTGGGTAACTAGGAGACAGTGTCAGAATGATGGAGACCATGGACACATCATCATCATCATCATGCTTTGTGCATGCGTGTGTGTGTGTACATGCGTTACCTCCAGCTAGGGCCTGCCCCGTGCCCGTGGCCAAAATTGTCACTCCCGCCTGCATACCGAGGGCTCATTATGCCATTAGCTGCCTCAGGCTTCAGTCCATTTGCTGGGCAGGGAGTGTGACGGAGCCCTCTCCCAGGGTCACCCCTCCTGCTGGAGGCCGGTCAGCTGAGAGGTGTGTCTCGGTGTGAGTGTGTGTGTGTGTGTTAAACCTCACGTTTTGAGGAAGTATTTGACACTAATCATGATATAGCACAGATATGAGCTGTGTTACGTTCTATAATCGCGCCGTATATATGATTTGCGCTTCTCTGTTTTGTAATATCTCTCGCTGCCGGTTTTCTGATCAAGAAGATGGATTCAGTGTTTGCTCGCCTGTAAAGCATTAAAACCACCTTTCTAAACATCCTAAATCAAGTTTAAAGAGGAATCTGTCTGCGGTGTTAAGACACACACAATCTCGCAGATGTAATGTGCAGGCACCGTCTCAGAGCAGGAGGGGTTAATCCATCAGAATCAAGTGCTCTTGTGTAGCTGAAGCATATTCCCCAGGCCTTTTCCGCCCATCCATCGCCTGAAGAGGACGACCAGCTTATTTTCTCTGCATATTAAAAAGTGCCTTAAGAGGTGGCAGACAGGGCCCCGAGAGGACGGGGATAGCTGGGGGGAAATAGACGAGCGGTAAGACACTAACTGGAAGGGGAGTTGGGGGTTAAAGGGTTCTTTTTTTAAAATAAATAAATAAATAAATGATTAACTAAATACACCCCCCCCCATTCCATTCCTGTCCATTTTGAAAGAAGGGCCAGCTTTGATCTCCTGAGCCCTTTGAAATGATCTGAGGAATGAGAGAGGGATGTGAGGGAGGGGCGAGGAGGGGGTGGTGTTAGAAGAGAGACGGGGACAGGAAATGCCACGCCTCCCCATCCTGCCTGTTGAGGGGAGACATCACAGGTATACGTGCAGAGAGGGAAGCCGGAGTTGGAGGCGTGAGGAGGGTGACGGGGGGGAGACGTTGGCAGAGTTAAGCTTTCGGTTGATAACTGAGGTGTGTGGCAGCGACGGCGTGGTGAAGCGAGCTGTTTGACGGCCGTGGCGTTGTGGGATAGATTAGCTTCCCAACCCCGCAGATCAATACGGAAACAGATTATTATTCTATCCTTTACCTGCATTTCCCGTCCTTTTCTTATCGCAGCAGATTGAAGTGTTGCTTGATGTGCATCCCACATTTCTCTGTCTCTGCTAAAGAGCATGTTGCCGGCTGAAGCAGGAGAGCACTCTGAGCCAGCACTTGAATGTCTCACTCCTCTTGATATTGAGTGTTTCACTTTGTAGCTTCTTGCATTAGCTTTACTCCAAGTTTGTGGCGTTTCATTGTGGAGTTTTCCTAATCTGAAACGTTGCTTGATTTTATCCAGACTGACCCATGATTTGGCTTTCTTTTCAGGTCCAAAATGAGACGAGTGTGTAATTTTATGACAATGTGACGAACACAGTGTTTTAACGTCGTTTTCACCAGAGTGCATCCTGAGCCATAAGCCGTCTTGAAACAGGATTGCGATAAAATGACGATAAAATGAAGCTTTGGACATTTTTCCTTTCTAGCTGCTAAGTTGGAAATAAATATTACAATATTAGATTTTCTATAGAAATTCAAAATAATAGTCCTTCAAAAGGCTTTTTGATATTCTGTGGCTATTGGTTGTCATTGACTTAAACATAATTTACTGTTGTAAAGCCAACATTTCATTGTGTTTTGCCACATTTTTGACTCATATTTGCAAACCAAGAAAACCCTGACAGCTTTACAAGTCACATTTATGACAGATGTTGACTTTTCACTACTTTGTCACAGTGGTTTAATATTCATTTCCAAAACTGTAACAGCCGAAATAAACATGACAGCATCCAATCAGTTTGCAGTTTTTGTCGGCCACGTCAAGTACACGCCCATGTCCTACCGCAAAGCACTGTTTAAACCTCAGGCAGGGTCTGAATTTCACAGCCGTGAAACGACAAATGTGGGTAGATGGAAAAACGGCAATGAAATGCCACCATGTGTGAAGAGCTGCAGGAAGAAATGTTAGACAAAGGCTTTGACAAACTGTGAAAGAGTCTAAAACAAACTTAATATATGATTCAGACCAGGTATTCGGTTCATTTCGGCGGTAACAGCTGCATTAAAGTACACGGACCATATGTCTATCAGCTCCTCAATCAACAGCTCAGGTAGTATGTTAATGTATGAAGTACTACTTTCATGATGAAGGACCAGCTCTTAATATTTGCATAACAGTATTGAATGGAAACGTGCATAAATATGCATTTTCTTCAAATCTGCGATACACGGGCGCCCCATTAGCACTGTGCCCCTGTCCTAAATAAAGCATAAAAAATGTACAAAAAAAAACATCTTTGGAAAAAAAAAGCAATACATTTGGATGGAAACCTAGTAAAAAACGTATTCGGAGAATCTCTGAGTTTGACATGCACACGGATGGGGACTTCATGATGCATTCCATGCTCCTGGTAAACTCGGTAATCTATGACACGATCAGTAACAAATGAAAATAATTTCCCCCCATTTAACAGTGTTTAAATACTGTGCATAGGCGTACATCTGTCATTACACTGAATATGAAAATACAGACGTGTGTTAATATTTGAAAGTGTAACTAATGAACGACGTCTTCGTTAAGTTTTCAGTCAGTTTCTGGATTCTTTGCAAAATAACGGCATCATCAAATTATAGGTCTTTTTAATTCTTTTATTAATCAATGTGGGAAAAAATCTGTATTGTTTGCCATATTGCTCAGCCTTAGTGTGATCCCACTGTTCAGTATTCGGGTCAAAAGTATTCGGCTCTTGCCGTGTTATAGTCTTTTTTTTTTTTCATAGAAGTACTCTGAACATAGCGGTGCAGAATGCCCTGCAGCAGAATTCTGTCCCGGTATTTAAACAGAACAGGCTCCACGTTTAAACAAGGATAGAAGTAATCTGTGATCAATGACTTTGATATTTGATTCAAACTCCTGCTCACTTAACAGGAGCGTTGCATCGTTGACGCCGTGTCCTTGTTGTTGTTGTTGTTGTTGCTGAGAAACTTGGGTATTTTCCTAAAGTCACCTGATACTTTTAATTTTGCACCATGACGGTTATTCTGTTGGAGCGTCAGCTTAGTACTTTTGTTCCCATGAGGCCACTGGATCCTCACTTTCATTAAAGTTGTTTGGAGAGTCTCTCAGCTTCGGTGCCTCATAAAACAAACTGCTATGATGAAAATAACTTAAAACCGCACAACCCAGCACTACTCTTCTGTTTTATTACTACACGCTCAGAGGCACACACACACACACATATACATATACACATAACAAATTGCTGTGTTTGTTGATGTTCTAATGAGTCCCAGTAGCAGCGGTTTGATTTTTTCCCTCCTAATTTGACATGCTTCACTTGGGCTGGGTCCCTCTCGCTCGCAGACCTCAAATCCTCCACGCAGAGGGCTAATGAATCTTCTTCATGTACGCAAACAAAGGACAAACAAAACAAGCAGGAAACACTCGCTTCCTTGAGCTGCTAATTATCCCAAACATGTCAATCAATCACGGCAGCCTGCTCAAATCCACTTTTTGCTTTTGACAAAGGAGTTATTAGTCGCCCATGAGAACATATCAATCTTCCGATTGCCAGGTATTACACTCATGTATTGGGTTACGTGTAGAACTGGCAGAGTTTCCTCTTATTTTGCTCCAGCAGTGTGAGAACATTGGCGGTTGTACATTCTGCTTAGGAAGGTGACATGAAGAACAATGAGCCAGCCCTCGCCGGTCTCCTAGGGCTCTCCATGTTGAGTTTCAACAGTAATTGAATCGGGGCTTTCTCTGCCCACAGAAGACGCTGTGAGTGAATTGTCTCAGATAGTTTATAGGGTAATAAAGTCCCTCCACACCAACACCTGCCAGCTGCGCTCAGCTTTGACCAAAACAGTCTATTTAATACCTCCCACTGTGCACCTGCTGCCCACCCGTAACGGTCAGCGCACAACTCGATCACACTATCGACACGGCAAACACACTGCGTCTCCTGGATACCTCTGAAAGTTATGACTGAGGTAATTAAAATGTTGACTCAATTAGCCCTGGATTTTGACCTTGTCTGCAGGTTAGGGTGCTATATCTTTATCCAAATGCAATTACTGCTGTTAGGGCTGTGCAACGGGACCCAAATCTCATATCCTGATGTAGGTCATTTCATTACATTTCTGTAAATTCAGTAGTTTATGTAAAATGACCACATGGAAAGACCTATTTCTTATTACATTTTGAATTATATACTCAACAAATAAACGGGACTTACTCATATTTGATTGATTCCTCTCCTTGTATTTGTGCAAATCTTTGATTAAGCGTCCAACAAAATAGTTGCAAACAAAATAAAAAAACCTATATGAAAGGATTGAATCTTTTCTATCGTCACATGATGTATATGGAGGTTTCGCACAGCCCTAACTACTGCCGTTTTCTCCTATCCGTTCACCTCATCTAGTCGAAGCTGCTTTTCCTCGACTTCCTCTTCTCTTCAAAGTGGCTCGCATCTTTTGTGAACAACTTCTGTCTTTTGTAGAAAGCAGCGGCCGAGTGGGCGAGGAGTAGGTGGACAAATAGATGCAGTCCAGATTGCATCTGAGGACTTGTCACCAAGACTCCTGCGTACATTGCCGCCAGGGTTTCACTGGGTCAGTCTGTAATGTGCAAATGTGAAAAATGTTGCGATGAATAATGTTAATTACATCTCTGACAAAACTGTGCACCTTTAAAACGCTATTATTGGCCGGGCATGCATCTTTGCTCTGCTTTTTGCAGCCAGCTTTTGGTATTATTAAGGAATTGTGCATTAACGGGAGTCAGCAGTTTTCGGTGGTGCAATCTCATTACATTTACAGGGACGGGATGGAGAGCAACAAAAAAAATTAATTGGAGGCATGTGATAGTTAGGACAGGAGCCTGGGCAAGGGCAGAATAAATCAGAGGTGCGTTTGACAGCTTTATGGCTCTGGAGAGGGAGAAGTGGTTAACTTTAATGGGAGGAGATAGAAATGTTGAGTTACTTTATTTTTCCCTCTTCCTTTCAGTGCCACGCACTCATCCCAGCCCCTTCCCCCTCATCAGCTGAGGCACACAGCCCCTCACCCCTGAACTATTTGGACTCAGCTTGATATATAGAGTTAATTCAGCCCGCTCGGTGCAATAATTCATGCGTTTCATGCATTTAATGTCGTGCAGACACAGCGCAGGGTGGAATTGTTAATTTTCTGTGCAGAGTTGGCTGCCTCCCTCCCCACACACACCTCTGTCCTGCCTGTCACCTACTCCACTCACTATCCCCACCCCCTATTTCTCCATCCTCCTCCTCCCTCCCTCCCTCCCTTCCGTCCTCCACCAATCTTATTTTTTTTCATTACTTTGTGGGTAAATTTGGATCGAAAAAAAAAAAAAGCTTCTTGCAGCATCAGGTTTCATCTTCTCTTTAAGAAAAAAAAAGGAAAACATTCCCACTCGGCCAAATCTGTGAGTCCTCCTTTCCTTTCCCTTGCCTTTCTCCCCGCCTCTTCCAAACTGGACTCTGACCCGCTGGCCTCGTGGTCACCTCCTGCCCTAACCCCCATCCGCATTTTCAACAAGGTCACCCCCTCGAGGGCCCCCTTCCAACCCTCCCTGCTGACTTAATCTCCGGGTTTTATAATTGGGGAAACACTTGCTAGTAAAGCGACCAGTGAAGTGGCTTCTGCAGGGTAATGGGGCCTGCTCCCCATGTACTTGATTTAATCCGGACAGACCTCTGTGTGTGGTGAGTGGGGGTAGTGTGTGTGTGTGGTTGTGTGTGGTGGTGTGTGTGTGGTTGTGTGTGGTTGTGTGTGTGTGTGTTCTTGGATTGTTGTATGCCTGAGGGAGCAGATGGAGGGGGTCACACCTCAGAACACATTATGAGTTCTGTTAGCATATTTTACCCCACTGTGGACTGAAATCTGGTGCATCTAATGATTATTTTCTTAGGTGATAAAACCTTTGTTTTTCGCTGTGTTGTTCCATCGAAAGAATGTACAAGAATAGCAAAAGCCGCCGCAACACAAGATCTCCAAGCCCAAAATTGAGTTCACACTGACTAGGTTTTACATGCATACTAATGTTCCACTATTATTCCGACTGTGGCAATATTCCAGATTTGATAGGGGTCATGTAAACAGAATATTCCGTATGGATATTGTAAATTAGGTCTTATTCCAAATGTAGACTTTTCCGATTAAGACACACGGGAATGCGGATAGTATCTGGGTTTTAGGAGCATTCTGTGGACATGTATGCAGCGCATTTGGAATATGTGTCTCCGTTGGGGCTTTATGATCGGCTTTGTGCGTTGTACACAAACCAACTACTCAACAGAAAAGCCAAAAGTTTTGAGTCAGAAGGACGCATTACGAAAGACTTTAATACCAACAGGCTTTTGGAAAAGAGCAAATATCGCAACGCAAACCTTTTCAAGAAGGTGGTTGAAGGAATGAAAGAGGAAGGCTGTGTTGGCACGATCGAACAAGCCCAGCACCGGTGAGAAACCTGTGTGTCAATCGTAACACGCACAGCTGCACGTAAACAGGATTATTAGTGAAATATTCACTTTAATTGGCAATGTAGCTTAGGAGGAATATTGTCTCTTTTTTGGAATAAGTGCAAAAACCCTGAATATTTTGTGCGTGTGAACTTGAAGCTGCACATCCTCATGTCAGAGCCTGAAACAAATGTATTTTTGGCATTTTTGCTTATGAAACACCTTAAGGGTCCTTAATTTGTTTTCTTTTTTTTATACATCAGCCATCTGTACACAGTGGTGGCCAAAATATCAGCCAAAAACTTTGTCCAAGTTTGTTGTCGAGTAGCAGCATGTAGCTCACAGTGCATTTAATCACATCTTTACTCATTAGTCTGTTGGCTCTTTTTTGAATAATTGAGTAACATGCAATTTATGAAATATAAAAAAGGTCCTACAGCCTGAGTAACGTTTTTTAAGTGGCTTGTTTTCTGCTTACAAACAGGACTTATTTCCCACACATATTCTGCTCTGAAAACAGGATCAACTAATCACCTCAGTCCTGGGCAGTAACTCTGATTTTTCACGTTCAAAGACATGGCAACACTTCTTTTTTTTTTTCTTTTTTTCCTGCAGTTTTTTTTTGTGGCAGCATCAGGTTTCTGCAGTGTTTCAGAGGCCTTGGCTCAGACCAGCCAGCCAAAGATAAACAGTGAATAGCATTTTCCCCCAGGCCTTGAACACAACTCTGTGTAAAGTTGAAGCCGTCACCTTAACATGGAAACTATCTCAAGCAGAAGTTAGCGGAGAGAGGAAAAAAGCGAGAGAGGGAGAGAGAGAGAGAGAGGGGAAAAAAAACACTGCCTGAATTCGTGGTCTGGCAGAGTTGCAGAGCACATTGTTTTCATTTATTTATTTCATTCCAGTTGGCAAGGTAGAGGTGAGTTCAGTTTTTTTTCTTGATTTTTAGCAGTGGGAGGAAAAAAAGGAGGTCACATTTGTTTGCGATGCTGTGGGAGTGCGCTGATACGAGTGCGAGGGCTTTGTGTCAGGAGGCATTTTGTGGCAGGCAGCAAAGAAACCTCGAGCTCTGACAACGGCTTTTCTCTTCTTTAAAAGGCGCGCTGACCCCCGTGACCCACCAAGTTGAAATAGAGGCCAGCGTCTATTTCTCGTTGCCTGATTAAGAGAGGGGGGGGGTTCTCTGACATCATTTTTTTCAAGCTTGTAAACAAAAAAACAGCCGAGAGTGTCTGCATTTAGGGGGAGTTTTGGAAAGTGTAAAAAGTGCGTATTTGTTTGTAGCTTCCGTGTCAGACAGCATAACTGACCGAAAGCCCCGAGGTGGTCAGTGTGTCTTCAGTGTGGATAGAATCCCATGATTCATCCTTTTCCGTGGCATTTCCTCCCCTGTTGCCTGTCGGGTGATGTCGGGACCTCATCGAGCGGTTTCTACTCTCGCACGCATGCATCCGACGTACCCTCCTCGCACACATCCGCGGAGTTGATGCATTTAAATGGCCTATCAAGTGATGTGCTGATACTAAACAGCAGTTACAGCAGTGTGTAGATAAAGCTGATGACATTATATTCATATTAATGGTTTTTATGAGCCTCTTTTGATGTTCACACTGTTGATAAAATGGTGCTTTGATTGGTGCTGGAGAGGAGACACTGAACTGTAACAGATGGCCCTTTGTTGAGCAAAGATTGCGGAGCCTCCATTCAGTGTGTGTCAGCGCTATAATGATAAATCATTTAATCAATTAATTGATCGATGGAATATTTACTGTAAACACTTTTTGATTTATCATTGAAATGCCGTATCGAGTGTGGATCTCAGATGTCTGCGTCAACAAGTTTGTGGATCTAAAGCTTTTCTGTTTTCTATCACTGTACATGAAATTGACTAATCTGTCCGCTGACTCATACGTTGTGTTCTGTAGATAAAATGTTATTATGGTGTTTGTAGTTGAACTGAACGCAGATTTGCTGAAGCGTGGATGTTAACAGTTGTGAAAGCCATTATGAATGGAGTCATTCCATCTCCGAACAGTAGGTTGTAATGGTTATTTTCATTTTGAGTAATCCGCCATTTATTTTCTCAGTCCTTAACGATTTTTGGTTAGGATCAATCGGATTGCATCACGCACATAAGGAGAAACTTCACGGATGATCTTCTGCCTAATCTCAAACAGGCACATACTGCAAGATTAAAAAATAACACATCATCACACGCTACCGGATATTAAGATTGAAGACGAATGCATGACGTGACCACGTGATCTCATGTGGATGCTGACATTAAAAATTGGACGCCGATGTGATGCTACGACTTTCTGTAGCAACACTTTCCAGTGAGGAAAAAACCAAAGCAGAAGGCTAAACGAGTCTGGATGAGAAAATGGTTGGGGAGATGTGGTCAACACAGGTTGTCAGTTGTTCATCAAAAAATGAAGATGAGATCTTATCTGTTAGTTTCAATATCTGTCAACAATGGTATGCTAGCAAGGCTCAAGGACTGTGTTTGCTGTTGCTTGGCAACACCATTAGCTGCTCCGATCTGTCTCATTGTTGACTTGTCTCTTACATTTACTATTGTGGGTTGGAAAGTTCTGATGTAATTCAAAATTGTACTGACATTTAACATGACAATTTAGCTGATAGCCCATGCAGATACTTATGATACTATGTTATTCTGTTTGTTTATTTTTTTTTTATTTATCCCCCATGTTGTGCCTGGAAAATCTTCATTATGTATGTTTCTGTCAGCCCTTCATCACATTATCTTTGAATGAGCACAAATTCAATCATACAGATTTATGCAAAAACCTTGAATGTAACACAACAGACAAACAACAGCCACTGTCATCGATGAAATGCCATCTTCCATACCGATCAGGAAGTATTGACCGACACCGATGTTCCTCTGATATATCGGTGCATCCCTGGTAATCATCCTTATTTTAACTCCTACATATCATCCATGTTTGAGGATGAGTCGGGCGAGGACTTCAGGAGGTTTACGACTGGATCCGTAAACCCCTCACATTACCAGAGCAAATCTTGGCCGAAAGTCGTTACTGACGAGGTCCCAGACGAGGTTTCTTCTCTGACTGTTGGGAGGAAAAAAAGTCAAAATGTCAAAAAGTAGTGAGAAAAAAAAAAACCTTACGCCGATGTCTTCAAAGTGCTAGTTTGTGTTGTGTCAAAACAACACAATAATACAAAGATAAGACCAAAAATCACTTAAATGATGAATTGATCATAAATAATGGTAATAGTTTTATCAATCGATGAATTGTTACGGCTGTAGTTGTAACATTGATTTTTGTCCACAAATGGATATGAATATATTCTGTTATGTAGTTAGTGTAACTTTTTATATTCTACGTGTTATTAATTATAAATTCATGTTACTTATTCTATAAGTCATTAGAAATAGCAATAATTTCTTGTCCTGTAATAAAACCATAAACCTTTACCAGATTTACAGGAAACCCCTGATGTAGTTGCTACCGTTAGAAGTTTGTACTTTCACTTCTAGATTATATCTGCCTTTAGTACCAGCTGCATTTTGAAGATAACATTTGTAGCTTTGTATAAACTAATGGCGTATTAAGTGAACTAAGTTTCACACACATGCCCCCAATTTGTTCCCCCAGGTCCAGAGAAATGCCGAACCAGCACAAACGCGGCGACGGTGCAGAGATCGCATTTGTTTGAGAAAATTACCGCACCATGGCTGCATGCTTAATCACCCCCCCCCAAAAAAAAAAAAAAAAAACGCTCACAAAAGAGGGGGGGGGGGTATTTGACAAGCTGTTAAATAAATATTAACAGATTTCTCCCACTTCGGGGGTTGAGGACATGCAGGGCTGCTCTCCATCTTTGGAAGCACAGGATGCATCTGTGCTCTAATCAATTCAGGTAGGGCAGCATTATCTGCCGAGCTGCCACCAGAGCCGCGTTGCACAATAACTCAAGGAGGGCATTTGAGAAGTGTGCGAGTTTGATCCTGTGCCAGGGTGATGAATAGCTGTTTTTTCTCTTTTGTTGCCCATCAGCACTTTTATTCCGCAGTTAATCCGCCAGGCCACGCACACTTCCTCCACTGTAATTTTTCACCTCACTGTGTGATTTCGGTCGTGTATTTCTGTGTGTGCGTTTCCCTTTGCTGTCAATGGAAGAGCTCTAAACACAAACACCTGCATCGGCCCCGCCCGGCTGGCATTGGAGGCTGATTTAACGGTGTGTGTGTTAGTGTGTGCGTGTATACCAGTGGGATTGACACCTTATAAAAAGTTAGTGAGGAGGAGGGGAGCATATATATATATCTATATATATATAGATATATATATAAAACGTGTCAACAGGCCGGTCGGGAAAGATGCTTGTTACCAGGGTGTGTCAGGTGTTAAAAGGATTGTCATGTTGTGGGAGATACTGCAGCTCAGACGTTTGATTTACTGCACTGCTGTGGGTGAGGCTCTCGGCTTGGACCTCCCCTCTGCTGAGTGGCCACATTGTGTAAGAACCAATGACTTTTTTTTTTACCATTGATTACTTTCTTGACTAATTAGTTAATGCCCATCACACGCCGTTTTCCTTTTATTTCCTTTTCTGGTGATAGTTCAAAACTCAGGTGAAAATATTAAACATGTTGAAACAAATAGTCAATCAATCTAAAAAAACTTCTATAAACATCTATATTAGCATTTTACAAGGTTTTCTCGCTGCATCTGAAAGTAAAGTTAATTCATTTGAAGAAAAGGCCATTTGAACACGTGGCCATTTCAGCCGTGGAATTTAACTCAAGTGTGGTTTTTGAGGTACTTGTACTTTACTTGAGTATTTCCATTTTATGCTACTTTATACTTCTACTCCCCTGCATTGCAGAGGCTAATGCTGTATTTTTTTTACTCCATTACATTTGTCTAACAGCTTTATTTACTTCTCATGTTACAATTTTTCACCCACTTCTTGAAAACCATGCATCTCCAAACGTGTTGATTCTGAACGTTCGTGATAAACTGAAGGATTCTTAAGGGTTCCTATTGGTCGAGTTTCAAATTCTCTTTCTGAATGTGGATGTTTTACTCGTAGTGGAGTCTTTTCACAGTGTCAGGGTTTAGGTGCTCTTTGGATTCTAGTGGAGTCTGCTGTTCCTTCTGCAAGAACATTTTATGTGTGTGCACTGGAGACCAACTGCAATCAGTAGATCTGCAGAAAGTCATTTTATTTAGTTTTGATGCTCTCCACGTTGGTTTACCTGGTCCCCAAAATGGATTGGGTGCTGCACCTAAAAACCCTGAGTGTGTTATTAGTACTTAAGTAAAGGATCTGAACACTTCCTCCACCGCTGCATATTTTTATAGATGAAGCAATGAATCAATAAATCAGCACACTGACTGATAATGACCTATAGTTGGCTGCAGCCGTGTAGATCGATGAGTATTTTCAGTTCCGTGGGACGCTGTTGCTGGTTTGCGTTGGATCTCTTGCAGCAGACGGGTTACAGCTTGACTGCACAAAGGAATGGTTAACGAGGCGGAAGTGGAATGACCTGAAATCCTGTACGTAGCTTTACACCCCAGCAGAACCTCCCCACCTCTACCTCTTTCTCCTCCTCCTCTGATTAGGGACTTGGGGGGCCTTGTGGTCATATTTTAATGCAATCCTGAGCACTTTGCGCCCCTCCTCAGCCGCACACTCGCCACGTCTCTACGTGGTGGAGGGGCTCGCCGGCCTCCAGAGAGCTGTTCTACATTCAGCGGACAAGGAGCACAGCTTCGCGCAAAAGCCTGCTGAGACTCCACACCATTTATCTCTCAGCTGCAAGGTTGGGCCAGGACTAATTGACTGAGCTGTGTGTGTGCATTTAAATGTGTGTGTGTGTGTGTCAGTGGTAGTCCCTTGAAGCTCGGTGCATTAGTAGAGGCTGAGATGATAGGATGTGGTAAAGAGAGTGTAAGAGAGCGGGAGAGAGAGGCACCCCTTGTGCTCTGAGCCCATCAGAAGGGGCTCGGATAAAAAAACCCTCCTGTAAAAGTCAGTTATTGGCTCCAGCTCTCCAAAATACAGCCAGTTAAAACGGCTCAGGGAGCGGAGAAAGCCCACAGACGACCCCGTACATGCTGAAAAGAACATGCTCCACTGCAACTTGAGGTGCTTTTTTTTTTTTTTTTCTTGGATTTCTCTGTCATAAGGTTATATTCACAGAGTTGATGGTTGACGTCTGCACACGGCAACATCACTTCGACTAAATCTGATACAGATCAGACAGGTTTTAATCAAGCCAGCTGCTTAGCCACTGGCCATTTATTTATTTTTAAGAGAAAAACATAGAAATGAGCACGTGATCTTCAGGGATGGCATGATACCACTCTTTAATGTCCGATTTAGAAAAACCTAAATATAGATACCACTCCGATACACGAGAAAAACAGCCTGAAGCTCAATGTTTTTAATCTTTAGAAAAGAACCCTGATAGATGTACATGTAGAAATTGTGCTGGCGAGAGCAAAGTAGAGGAAAAAGGGCAAAAATGAAAGGAAAGATGACATTTTTTTTAAAAGCCATCTAACATAAATCCAGAATACAGAAGGAATGCAGAAAGGTCCACTTTGTGCAACACGTATAACATGAAAATATAAACCTGAATTTACCCCAAACATGACATAAATGGGGCTCTAGTGGAAAGAAGTCGCTCACCTTTCCTCTTGGCTACCGCTGCTTCTTGAATTCATTTTTCTGCTGTTTTGTTTATTGGGTCAGTGAACCTGAAAAACTGAAAAAACACACCACTGCCAAGCTGCCATGAGCTCTGGTTAACTCACAGGACGGTTACTGTCACGTTATGGCTGCGGCTCCACTTTACGACATGTTGTTCTACATTTATGAAGCGTTTGATTGTCCTGCGATCCCGAATCCCATGTTTTTTTGCACAATATTGGACCGATACCAATGGAGAACATCATCAAATCGGCGCATCCCAAGTGAATTGTTGAACCAGGAGGCAGGTCTGTAAAGAGTGATGCTTACACCAGACAATTTACTGTGAGTAAACAAAAAAAATCACACCCAATCACATGTCAGAGCTCTTTGTTTTAAAGGCAGAATGTGCACGTATCACAGCATGAAGCATGAAGATTTCATTTTGCTGCTTCGTCAACGACTGAATCCATATATCGATCGAGTGAAAAAGGTCAGCATTCGCACCCATAGGTGTATTTCAGCAGTAACCTTTTTGCGAGTTTCTTTTAGGCCTTTATGGTCATAGGCTACTTGCTGCTTGTTTTTCCTTGGACGTCTTTTTATCGATGTCACCACATTCCCACATTTTAGCAATTAACCCCGTGTTTGTATTTCTGCTGTGAATTATGGTCAAAGTCATGGAAATTAGACTCAAGATGTAATAAACTGGAATTATCCATTAAGTGTTTTTGCCTGTGTGCGGCTCTGTCCTCATGTGCTGTAGCACAGCCTCGTTCTCTGTGTTCCTCTCACCACTCTGCTCTGGACTTTATCAACACATTGTTTGACTTGGCCTCCTCCCAATGTAAGCCCAAGTACAGCGCGGAGTTGGCTGTCTCCCTGTCTACTGGGAGTGGGCTGAGCGATGTATATGTGTGTTTGTGGGCACATTGTGTGTGTGTGCGTGGGGGGTGGGTGGGTGTGGAGTGGAAGCACCTCACTCTCCTGGATCAGGAAGCTCTGAATCACGCTGGCTCTTCCTGGAAGGACCCAGAGGGAGCCGGGCTGAGCCGGCTGGACTCAGGCAGGCTGTCTGCGCCGGAGCCTGGCCTCTCGCTGACACCAAGCTGGTGGTTAGTGCAAGTGTTACCTCAGCCTCGCAGGGCAGGCCACGCCCTCCCTCTGCTCACCAGGTTGGCACGCTGCAGGCCTTTTCCTGTACTGGGAAGTGTTTTCAGCTTTGGCTTTGGCTGTGTCTTGCACTGATAACCTCAGCCTGTGCAAGTTTGAGAAACAAGACATTGATTGGATGTAAATAGCCAGTGGTGGAAGTCTCCCTTCACCTCAGTAAAAGTACCACTAAATACTAGGCAGGAGCAAATCAAGCAAAAATACTATTTGACAATCGCTGGGAATTAGTCATAAATATTCAAATATTGGAAGGGGTTATTTCCGTCTGACATCGTGGTTATAAAATAAGATTAAATGGTTATTAAATAAGATTTTTATCATGGTTTAGAAGTGGCTGCCGGTTAATATGCAGTCTTTATAAATGCATCCCAAGTAATTCATCTGGATTCAAAGACGCGAAGACTGCTTGCATCCTGTGTCATGTTCACAGGTTCATATTCTGCTTTACATTAACCCAGTGAACACTGCTGCTACTGTTTCATTAATATGGAACGTTAACAAGGCTTCATTAAATTGGATTGCGGTCAGACAGTGTGTACAGTCCTGGGTCACTTATGCAACACGTTGTCGCCGAATGACGGACCAGGATTTGTCCCAATTTGTCTGAATATAAATATCAATTCTCCACTACAAGTAGAAGGCCTGCATGAAAAACCCAGCCTCAATCTGTTAACATCTCGTAGACGTCTGAGATGTGAACCGACTACACGCTGCTTTTTGTAAGACGTCAGAAGACAAAAAGGCTGCCTGATGTTTAACAATGTGTTGTATTTTAAGTAAAGGATAATGTACAGCCAGCTGGTCACAGGGTGATGCACTCACGTCGTTGTTTTGATCATCTTGAAGGAGTTTATTTCACAATGATGACCGGGTCGCTGCACATTATCCGGCTTATTACATGGCTATTTGCTACAGAAATCCATACATTGACAAAGAATACTTATGTAAAAATGATTTGATTGACTTGATTGGTGGTGATTGAGTTGCATTGCTTCTGCTAAATAGAATAGATCATCATATTCAACGGTTGGAACTGCATATATTGACAATCTATCATTCAGAAATAAAACAAAACACAGAATGTCATCGTGAATTCAATAATCTTGTTATATTATCCGTCGTGTAAAAAATCTTCATTTTACAAGTAGTAACTAAAGCTATAAGACAAATGTAGTTTTGTAAAAAGTACAGTACTTTCCCCAGAAATGTAGAAGTTTAAACTAGCATAAAACTGAAATACTCAAGTAAAGTACCTCAAAGTACTCGAGTCAAAGTACTTGGTTGGATTCCACCAGCGTAAAGAGCGCGAGGTCCGCGGTTGTACATTAGACGTATGATTTCAAATGCTACTTTGTATGAGTATTTCACAGGTGAAATGCCATTACCGATGCAGCTACTTCAACAATTGTGTAGTTTTGAGTGTTTTCAGTTTGGCATGCTTACCATGCTAAATATAATTGTGTCAAGCTGTCACCTGCCTACGCTGTCACAGGCCTCGTTTAGTTCATGGAAATCACACTCTCTCCTGCCTGAGGTGCTGAGGATCTGGGCATGTAAGCTGATATTAATAGAAGAGCTGGGCTGGGTGCTGCAGGGTGTCCACACCTTCCTGTTTTCTCTGTCTTTGTTTTGGCCCCGCGTTGACAGATTTACCTCTGGAGGAACTCCAGCATCTGAAGGGAAAAATGGCCTTCATTGTTCAAATGCGGCTCGAGTGGAAAGAAAACAGAGGCTTTTTGAAGAAAATAACAAGCGGGTAATAATGGATTGCAATATCAATAGTATAAACAACCTTGTCATTGAGACTTGTGTTTGTTATTTTTAACGGAAATTGAGATGTTAGAGGTATTTTTCCAGTGAAGTGTGCCTCTTAGGCTAAAAGTGTAAGCCCTCGCTGAGAAGTTTTACTTTCCAGGAGGTTCTCATTTCAGAGTCTCTGTAGAGGCTGCCGAGGCTCCGGCTTTTGATAGGAATCGGCTGTAAGAGGGATGGGTATCGCTGTTTTCCTGCTGCACACTGTCAGATAACTTTAACAGTTGTCTCTCCTCACAATTTTCCTGTCAGACTCCGCTGGGAAATTAAGTCAGGAGAAGTAAGCGCTGAAGTTATCCAACTCTATCTTAAAGCGAGGGCTTCATGTTTTTGGAGTCTCGACAAGGATTACCACAGAACTCACATTGAGACATTACATTGAAATTCAAAGAGGTTGTAGCATCAGCGTGGAAAGATAAATACAGTCTGCAGAGCTGCGCTGCATTTGACAACTCACTGAAAGATTTCATCTAAAGCTTCCCTGAATGAAATATAATTTGGCAGCTTACTAAAAATAACCAGTTAGATAATCTTAATCTTTCTAACTGTCCAGATAAAAATATCCTGCTTGCGACTGCCTGTACTTGAACTCATCATCGTTTCATCAAACAGCACGACAGCTCAAAAACATTGTTTCCCCCCCCAAAAAAATGCAGCGCTGCCCAAATATTTTTCATAGCACAGTGCATGTGATTGATAAAAATCCTGCGGTTTCTGTGTGGTTTCTGTATTTTCTCCACATGCTGAACATGCGGTCACATTGGCTGTGAAGGATTGTTCAACTACAGTATAAACATTTTTGGTTACATAATACTGTAATCCCAGTTCATTTCATCTTTAAAGCATGATTTAGTGTCGTATTAAAAAGCACATCCAAATTACTGTTAGAGTCTTGTAATCAACTTGCAAACCAAGGCGGCTGCGCAGACATTCACTTCTTTTATTCAGTGATAGAATATTACATGCTGTAATCTGCATCATAATAGTATGCACAATAATGACAATGGCAGGTTTTTCTGTGCAATTGTATGAATTTTATTTCCATTCCTGCTTGTTCATCAGCTCAATAGAAGAGTCTGAATACATTACATGCATCTGCGTCAAATACAAATCATCTCTTGTTGTTGCCCCTTGGCCAAACTTTTGTACAAAATGTCACTAGATTATTTCCATAATTGGTTAATCTGCTGTTTATTTCTGACTAATCGTTCAGTCAATGAAATGTCAGGAAGTGGAAAACCCCAAATTGATGTCTTGCTTTCACCGAAACAGCCCAAAACCTAAAGACGTCATCACATTGACTGTCAAATCAGACGAGTGGAGTAGATTGATTAAAGCTCACATTGTCACGACGCGTCTTATGGTTGTCACATGCATTGCAGTTCAACATACAGACAAACTAGCAAAAGGGCTGGATGGAATCAATATATTGTTTCTGTGACGGTGACGTGACAGGTTTCCACGAGGGACGGAAACGCCTCCACTTCGAAAAGATGAACAAAGCCACCATCCACCAAACCATCTTCTATAAAATGAACTCAATATGTGTAACTGTTCATATCGGTCGATTACGATGATTATCGCGATAAATGTCCGGATAGTTGAATTATTCATAAAAAAAAATGAAAATGAGATGCAAAAAAAGACACAAGACAAAAACACACCAGCAGTCTCTGATATTGTGATTTAGTTCATTATGTACATTTTGTTTTAAATAAAGAAAATCAATCTGAGTTCTTCTTCAATAAGATGAAAATGACGCAAAATGTTTAAACTCATCTAAACTTCTACTACTTCATCTTTGATACCAATATTTAAAATGACAATGTTTGGCCAATCGGCAAAACCAATGTTATTTTCTGTTTGTTTATTATGTCTGTGTCTGTAGAAACACAGGGTAACTTACAGAAATAAATTCAATCACACAAATTAATGAAAGACCCTTTAATACAACACAACAGATAAATATCGGCCACTGCTATCGTTGAAATGACATCTTATATCGTGATACCGATGTTCAGACGATGTATCGGTGCATCCCTAATGATAAGAATCATTGTCATTTCATTGCAGAGCTCTGTTTGCACTTCACCCATGTCAAAAAAAAACATGTAAACCGAATGATTTGAATCAGTCTGAAGAAATATTTGTAACCGCGTCTAAATACATTTTTGCTCTCGTGGATGTCGGAGCAGAGAAACGAAACATGGCTGCAAAACGGTTCTAATGTGATTTAAAAACATGTCGAGTGTCGGATTTGCTGAATTTATCCGTCACTGTCTGGTTTCGGGGTTAACTGACGAGTGGCAGTGTGTTGTTGTTCGTTATCTCCCCTTAATGTCAGAATCTGCACTGAGAGGCACCCAACTCCCCCCCAATCCCCCCTCCCTTCCTGTTCGCACTGAGCCCGAGGCTTCAGTAGCACTTCCTTCACATCCTTAGAAAGTAGAGTCTTATTGGAGCAGACCCCAAGGCTTAATGTCAGCAAATTAATTATGGATTCACCCAATTAGTTCACAAACTACACTGTGTTCGAGGGAAAATGATCACTCCCCCAAATGACTTGTCGCTTCAGTCTTAGCCCCCGTGTGCGGCGCGACTCTCTCAGACGTGTGTGTGTGTGTGTGTGCATTGTGGATCTCAGATGTGTGTGTGTGCGCAGTGTGGATCTCAAACGTGTGTGTGTGTGTGTGTGTGCAGCGTGGATCTCAGATGTGTGTGTGTGCAGCGTGGATCTCAGATGTGTGTGTGTGCAGTGTGGATCTTAGACATGTGTGTGTGTGTGTGCACAGTGTGGATCTCAAACGTGTGTGCGGCAGTGTGGATCTCAGACGTGTGTGTGTGAAAGCTCCACACAAACATACCTGATTTGCACTCGGGACAGATGAATTTCCCTTTAGGGGCCTCGGCC